>BSDF01000005.1:61070874-61446381 GCA_027925045.1 Hypotaenidia okinawae
TTAGTTGTGTCGAAGAGGGATGTGTGAGCCCCTTTTGTTGCAGCAGAAACTCACCCTGCAACTTACAGCCCTGGTTGCAGCGGTTGCCTTAAGGTGTTTGCTCGTGTCCATCCCCTGCAGTTGAACCATTAGCTACATGGCTTCCCACTGCGCCGAAGCAGCCGGGAAGCAGCCGCGGCCGCCCGCGCCTGGGAGCGTGTGCTTGTCAGTGTGTGCGTGTGCCAGAGTGTGGGTGTGAACGGGAGTGATGGGGAAACACAACCAAACCAAACGCTGCTGCTCTCCACCTAGGCCAAACGCTCAGCTTGCAACAGCTGGGGAGTGCTGCTGCAGGTGGGTGCGATGGCATTGCGGCTCGTGATGTGGGAGATGGGAGCGTTTCCATTTCCACAGGCTGTCAGCCTTAATAATGACCGCTGGGGAAGTGGATACTTGACAGCAATGAAACAGATCAGACAGGCTCGGGGGAGATTATAAAATTACACGTGGGGGTTTCCTGTTTATATACTGCTCTAAAGTATTTTTTGAAGAGAGAGATGCAAAGAAGCTATTGCCTACACGAGAGATATATTTAAAGAGGTTTGTTTAGTTTGTCCTGGATGCCAGGAACATAACGAAGGACAGATGTATTTAAAGAACTGGGATGGGTAAACAGCACAAACTTTCATTTCATGGAGTTCCTTTTGCCTTTTGGCTTTCTTTGGGTGTGAACCATTGCTTGCTTTGCCGTGTGACAACACAGGTTACGGGGTCACAGCCAAGCCCAGCGCTCGTGTGTCCGTGTGTCTCTTCCCCATGCTGCCAACTGAACGGGGAAGCGTTACGCTTACAGACCTGGCTGTACGTTGGCTGCCAAGGTGTTGGTGGTGTCGCTGACAGCCTGTATCTCCAGCATCAGAAATAGCTGTTGTGTGTCCCTGTAAAGCAGGAAAGGTTTGTTTGCCAGGAAACACGTGCTCAGGTGGACAGGAGGAACCGAATTGATCTGGGACTTGTGGGCTGGCAGGCGTTGGGCCCCTGAGGACGTAACGGCACGCGAGGCACACCTGCTTATGGTGCACACAGCAATACCTGTCACCTCCCTGAGACCTCCCTGACTTTGGGTCCCTGGGGCCAGTGCAGTGGTTTCCAACACCCCGTTTCAAATGGCAGCGTGAAGGGAATCCACCTCGCTTCCCATTGCGAGCTGAGTCCATCCAGGCCTAACGCCTGCGCTGGGCCTAACGCCTGCGCTGGGCCCTGAGCACGGGCCGCACAGCCCGGCTGTGGATGTGGCGGCTGTTCAATCCAGGGCAGCTCTGCCGCTGGGTCGTGACCTTCCAGCCTTGAAACAGAGCGGCTCTTTGGGTTAAAACGATGTGAAATTCTCACAGAGGGGACCCATTGAGGCGCGTCGGTGCCCTGTACCCAAACGTGTGCCTGGGCCCGACGCTGGCTGCTGTTACGGGGACACGGTGCTGCCACAGCTGCCTCAGCCCCTCGCAATCCTTCATCGTGCTGTCGCTGTGGCACTGAGACCCTGTGTGGCTCACTGGGGCCTTTTGACACCCCCACCTTCCCCACGGGGCTGTGCTGGCGTGCATCTCCTGCTTTGCAGGTGCTGTGTGTGTTGCAGCTGGAGGCCAGTCCTACTTCGGAGCTCCAGCGCTGCGTATCGCCGTCAGAGCGGACAAGCTGCTGTAGAGGCCTTAACTGAAGGTGCTGCCTGTTTGCATGGAGCATTTCTGAAGCCCTGTGATTAGACCCACGGCCCATGGAACGAACTTACTTTCTCTAAGTTTGTTGTCAGTTTCTGTCCGTGGTGGGGGACAGATGTGGCCAGCAACTCCATCACCTTCACTGGGGAAGGATATGAAATGGCTGAAGACAGGACAATACTTGGGAACATGAAGACTGACGACAGGGATGTGAATCCCCCTTCTGACCCTACTTTTATTTTATTTTATTTTTCTTCTTTTTTCTTCTTTTTGTTTTCTTTCTTGTTCTCATTCTCTTTTTGCTTCTCCTCTTTCTCCTTCTCTTTCTCCCTTTCATTCTCCTTCTCCTTCCCCTCTGTCTTCTCCCTCTCCTTCTCCTTGCTGTGAAAGTTCGGTTAGGACTCCTGGAAGTAGAGTTCTGCTGCTTTGGGGCTTGTGGCACTGCCCTTTGCCTGGAGGAGAGTTAACATAAGGAGGAAGAGAGAGAAAAAAGGAGAAAGAGAAGGAGAAAGCAAAGGAGTAAGGGAAAGAGGGAAAGACATGGCATTTGGGAAAAGAAAAAGAAATAAAAATAAAATGTTTAAACTATTTAATGTGCTTTTAATGAATGTGACTGTTTTTTACACAAAAGAATGACAACATTCCTTTTCTCTTTTTCATTATCTTATTTTTAATTTTTGAAAATATTTTTATGTTTTAATCTTTTTTCTTTTCTCTTATTTTTCTCCTTTTTCTTTCCTTTCTCCTTCTCCCCTTCCCCTTCCCCCTCCCCCTCCCCGGGGAGAGGCAGCCTAAGGGCAGGAAGCCAGCCCCCTGCCAGCTCAGCCCCTTCCCCACTCTTCCTTGAGGGACCCTCCTCCTGAGCGTGGTCTCCCTCTCCCAGCAGAAAGCTGGGACGAGGCGGCAGGAGCCTGTCCCCAGTGCCACCAGCTTGGCAGCCTCTTCCTGCTGGAACAGTCCCCAGTGGTGCTGCTGGCGCTGCTGTCCTGCTTACCCTCACCAGGAGGGACAGGAGCAATCCCGGCCTTGCTCCTGTGCCCAGGATATCCTGGGAAAGGCAAGGCTTTCCTCCTGGCAGTTGAAAGCCCTTCACCTCGGGGCTGGACAGCCACCCCCCTTGCTGCAAGCCCTGGGTAACTCCAACGGGCTTCTGATGTGCCCAGACTCAGGTTTGGCAGCGTGTGGTGACCCCCAGGCACGGGGCAGCGCCCCAGCACAAGGAGTTCCAAGCAGACCTTCCCTAGATTGCCTGGCAGGCGTCCTGGAAGCTGCTCTCCAGCACAAGGTGCTGCTCCCAGTCCCTTTGTGTGGCTGGAGTGGCCCCCAGATGACAAGGGTGTAGCTGGACCCGGAGCTGCCAGCACATCACCCAGCAGCAGCAGCAGCTCAGGTGAGGCAGGGCAGGAATTGCCTCAGGGATGGGCACAGCACATGTGCCTGGAGGGATGCCAGAGCTGCTGCTGGGGCATGTGTCCTACAGAAGCCCTGGGGTGGGCAGGAACTGTTGCTGATGGCACAGAAACAGTTCAAATTGCAGCTCTATGGTGGATCTATACAATCATAGAAGGGGTTGGGCTGGAAGGGACCTTGGAGCCCATCCAGTCCCACCCTGCCGAGAGCAGGGACATCTTCACTGGAGCAGGTCGCTCAGAGCCCCATCAAGCCTGAGCTTGGATGTCCCCAGGTTTGGGGCCTCAGCACCTCCACAGGCAACGTGCCAGTGACCCACCACCCTCAGAGGGAAGAATGTTTTCCTAACACCCAACCCAAACCTGCCCTTTTCTAGTTTAACCCGTCACCCCTCATCCTATCTCTCCATGCCCTTGGGAACAGTTCTTCCCCAGCTTTCCTGCAGGCACCTTGCAGGGACTGGAAAGGTGCTTGAAGGTGTCCCCAGAGCCTTCTCTTCCCCAGGCTGAGCCAGCCCAGCTCTCCCAGCCTGGCTTCACAGCAGAGCTGCTCCAGCTCTTGGATCATTTTTGTGGCCTCCTCTGGCCCCGCTCCAACAGGTCCCTGTCCTCCTTGTGCTGAGGGCTCCAGAGCTGGGCACAGCACTGCAGAGGGGTCTCCCCAGAGCAGAGCAGAGCAGAGCAGAGGGGCAGAATCCCCTCTCCATCTGCTGCCCACACTCCTGGGGATGCACCCAGGGTGGGGTTGGCCTTGGGGGCTGCAGACGCAAGTTGGTGGCTCATGTCCAGCTTCTCCCCCACGAGTCCCCCCAGGTCCTGTCCCTCAGGGCTGCTCTCCAGCCCATCAGCTCCTGACCTGTGTAGATAACGGGCATTGTCCTGACCCAGGGGCAGGACCCTGCACTTGGCTGTGTTGGACATCATGAGATTCCCCTGGGCCCACGTCTCCAGCCTGTCCAGGTCCCTCTGGATGGCATCCCATCCCTCCAGCACATTAACTTCACCGCCCAGCCAACGTGCTGAGGATGCTCTCAGTCCCACTGCCAGTGTCATGAATGAAGAGATTGAACAGCACCCGTCCCAGAACAGACCCGGGAGGAGCTGCTCCACTCCTCACCGCCTTCCATCGGGTCTTGGAGCCACTGACCATCACCCTCTGGATGTGACCATGCAGCCAGCTCCTTATCCACTCAGCAGACCCCCTGCTGAACAGCCCACCCGTATCTCTCCAGCTCAGAAGGATGACATCCACTGCTCTTCCCTTGTCTGCTGATGCAGTCGCTCCCTTGCAGGAAGCCACCTGGCTGATCAGGCAGGACTTGGCCCCAGTAAAGCCACGCTGGCTGTCTCCAGTCACCTCCCTGTCCTCCACGTGCCTCAGTAGAGCTCCTAGCAGGATCTGTTCCATGACCTTCCCAGGCACAGAGGTGAGGCTGACAGGTTGGGAGTTGCCAGGGCCCTCCTTCCTACCCTTTTTAGAAATGGCCGTGATGTCTCCTCTCTTCCAGCCACCACGGACGGCACCTGATCACCATGACTTTCCAGGTGTCATGGAGAGTGCCTTGGCAGCTCCATCAGCCAGTTCCCTGAGGACTCTGGGATGCGTCTCACCAGGTCCCGTGGGCACAAACCTTATCTTCACTTACAGTGGGAGGGACTCTGTCTCCCTGGTGCCCATCTGGCGGCCCCTCAACTCATGGGCAGTGAGGAGAAAGGTTGCCAGTGGAGACTGAGGCAAAAAAGGGGCTGAGAACCTCAGCCTCTTCCTCCTCTGCTGTCAGCAGTTCACCATCGTCACTCATCAGGGGGGATACACGTTCTTGTGCTGTCCAAAGGATCCTTCAGGATCTGCCAGCTCTGCTCCCTCCCTTGGTCCTTGAGGGCCACTTCCCAGGGGGTCCTGAGGACCAACTCCTTGAAGAGCTGGAAGTCAGCTTTCCTGAAATTCAGGGTCCTGGCTACACCTCTCCTTTGGTTGATACAGCTTAGGACAGGGAATGGCACCAGCGCAGGATCACTGCAGCCCAGCCTGCCTCTGACACTGACGTCCTGCAAGCTGCCTTGTGACAGGAATGCAGAATTACCTAAAGAGGGACTTGAAGTATAAACCCTTCTAAGATCCTCTGTCTCCTCCTAGAAAGCCTTCGTGCTTCTGGGCTGTGTGCTGCAGTTGGGGTGACACTGCTGGCACACAGCTCCTCCGGTGCCCGTCCCTGTTTGCAGGCTGGGAACTGCAGGGCTCTGCCTGCAGATCTCTGGGTGCTGCCAGGTTCACACATCAGCAATCAGCATCAACCAGGCTCACAGCAGAAGGTGAGTTTTATCAAGGATCTGGAACAAGAGGTTAATTTGGTGCATGACAAACGCATGAGGAGTCACATGAAACTCTTTAAATGTCTGATTCTTATTTCTTTCTCTTTATTTTTCCAGCTGCCATTTTTTCACCCTTTCCCTTTCCTTTTCCCTTTCCCTTTCCCTTTCCCTTCCCCTTCCCCTTCCCCTTCCCTTTCCCTTTCCCTTTCCCTTTCCCTTTCCCTTTCCCTTTCCCTCTCCCTCTCCCTCTCCCTTTCCCTTTCCCTTTCCCTTTCCCTCTCCCTTTCCCTTCCCTTTGCCTTTCCCCTTTATTTTCTCTCTCTCTTCCTCCTTATGTTAACCCTCTTCCAGGCAAAGGGCAGTGCTACAGGCTCCAAAGCAGCAGAACTCTATTTCCACGAGTCCTAACAGAACTTTCAGGGCAAGGAGAGGGAGAGGGAGAGGACAGAGGGGAAGGAGAAGAAGAAGGAAAAGGAGAGAGGAAAAGGAGAAAGAGGAAAGAATGAGAACAAGAAAGAAAAGAAAAAGTAGAAAAAAGAAGAAAAATTACAATGAAATAAAGCTAAACACCTGAAAAAAATGAAATAAGAATAAAAAATAAGAAAAAGAGAAATAGGTTTAATTCCTTTGTGCAAAAGAACCAAGGAGGGGAAAAGACAAGACGGGAGGCAGAAAAGCGAGACAGAAGCTGTGCTGGAGATCCCTCTGTGCCACACAAGTAACGGCGCAGACAGCTCCTGGGGTGAGACATCAGCAGAACCCTCCCATCACCTACTTCCCCATCCCCTGTAGAGCCTCTGCAGAGTGACCAGGCTCTGGATGCCCAGTTACTGAGCGCTCACATCCCAACAGTCCGCACAGAGAGCGAAGCGCTCGTTGCCTCTGCGGAGCCTTTCCCGAGCTGGGGTGACAGTGACAGGAGACTCCAAGACTCTTCAGTTCTGACCTGGAGACACTGGGCAGAGGAGCTGCTCAGGGCTGTGGCTTCCTACAGGACGGCTGTGGCTGGGCTGGGTGCTGTCAGAGGGCTTTTCCAGCCCGGTGACTCTGTGAGCCCACTCCAAGCCCAGGCTCAGGAACAGGGCTCGGGGCGGGGTGTCTCTTCACCAGGCTGATCTCCAGAGCTGGGTGTGGGTCAGGACAGAGCCCCTCGTGCGCTCTGGCATCCCGGCCTGGGCTCAGCTGGATTCCCAGGCTGGCGCGTTCTTCTCGCCCAGATCCCCTTGGGCACCGTTAAGCAGGGCTCTGTGAGATCTCAGCACCCCGCGGGTGAGTGTAAAGCACAGCCACCTGTTGTTCTTGTTGGAAGCCCTTTCTCTCGAGCAGGCGGTCGTAGCCTGGCTTCTCCTCAGGCAAGGGCTGCGTGTTGCCTGCGGAGGCCGCGGCTGCGGACGCCCTGGCCTGGCGCAGGGTGTGTGTCCTGGGGGCAGCGGGGTGTCGGGGCTCCTGCTCTGGAGCAAGGCTGAGCTGTCCCTGCTCGCCCGGGGCAGAGCCCTGCCTGCTGCTGGGACCGGGCTGCAGGACTCGGCGCCTCCGGCACCTCGCTGCTGCTGGCCATGGGGCATCACCCCCTGCCGTCCTTTGCGCTGCCCTCAGGGGCTTTCTGGAAGCCCCTGCCTTTGTTGTGGGGTTCTGTTATCCCTGGTTCTGCGTCGCTGGGGTGCTGGATGGAGCAGCCTGAGAGTTGAGGGTGCGGAGAGCACGTGGCTGGGACAAGCGGTGGGAGCGGCGCCTTGCTTTTCCAGTGGCAGCCGACTGATGAGATAGCTGGGGTGATGGCAGCAGCTCCTCCCTCTGTGCAGAAACTTGGCCCAGTGGAACAAACCCCCGAAGAGTCCCTTTGTGCTGGTTCAGCCGTGAAGCTGGCTTACCACACGGCGCTCAGGGGCAGCACGAAGAGAGCAGGTTGAAGAGGAATGGAGTCGTGTTGCCGGGCTGCACGCAGAGCCTCTCCTCGGGCTTGGCTTCAGCCTGTAACCTCAGGCTCCCTGGCCGTGGCCAGACCTAAGGTGCCGCCTGCCCTGGAGCAGAGCAGAGCAGAACTGCCCCAGCAGTGAGCGCAGAGCAGCGGGACGGCGCTGCCCCGGCTGATCCGGTCCCTCCGCAGTCGCGCTCCAGCTGGGCTTCTCCAGGGGAAGGCTCTGGAGGTGAGCGCTTTGCTCTGCCCTCTGGTACGGCAGGGGCTTTGGCTGCTCAGATCTGGGCTTCCCACCCCCAGGGATCACTGGGATTCTGGGCAATCTCTTCTGCCGTGGAGTTGTTGCTCTTCAGCCATCGGGATGTTCCAGCTGCGGAGCTGCTGAGCCAGCACGTGACAGGTGATCTTTGCCTGATGTTCCCCGGCTCGGAAGCCATTGCAATGGAGCCAGGGGCTCTGCCATGCTTCACTGCCCGGGGTTCAGTTGTGCTGGGGCTTCTGCCTGCCTCAGACGGCCAGGGTTTGGGCTGGGGGCTGGCGAACCCCTTGGTTTGAAAGGCCTGGCCTTTCGGGGCAGCGTCCCGCTGGGAAGGAGGATGTGCTGCTGCTCACAGGGGGGCAGATGCCTTAGGTTTTGCTGCGGGACTTTGAGGTGGACACCTTGTCAGCCGTGTCCCAGCTGCAGCTCCTGGTGTCCCTGCAGCTGAGGAGGGCTGCAGGTCAGGTGTGTAAGGACAGGTGCTGGCAGCCTGGGCGGGGAGATGCTAGGCAAGGGGAGCGGCAGGAGGGTTAGCAGTGTGGAACGGGGCTGGAGGGGGGACTGGAGGGCATGGTGCAAGAGAATTGGGAAGACGAGCCCTGGGGAAGAACAGATTGGGGGCAACTGGGAGTGATGGACGACAAGGCAGTGAGTCATTGGGAAGTCTGAGTGTGCAGCCTAGGGCTGAGTTTGGCTGGTTATGGTCCCTCCTGGCTCCCAGGAGAGGAGGGAATGTGCTGAAGTGAGCTAGCAGCCAGCAAAAGCATGGCTGGAGGGGATGGAGGGGAAGAGAGTGAAGCTCATTCTAGGGACAGGAGAGTCTGGTTCCCCTGGGGCACACCCAGAGCCTAGGGTGGAGCTGGGAGAGCCCGAGGCAGACATGCCATTCTGAGAGGCAGACCTGCCATTCTGCTGCTGGCAGTGAGGGAAAATCCTCCTCTAGCCTGTCTGCTGCTGATACCCAAACTATGGGGGAGTGAGGTTCACTGCTGTGCAAAGGAAGGTGTGTGCCTGTGTGACAGCTCTGCAGCTGTGTCACCACCTTGTCTGTCTAAATGTCTGCCCCTCTGCTCTGCCCTGGGGAGGCCCCAGCTGGAGTCCTGTGTCCAGAGCTGGGGCCCCAGGACAAGAGAGATGTGGGGCTGGTGGAGAGGGGTCAGAGGAGCCATGGAGATGCTCAGGGGGCTGGAGCAGCTCCCCTCCGGAGAGAGGCTGAGGGAGCTGGGCTGGGTCAGCCTGGAGAAGAGAAGGCTGCTTCTGGGGGGACCTCATTGCAGCCTGCCAGTCCCTGAAGGGAGCAGAGGAACAGGAGGGGAATGGGCTTGTGAAAGGGCAGAGCCTGGCAGGACAAGGGGGCTGGAGTGAAGCTGGAGGAGGGAAAGGGGAGAGGAGATCTTAGGGGGAAGTTCTTTGCAGAGAGAGTGGTGAGGGGCTGGCAGGGGCTGCCCAGAGAGGGGGTGGGTGCCCCGTCCCTGGGGGTGTTGAAGGCCAGGTTGGCTGTGGCCCTGGGCAACCTTGTGTAGCTCCAGGCCTGGAGGTTGTTGTCCCTGCCTGTGTCAGGGGGTTGGAGCTCTGTGACCCTTGGGGTCCCTCCCAACCCAGACCAGGCTGGGATTCTATGATTGTATGAAAAGAGGGCTGAATCTAACAGGGACTGACTGACTGGAGTTTGGTCAGTGCCAACAACATACTGTGCAGTGATGAACCTGTGGGTCACTGCTGGAGGAGAGACAGAGCCTCTGGGTTGGGATAAGGACAGTTTACTGACAACAGCACCATGAAAGGAGAGCAATAACACCTGGTGAAAACACAGAGTGCTGCACAACACAAGGGCCCAACACTCCAGCCACAGGTCTGCTCTGGAGGCACCGAGCCCCTGCCCATCCCCAGCCAGCCCCTTCTTTGGGCAGTGATGTCGGGTGGTGAGGGAACAGCCCGGGCTGACTCAGCTCACCTGGGCTGGCTGCGTGGGGAGGTTGACTCTGGCCTGGCTAGAACCAGGACAGAGCCTACTGGACACTTTCTCCCTGGACTTCTGTAGACACCAGGACCACATTGTGCAGCGATGGTATTGTGGAATGCGGGTGCCAGCGTGTGCTGAGCTTCCCAGCGGGACTGCCTCCGAGAACAAGGAAACTCAAGGTACAAGGTACCCCAGACCAGTCCTGCAGGTCTGGTGAACAGGAAGAGCAGCATAGGGGCTGTAGTTCATGGCAAAAACACAGTGATGAAGATGAGTGGATGAAGTAAATGACCAGCAGGGTCCTTGAAGACCACTTAAAGACGGTAGTACTCGTGCAGGAAAGGGAGGAAACCTGTGATAACGAGTAATTGGAAAAGGAATCAATATGTTAATAATTTCTTGGAAAGGTCATGAATTACAGCTGAATGTCCACGGGAGGGACATTGGCAGTCACCCAGCACCCCCAGGTCCTTCTCTGCCTGACAGCTCTCCAGCCAGTCTGCTGGATCATTTCTTACCCCGAGTGATAGACAGCCTGACTGGAGGACAAGTGTTACTGGAGCCGTAGCTCAGGAACACAGATGAGCCAATTCTAGATGTAAAGATTGGCTGTAGTGATCTTGCCCTGATGGAATTTGCAGGCTTGAGGGATACGGTCCAGCTGAAGAGTCAGAGCAGTGAATTTCAGGAGAGCAAGCTTTCATTTGTTTGCAGAATTGGTGGATGAGACCCCCAGGGAAACTCCTCAGGGCCAAAGAACCAGAACAGAGATGGTAGCTCTTTAAGGAAGTTCCTCTTTAAGAGCATCATTCTTAAGCACAGGCGCTCTCGATTCCTGCATGTAAGAAACTGGGCAAGAAAGGCAGGGGAGCAGCGTGGGCCAGTGCGGACCACGGAAAGGCATGGCCCAGGAAAGGCACAGGCAGTGGATTCAGGGACAGGAATCCTGGGCAGAATGAGGGCTGCTGCCCAGATGGTGATTGTTTGGATTTCAGTGAGGCTTTCCATACCGTGTCTCACCGCACCTTGCTGGGCAAAAGGTCCAGTGTCCAACTAGACAAAGCCATGATGTGCTGGCTGGGCAGCGGGCTGAAGGCCGGGCCCAGAGGGAGACGGTGAGTGGGGTTCCATCTGGCTGGTGGCCAGGCACTAGTGGGGCTCCCAGGGCTCCGCTTTAGGCCCAGCTCTTTGTAACGATTTCATGAAGGGCCTGGACACAGGGCTAGAGGGTGTCTTAGGTGAGTCTGAGATGACACCAAACTGGGAGGAGCTGCTGGCTGCACTGGGGGTGGAGAAGCCTCGCAGAGACCTGGACAGGTCAGAGAGCTGGGTGAGCACCCACAGCGTGAAGTTTAACAAGGGCGAGTGCCGGATCCTGCCCCTGGGAAGGGTGACCCTGGCTGCACACCCAGCATGGGGGTCAGGCGCTGGAGACCGGCCGTGTGAGAGGGATTTGGGGGTCGACAGGGGTTACCCATGAGCCAGCAGCGTGCCCAGGCAGCCAGGAGGCCAACCTCATCCTGGGCTGCATCCAGCACAGCACGGCCGGTCCAGGGAGGGGATTGTCCTGCTCTGCCCTGCGCTGGGGCGGCCTCACCTCCAGTCCTGGGGCAGGTTTGGGTGCCACAGGACAAGAGGGACACAAAACTATCAGAGAGTGTCCAGAGGAGGCAGCAAGCATGGGGAAGGGTCTGGAGGGGAAGGCTCCCCAGGAGAGGCAGAGGAGGCTGAGGGGAGACCTCATGGGGTCTGTGGCTGCCTGCTGAGGGGAGCGAAGGGGCAGCACCGATCTCTCCCCTCTCTTTGGGGACCAGGGACAGAACCCCAGGGAACGGTGTGAAGCTGGGCCAGGGGAGGTTTAGGCTGGGTGTCAGGAAGAGGTTCTGTGCTGAGAGGGGGGTCTGGCGCTGTCACAGGCTCCCCAGGGAAGGGGTCACAGCCCCGAGCTGGGCTGAGGGCAGGAAGTGTCTGGACGATGCCCTCAGTGCCAGCTCTGACTGGGCTGGGCCTGTGAGGAGCCAGGAGTTGGGCTCCATGGGCCTTGTGGGTCCCTGCCAGCTCAGGAAATGCTGGGATTTTGGGATTCTATGTGTATGAATGGAAAACGGAAGCAAAGGCACAGTTGGAACTGAATTTGAAAAGGGATGTGAATAGTGGTAAGAAGGGATTCCACAGGTATGCTGTCCCAGAAGAGGAAGACTGAAGAGTGTTTACATGCAGGGACACCCCCTCTGCCCAAGAAACAGGGCAGGAGAACTGGTGGCACCCACCACGGGGAAGGCTAAGGTGCCGAACAGGTTTTATACTCCTGCGGTCTGGGCAGGGGCAGGGGCGGGGCGGTCTGGGCAGGGGCGGGCGGACCCGGGCAGCGCGGGAGCTTTCGCTTTCCCTTTCCCCTTCGCTCCGCTCCCGTCGGGGACGGGTCGCGGCGGCAGCGCGGGGAGCGGCGGCAGGCGCCGGGCGGGCGGGGGCACCGCTGCGCGTCTCTTCCAGACCGCGTCGGGAGGCCGCGGGCGGGAGATGGAGGCGCGGGCCCCTCTCGCAGGGCCGGGCCCGGGCGCGGCGGCCGGGCTGCTGGCGCTGCTGAGCGCGGCCTGGGCGCTCGGCGCGGCCCGGGAAGGCGGCGGTCCCGCGCAGTTCCCGTGGGACGCGGTGCGGCTGCCCCGGGACGTGGTGCCGCTGCACTACAGCCTCCTCATCCACCCCAACCTCAGCACCCTGAGCTTCGCCGGCACGGCCGCCATCGAGGTCACGGCCGCTCGCCCCACGCGCAGCGTCGTCCTGCACAGCAAGCACCTGCGCGTCACCGGCGCCACGGTGCAGGCCGCGGGCTCCCGCTCGGCCCAGGAGGCCAGAGTGCTGGAGCACCAGCCCCTGGAGCAGATGGCACTCCTCCTCGACGAGCCGCTGCAGGCCCGGCACAACTACACGCTCTGGGTCCAGTACCACGCCAATCTCTCCGAGTCCTTCCACGGCTTCTACCGGAGCTCCTACAGCACCCGGGACGGCGAGCGCAGGTAACCCTTCCTGACAAGCAGAGGCTGTTAGCACGGCTCTCGGGCCGGTTTGGGCTGCTCTGCTCGGCCTGCAGAGAGCCCGTTGGCAGATGGAGCTGTGATGTTAACCTCCTGCCTGCACAGGGATGGCCGCCCCAGTTTGGGACATGTTGCAGGTCGGCTCTGCAGAAGGTTGTGGCCCTCTGTGCTGTACGTGGGGCATGCGTGAGGGCTGGGGGCGGCACGTCCTGAGCCGTTACTGTGTGAGGCAGCGTCACACCACATCTGCGTTGCAGTGAAGGGAGGATACTACTGGGCAGCTTCTTTCAGCAGTTGGCAGGCCAGCAGCCACTTCCCTTATCTTAGTTCCTCCTTGTAATTACAACTGAAGACTCCAAGGGTGCTGCACCAGCCCCTGCCAGAGCCCGCCATGCTTCCGCAGCCCTCCTGCCGCTGCCTCTCACCACCACCAGCAGTTAGTTAATGCAGTTAGAATCATAGAATCACAGAATCATAGGGATTGGAAGGGACCCCCAGAGCCCATGGGGTCCAACCCCCTGCCAGAGCAGGGTCCCTAGGACAGGGCACACAGGGCGGTGTCCAGACGGGGCTGGAATCTCTCCAGAGAAGGAGACTCCACAACAGTTACTCTGGTTTCGCACAGGAGGCATCAGGCGCAGCGTGTGTGATGGTGTGTAACCGAAACTCTCCTCTTTCCCCCCTCCATGCTTAGGACTCTGGCAGCCACGCAGTTCGAGCCAACCGCGGCACGAATGGCCTTCCCCTGCTTCGACGAGCCCGCCTTCAAAGCCAGGTTTTCCATTACCATCAGGAGGGAGCCGAAGCACCTGGCGCTGTCCAACATGCCCGTCGTAGGTGGAAGCTTTTAACAGTGTGCCAGAGGGGCATGGCTTTAAAGATGTATTTAAAGATTAACCATGAGAAGGATATGGATGAATTAATGTGTATTAATGTAATTATCTGATGAGAAGGACAAAAAGCCCCAACTTTGGGTTTTAAGAAAAGGAAAAATGCCCGTGTATGTGTGGTTTTGTTCTTTTTTTGGGGAAGAGTTGCCACAGGGATGACTTCTTACCAGTGTGTTTTTCAAATGTAATATCTTTATAATATAATATCTCTCAAGAGTGATATCTTTAGAATTCAGTTATCAGTCTTTAAAGTCAGAAGAAACAGAAGAATTAGTGGTGCCAGGGTGCCCACAGGTAGTGTTACAGCAGGAGCCACTGCCTGAGCATCCCCGCACCATTCATGCTGTCGCACACACATGTGCACACTTGACTCTTGGGTGTGCTTCCTCCTCCTTCAGGCTTCACCCTAGGTGTCACACACCAGAGGCTCAGCCTTGGGTTTTCATAGAATGCCAGCATCTCGTGGGCTGGCAGGAACCTGTAAGGCCCATGGAGCCCAACTCCTGGCTCCTCACAGGCCCAGCCCAGTCAGAGCTGGCACTGAGGGCATCGTCCAGGCACTTCTTGCCCTCAGCCCAGCTCGGGACTGTGACCCCTTCCCTGGGGAGCCTGTGACAGCGCCAGACCCCCCTCTCAGCACAGAACCTATTCCTAATTTATAGAGTTGATTGAGTGGAAAGGTGCAGCAGTGGGGCCAGCCCCCAGTGATGCCTCCAAAGAGAAGGACCCTGAGCAGAGACAACTTGGTGCTGAAAGGCTTTAGCAAATCCCCCTACCCATGCCAAGCAAAGCTATGCCAACAGCACAAACCACACCTGAGTCTAAGGCTAGCTTATTTATCCTAATTAAAACTTACTAAACAACTAATACCCCTCAATTGGTGGTGCTACTGGGTAATGAGCTGTGCCTATTTTTTAGGTGAAGTCTGTGCAAATAACTCCCTGGCTTGTTGAGGACCATTTTGATACCACTGTCCGGATGAGCACGTACCTCGTGGCCTTTATCGTTTCAGATTTCAAATCCATCAGCAAAACAACCAATCATGGAGTGAAGGTAACTCTGCCTCATATCCTAAGAGGTTTCTCTTTTAACCTAAGAGGCTTTCTCTTTTATTGTTTAGGTCTGTGTGAGTACATAATGATATACTTTTCAGTTAAGTCATCAGATTTATGTATGTCAAACTTTGCAGGAATGAAAGGAGGGAGAGAAGGAAATTGTTTTTGTCACGGATGAATGGCTTGCATTCTGGACTTTACTAGTTTCAGAAGTTTAGAAGTTTGCTTTTCATATACATTATGTGCACTGGTAGTGTTCTTTGTTTCATGTAATTTGACATGGAGGGCCTGGAGCGTGTCCAGAGAAGGGCAACCAGGCTGGGGAAGGGGCTGGAGGGCAAATCCTCTGAGGAGCGGCTGAGGGAGCTGGGGGGTTCAGCCTGGAGAAGAGGAGGTTGAGGGGAGACCTTCTCCCTGCCTCCCCTGCCCTGCCAGGAGGGTGCAGAGAGGTGGGCGCTGGTCTCTTCAGCCAGGGGACAGGAGATGGGACGAGGGGCAATGGGCTCAAGCTGTGCCAGGGCAGGGTCAGCTCAGCTGGGAGGGCAAAGTTCTTCCCTGGCAGAGTTGTCAGGGCCTGGCCCAGGCTGCCCAGGGAGGGGGCTGAGTCCCTGCCCCTGGGTGTGTTTAACAGGGGGGAGATGAGGTGCTCAGGGAGATGGTTTAGCACAGGACAGGGACAGTTGGACTCCATGGGCTTAAAGGGCTTTTCCAACCCTTGACTGAGATTCTGTAATTAAAAGCAAATGAAAAGTTTTCGTGTAGAATCAGCACCAAAACCACCTGTGTCAGTTGACTGGCTGTGGGGTCAGTAAGGATGGAAATAGAGATCTCTGTGGGGGCACAGTAGTTCTGGTGAGCAGATCTTAAATGTTGTCTTCCTAATTCTGTAATATTTCTCTGCAAATGCTTCAGTAACTCACGTATGAGAAGTGTTAGGAATGTGGTCCAGTGTCTCTGTTTTGTGATCACTGAAGTTGCTGTGATAAAGAGGAAATTCTCTGGGTGCTCAGTGCTGCCTGCTCCTCTGCTGCAGATTTCTGTGTATACTGTGCCAGAGAAGATCAGCCAAGCTGAGTATGCCTTGGAGGCAGCAGTGAAACTCTTAGACTTCTATGAGGATTACTTCAGCATCCCATATCCTTTGCCTAAGCAAGGTAAGTGGTAAATAATTTAACATCTTCAAGGACATTGTTAACCTCAGAGAGTGAAATAGCACAAAATCAGTAATTTAGAGTATTCAGGGAGTGCCCCAGTTGGTTTGTGGGCTTATAAAGTGTCTGCTTCACAGACCTCAAGGACAGGTTGAGGCATCAGGAGCTCCACTGGGCACTGAAGATCCTCACCTTCTGTGTAGAGCTCTTATTTTTTAGTATGTTTTCTAATTTTAGTATGTTTTTGGGGCTGCATTTGAGATAGCCCTCAGAAGTCTGTGTGGTACATGTGTGCCTGTGTGGGAGCAGCCATCAAGAACGAGCTCTTCACTGAGTAACATGGTGCCAGCAGTATTTTTAATGTTTCTTCTAGATTTAGCAGCTATTCCTGATTTTCAGTCTGGTGCTATGGAAAACTGGGGGCTGACCACGTACCGGGAGTCTGCACTGCTGTACGACCCTGAGAAGTCCTCAGCCTCTTCAAAGCTGAGCATCACGATGATAATCGCCCATGAACTGGCTCATCAGGTGAGATTTGGAGGGGAATGGGGAGCTCGAGGGGCCTGCGGGGCTGTCCTGCGCGGGCAGGGGGATGCTGGAGGTACAGCCTGCAGCAGCTGCTTCAGAAGCGATGTTGTTGTTGGTTTTGTGTGTGGTTTTTCCCCCGCAGTGGTTTGGCAACCTGGTTACCATGGAGTGGTGGAACGATCTGTGGTTAAACGAAGGGTTTGCAAAGTTCATGGAGTTCGTGTCAGTCAGCGTTACCCATCCAGAGCTGAGAGTGGTAAGCAGCTGTTACTGTATTGTTATTTTAGAACTGCCCTCTGAACCCACTGATGGGTAAGGATAAAAACTAGGCAGGCTTGTCCTGTGAGCCTCCTCTGAGAGGAGGACCTGATGTTACCTTTGGAGGGTGTGAGTGTATATTTAACTGCATGTCAGTCTTCTCATCAATTGATGATGGACGTTAATGATTGCAGTGAAGGTGTTGTGCTGTTTTTCTTTTTAAAGAACTTTAGGCTTTAAAAAAATGTAAAGAAATTGCTCTGTTTCATCAAATCAGGTCAAACTTGCAAAGAGAAATCCTTCCCCTGGCTTTGGCAGAAAACAGATCAATGACATTTCCTGCCAAGGGTAGGTGAGCAGTTGGCAGGAGCTCTCCTCAGTGCTGCAGGGGCAGCTCCAAATTTGTTCTGTGGTTACTGATCCTCCCTTGTTAAACTGCACGAATCACAGAATCCCAGCCTGGTCTGGGTTGGAAGGGACCCCAAGGGTCACAGAGCTCCAACCCCCTGACACAGGCAGGGACACCAACCTCCAGGCCTGGAGCTACACAAGGTTGCCCAGGGCCACAGCCAACCTGGCCTTCAACACCTCCAGGCACACGGCACCCACCCCCTCTCTGGGCAGCCCCTGCCAGCCCCTCACCACTCTCTCTGCAAAGAACTGCCCCCCAATCTCTCCTCTTCCCCTTCCCTCCTCCAGCTTCACTCCAGCCCCCTTGTCCTGCCAGGCTCTGCCCTTTCACAAGCCCATTCCCCTCCAGTTCCTCTGCTCCCTTCAGGGACTGGCAGGCTGCAATGAGGTCCCCCCAGAAGCAGCCTTCTCTTCTCCAGGCTGACCCAGCCCAGCTCCCTCAGCCTCTCTCCGTAGGGGAGCTGCTCCAGCCCTCTGAGCATCTCCGTGGCTCCTCTGACCCCTCTCCACCAGCCCCACATCTCTCTTGTCCTGGGGCCCCAGCTCTGGACACAGGACTCCAGCTGGGGCCTCCCAGGGCAGAGCAGAGAGGGACAATCCCCTCCCTGTCCCTGGTGCCACCCCTCTGCTGATGGAGCCCAGGATCCCATCTCCCTTCCCAGCTGCCAGAGCCACTGCTGGCTCAGGGGAAGTTTCTCATCCCCCATGACACCCAGGTCCTTCTCAGCAGGGAGCTTTCCCCCACTGCCTCCTAGAGGGACATTAGAAGGTTCTGGAAGGAGGGTCAGCAATATTACCTCCTCTGAGGAGTCCCCAGAACTTCCAGTGGGACACTTTAGAGGTATTTCCCTACAATCTTGTAGAATTTCAGCATCCCCAAGCCCTTCTCTATCTTGTTGAATTTTACCCTCTTCCCCCTTTGAATCTAGTACAAAGCTAGAGGCTACTTGCTCTACCCTAGCAAGCCTCATTATATCCCCTTCCCCCTTCCTACCTAGTTTAAAGCCCTGTCAATGAGGCCTGCCAGCTCTTGAGCTAGGATTCTTTTCCCTCTTGGAGACAGGTGGCACCCGTCCGCTGCTGTCAGGCCAGGTGCTGAGTAAACTGCCCTGTGATTGAAAAACCCAAAGTTCATAAGGCAGCACCAGCCCCTCAGCCACCTATTCAACACCTCTGCTTGCTTGGCCCACTTTTCATTTAGTTTAGAACACTCACACTCACTTGCCTGTCTGTACTGCTGATTTGTGGTCTTTTATGCCCTGGAATAAAAAAGATACATCTGGGTTTCCTTGTGTGATTTGAGGATGGTACAGAATGGACTGAAGGGTAAAGGAGTGGGATTCATGGCCACTGAGAGAAACTGGGTCCTAATACTTGGTTTTGCCTCCTATTAGGAAGACTCGTTCCTGAGGAGATGTTTTGATGCCATGGAAATGGATGCATTAAATTCCTCACATCCTGTGTCTACTCCCGTGGAAGATCCAGATCAGATTTTAGAAATGTTTGATAGTGTTTCCTATGATAAGGTAACATCCATGACTGGTGTTGGTTTCAGCTGCACTCTTTGTGTGATGCCGTGGTGTTTCACTGAACTTGCCCCTGCATGTAAGACATCCTGAACAGCCTTACTGTTCATTCAGTTACTTGAATAATTACTTGTTGGTTTCTGTAGTAATCTAAAAAATAACAGCAACATAGCTTGCTCAGCTGGTGATACTTGTAAAGCACACAGTTCTTTTTCAGTGAGAGACATACTAAGGTGAACCATTGTATAGACGAATGGCAGGCTGAAGTGTTTTCTGGAACAAGCATCTGGTCATCTAAGGAGCAGTTCTGTAAATACCTGATCACTCCTTTTCTTCCAGGGATCTTGTATATTACATATGCTGAGGGAGTACCTTACTCCTGATGTGTTTAAGGCTGGGCTGGTGCAGTACCTGCAGAAATACAGCTATCAGAACACAAAGAACGAGGACCTGTGGAACAGCATGACCAACGCAAGTATTCCTTACTCATTTATTCCTTTAAATTTCATTAGCTACTTGTGAGTAATGTGTCTCTCCAGTGTGTTACTCAGGACTGACCAGTACTTAGGGTTAAGATGTCAAAGAGAGACGACTAAAACATTTTCTTTTCCCTTTTAGATCTGCCCTACATTAGGTACTTCCAAAAATGAACAAGCAGCTGATGGTTTTTGCAGAAGAAGCCAAGAGTCATCTTCAAGTGCAGTAAGCATCTCCTTGCTTACTTACTGGTATTTAGGAGTGTGGCACATATCTGTGTCCACTGCATGACTGTTGCTGTGGTTTGACTCTGGCTGGAGGCCAGGCACCCCGTGACCCTCTGTCGCTGCCCTTCTCAGCTGGGCAGGGGAGAAAATAGATATTGAGAGGCTCAGGAGTGGAGATAAGGACAGGGAGAGATCATCCTGCAATTAGTGTCATGGGCAGAACAGACTCAGCACAGAATAAAGGACAGAAGGCTCTGTAATTGATGGCCCAGCCCTGCAGCACCAGCGACACTCCAAGGTGGGGTATTCATTCCACCCCCTTCCCCTGCTGCACCCTGGGGTCCCACCCATGTCAGACAGTCCTCCACAAACTTCTCCAACGTGAGTCCTTTCCCAGAGGGCTTCAGCTCTTCCCCAGCTGCCCCAGCCTGGGTCACTGCTATGGGGCAGTCATCAATCACAGAATGCCTCTCAGTCCCTCAGGCCCAGACTGCTCCAGCCTGGTCCCCAGAGAGTCACGAGCCCCCAGCAAACCTGCTCCAGCGTGGGGCCTCTCCAGGGGCTGCAGGTGGGGTCTGGGCTTTGTCCATGGGCTGTGGGGGACACCCGCTCCACCATGGGTTTCTCCGGGGGCTATGGGGCATCTTTCCCTCCAGCGCCTGGGGTGCCATCTCTCCCCTTCCCTGCCCTTGGTGCCTGCAGTCTCTCCCACCTCCTCACTCCCTTCTCTGGGGCACAAAGCGGCCGCTGGCGTTTTCCCTCCTCACTGTGATTCCCAGTGGCCTGTGACCGGCGCTGATGGGCTTGGCCTTGCTCAGCGTCGGGTCTGGCCTTGGTGTTGGCTCTGTGGGGCCTGCAGAGAGCTCCTGGCTGCTTGTTACAGAAGCTGCCCCACAGCCCCCTGCTCCCCTGGAGCCCCCCACTCAAAACACAACAACTCCATGCCATTGCCTTGCTATGTGCATCTTCCAAAGGCGTTTTTCCCCTTGAGTGTAGTGTAGGGTGTAGGTGTGAGATTCCTCAATTCCACTGGAAATGGGTTTTCTCTCCAGCTGGGCAGAAATTCAACTCCCATGCCCAGGGTTGGCTAAAACACAGCAGTACTGAAAGAGATGCTGTTAGCTGTGTGAAAGTGTCCACAAGAAAACCAGCTGGAGACACCACAGTATCCAGTCTTGATGTACCTATGTAGGCATCACAAATACTCAGCAGCTTCTTGAGTACCCCTTTCAGTTTCCCCATCAGGGTACTCCTGTCTTCCTCCTGCTCTTACCTGTCTTCTTTCCCCCCTCTAAAAACCAGCACTGGACTCAAGGAGAGACTCTTGATGTGAAGGCAATGATGGACACTTGGACGCTGCAGAAAGGATTCCCCCTGGTCACTGTCATGGTGAGAGGGAAGAACATCCACCTGCAGCAGGAGCGCTACATGACCGGGGCAGACTCGTCCCCATCCACAGGGTAAGCAAAAGGGGGGACCCCCTATGTGAACCCAAACTCTTCCTGTGGCAAGTGATGAGAGGTTGTGCCTCACGTTGAGGCCTCAGTATCAGTGATGCCCTAAGGAAATGAACCCCCCCACAGTGTTCACTTCCCCCTCCAGTGTTCACTGGGGGTGTTCAGCCTGGAGAAGGGGAGGCTGAGGGGAGACCTTCTCCCCACCTCCCCTGCCCTGCCAGGAGGGTGCAGAGAGGTGGGCGCTGGTCTCTTCAGCCAGGGGACAGGAGATGGGACGAGGGGCAATGGGCTCAAGCTGTGCCAGGGCAGGGTCAGCTCAGCTGGGAGGGCAAAGTTCTTCCCTGGCAGAGTTGTCAGGGCCTGGCCCAGGCTGCCCAGGGAGGGGGCTGAGTCCCTGCCCCTGGGTGTGTTTAACAGGGGGGAGATGAGGTGCTCAGGGAGATGGTTTAGCACAGGATGGGGATGGTTGGACTCCATGGGCTTAGAGGGCTTTTCCAACCCAGTGATCCTGTGACTCTGTGATTCTGTGATGTTGCATCTTTCTGCCTGAAGTGTGTTGTTGAACATGAGATCGTGTTTTCTTGCACTAGGCAAGGAGATGGAGTACTACGCATGATTCAGTATGAGCTCTCTTTCTGAGACAGCAATCGAACCACAGCAGCCAATCTTTACAGTTCCAAATCTCTTTCCACTATCACTCTGAGTGCCAAAATAACTCTTTTCATGCCTTCCTGACTGCCATGCTCCGAAGACTGTGTTCAACAGTTCATTTCACTGCCTATACCAGGCACAAGGGTTACTTTAATTTTTAAAAACACATTATATGGCCCTGGGCAACCTTGTGTAGATCCAGCCTGAGGTTGGTGTCCCTGTCTGTGGCAGGGGGGTTGGAGCTCTGTGATCCTTGGGGTCCCTCCCAGCCCATGCCATTCTGTGATTCTGATTCTGTGATATCCTTTCCTCCTCTAAGGTAAGGAACCAAGACTAGGAAACTCTGGTGGTTCCCTAGAGCAGGATATGCCATAGACATATTCTCCTTGATTGCATAATGAACTTTAATTACAGTTTTCCGGTGGGTTTCAAGCCTGAACTATATTGCATACTTAGACCAGCTGGTAATTGAGACTAAGATGCCTACAGCTAGTGCTTGAGGTGCTTTATTTGAGGTGGAGTGCTCAGCACCATGCATGTAGAGGCTCTTGGCAATGTGAGCGATCCATATGTGACACTGCAAGTACTGGGATGCACCTGGCTCTGGGCTGGGGCTGGAGGCACGGGCACAGCCCGTTGCTGTTAGGTGTGGAGGTACTACTCAGGGGTGAGATGGGGAGAGGTTGGGGAAGCTTCTGCAGAGTTCTGCCCTGCAACAAAGAACTTGTGTCTTGCAACAGGTACTTGTGGCACATTCCACTAACCTACGTCACCAGCACATCTGACACCGTCCAGAGATTCTTGATGACAACTAAAGCAGGTAATTCCTTTCACTAACGAGGCAGTTAATTTGTTCAGAGGTTGTTTGCAAGCACTTTGGTTTTGCAGGGTTGCTTTGTCTGTACTGGAACTACTATTACCAGAGCAGCAGACTCCTGGCAGCTCAGCAGTGTCACTGTGACGGTCGCGGTGTATTCAGAGACCATGTTACCCTGTTCTTGAGACTGCCGAAACAAGAGGAACAGTACTGTTGGGTACAGCACTGAGATGTGTTTGAATCACTGAGAAAGGAGTTATGCTTTTGTTTCCAGATGTCATTATCCTGCCAGAAGAGGTGGAGTGGGTTAAATTCAACGTGGACATGAATGGCTACTACATTGTGCATTACGAAGGCGACGGATGGGACCATCTGACTAAGCTTGTGAAAGAGAACCACACAGTCATTAGCAGCAATGACAGAGCAAGTCTCATTAACAATGCCTTCCAGCTCGTGAGGTACGGCTTCTGTCCAGGGCTGAGAAAACACAAGCCCTGTATTACCAGACCACTGAGGAAGGAAGTGTTGGGGATGTGTACAGTATCCATTAAATCGGTTAAATAGGCTGAGAACTTGCTCTTTTCTTGTGTAAACCCCATGTTTCTCTTGATTGCTGTGGATTTGTCTAATTTATCTGGTGAAACAAGTTGTGTTTAGCAAATTCACGCTAATGGCAGGGTGCTAGTGTGAAGTGACAGGCTCAGATGCTGGTTTTGCACCCAGAAGGGTACTGGTGCGGTTTGTCAGGTAGAAACAAGGCTCCTACAGTCATACAGATGTGATGAGGTCATGACTGCGGTTGTGCTGATGTGCTGTCTGTGAACTGGTTCACAGCCCCTTGTGTGTCACCAGGAGCAGGGGACGAAAGACCCAGCAGCAGTAACTCCTGCTCTGAGCACAGGCTGCTCAAGAAAAGGGGCTGTGGGGAGATCTGGGAGGTAATTAGGATGATTGGAGTTTGAGGTGGCAGCTCACGAGGTGATGCCAGTGGGGCTGGTCAAGACATTAGAAGAAAGGTCTTTCTAGTTTGAAAAGCAGAAGGCAAGGAAAGATTGCTCAGCATGTTCAAGGAGCTCAGAGAAGAAAAGAGGGGACAATTAGAGATGCAGATTGGGTCAGGCAGGGTTTGTTTTGTGACCAGTGGCTGGAACACACTTGTGTTTTGAGGCATAAGAAGCAAGTGAAGACAAGATGAAAAGAGAGCTGGCGATGAGAGGAGGCACACAAACCCATGCCACACAGGGATGAGAAGAGAACAGGGAGAGTGAGAAAGGACTTTCACTTCCTCTGTTTGCTCATGGAAAAAATCATTGACCTGTCTCCTGGCAGAGGTAGAAGACAGTTGGCAAAGTCAGGTAAAACCAGTGGAGAAGCAGGTGGAGTTGTAGCTCTGATGTTGCTGCAGGCTGAAGACCAACCTGTGGAGCTGGAAAGGTGTCACCAAGGGGATAATAGCAGATACTGGATCCCCTCTGTATGTGTGGGGGTTGTGGAGCACGAGCAAGAGCAGGTAGAGAGCAAGAGGGAGAGGCTGTGCTCAGAGAGATGGTGGAGAAAAGCCTGTCTTTCTAAATCATTCTCTTATGGCCCATTTCTTAGTCAAAGATTACATACGATGTTTCATAGCTTATGTGTAGCTGCTTGACCACATTTCACCTCAAAAAACAGATTAAAAAGGGATGTGGAAATACCTCTAAGGCTTTCCTGTTTGTATAGTTTTCTGAAAAACACTTAGCTGGGATTTTGCTCTTAAGTTTTCCTCTTAAGTTGAATTGTGACTTGTTTTATCCCCTCTCTTCTTCCTCAGAATGAAAAAAATGTCAATTTCCAAAGCTTTTGATTTAACTTTATACCTGAGACATGAAAAACAAATCATGCCTGTGCTGCAAGGCATGCATGAGCTGATTCCTATCTACAGGATCATGGAGAAGAGGGATACAGGTGATACAGGAGATACAGGAAAACAGCTGAAGGTAACATTTCAAGGATCTGGAACTTTCTAGCTCTGCCTGTACCCTGTAAAACACGCTGTGACATTTATGTTTACCTTACTTCAGGAGTATATAGTCGATCTGTTCAGAGACCTGATTGAGAAGCAGTCTTGGAGTGATGAAGGCTCGGTGTCGGACCGGCTGCTCAGGCAATCGCTGCTGCTGTTTGCCTGCCTGCACAGGCACCAGCCCTGCGTGCACAAAGCTGAGGGGTATTTCACAGAGTGGCAGAAGTCCAATGGAACCCTCAGGTCTGTTCTGTAACTGTGACTGTTACTGTATCCCAAAGCTCTGCTTAACTACACTAGAGTTAGTTCACAGAGAGGGCTCAGCTTCAGTTCTTTACGCATTCTGAAGTTCAACCTGCTTAAATTCCAGAACTCCCTAGTGCACCACATGTGCCCAAACCAGCACGTGCCCCATGTCATAACCCACAGCAGGGCTGATAAGGGTGTTCTGATAAATGGGAATGATACCTGGTCCCTCATTTAGATGTCTGGAGATTGACCTATTCCTGTTGTGAAAATGGGTCGCTGCTGTTGTGAACTTCACCTCATGGCTGGTTGTCATCACAACAAGAAGTTCTTTGCAGAGAGAGTGGTGAGGGGCTGGCAGGGGCTGCCCAGAGAGGGGGTGGGTGCCCTGTCCCTGGGGGTGTTGAAGGCCAGGTTGGCTGTGGCCCTGGGCAACCTTGTGTAGCTCCAGGCCTGGAGGTTGGTGTCCCTGCCTGTGTCAGGGGGTTGGAGCTCTGTGACCCTTGGGGTCCCTTCCAACCCAGACCAGGCTGGGATTCCATGATTCTATGATAAGAACTCCCTAAAACACCCTCTGGAATGTTGTTCTGTGCAGGCAAGGACCACCATGTTGGTATCTGACTGGGCACATCCAGGAAAGCAATACACACAAAAAAAGGAGGGAAAGAAATAAACAGATGGGATGAGGCCAGAGATTCAGGCATCACTTTCTGGTACCCCTGAGGGAGCAAGACTTGTACTAAGTTGTCTGCTGCAGCAGCTGACACGTGGTGGTGACAAGTGTCATGTGCTTGTGTTTCAACATCTACTCTTACACACAACCCAGGAGTAACTTGGTGTTCACCTTGGTGTAGGCTGCCAGCAGATGTGAAGACAGCAGTGTACGTGGTGGGTGCGCAGAGCTCTGGAGGGTGGGAGTTCCTCCTCAGCAAGTACCAGCTGAACTCCTTCAGCGTGGAGAGGGACAACATCGAGCTGGCACTCAGCTTCAGTGGCAGGAAGGACAAGCTGCAGTGGTAAGCACTCACACAGAAAGGTGTTTGGGGAACATTTATGAGCCCTGGAAGTGGAATTACTCAGGGTCCTGTAAGGTTCTGAACTTCATGTTGTGTAAAACGCTTTACGGGCCTGGTGGGGGCAGGGAGGTGGCTGCACCTTGTCATTTCTGCATGTTGGTGTCAGGAGCCAACGTGCTCAGAATCTGAGAGAATTAGGACAAAACACAAGAAAACAGTTACTCAGACACCCCTCTGTTTGCCTGAGGAGTTACTTTGATTATAGGTACATACATTGTCCGTTCCTTTCACTCGTGGGGGCTCCCTGGCTTTGGGAGAGCCACACAGCACCCAGATGTGCTTCCTGCGAACCCGGTGTGTGCTATCCCAGGGGGTGACAGCACAGGACACCAACTCAGATGTCACTGGAGACACTTCCAGCTCTGACAGAACGTTGTTTATCTGCATTGTGTTGCTGTTGGGACAACTCAGTCCCCAGCAGCACTCGCAGGCCTGACTGTCCCACTGACATTTAGTGCAGGACAAACACTTCTCTGACAGGGAGAGGGACGAGGTTGAGGTTCATGTTAATCAGGAAATCCTGAGTAGAAGCAAAGATAAGCTTTATGTTCAGAGCACAGGTCTGGCAGTTACCTGCAGCAGTGACAGGAACAGGAACTGGGAAGATGGATGTGGCCAAGGACTGCGACCTGAGAAGCTAAAAGTAACAGGGCAGAAGGGATGTGTCCAGACCTTTGGAAATGTGAACTCTCAGCCACAGTACCAAACACTGAGGGAACAGTAATTGATGAGCCTTATCTACTGACACAAGCAACTTCCATTTCTGTTGATTCCCAGGTTAATGGATCAAGGTCTGCGTGGTGACATCATAAGAACTCAGGATCTTCCACATATCATTATACTTGTTGCCAGAAACCCATCTGGCTATCAGCTAGCTTGGAAGTTTTTAAAAGAAAACTGGGATAAACTTGTAAAAAAGTAAGGACCACAAGTAGTTTTACAGCTCCCTCTACCCATTTGTGCCATTAAACTCCACTTCCTACGAAAAGGGGCATTTTCTGAGCGCTGGTGATTGTTTTTGCCAGGTTTGAACTCGGTTCGAGCACCCTGGCACAGATCGTCTCCGGAGTGACAAGTCAGTACTCGACCAGGTCACAGCTGGCACAGGTAGGCTGTTCAGATGCCGGTGTACAGGAATGGTTGTAGCCTAACTGAGGTGGAAATTACATTTTAACAGGCTCAAGAGTCACAAAGTGTCAGGGTAACACCCTGCCTTTGCCTTGAAAAAAGATTGTAGCAGTGGTGCCTTAGATTACTCAAGGGAGAGCTTTCAGTCAGTGGCAGGGAGAAGGATGCTCTTTTTTTAAGCAGTGTACAGATGTTTTCCTACCAAACCATTCATGGTTTACCTGTCCTGCCCTTTCTGGAAAGTAGTGAGGGGTGAAAAAAAAAAAAGAGTGGGTCCTTTCATGGAACAGACAGAAGAAAAATGCTTACAGACAGTAGGAAATACACCCCTGTTCTGCATCTGTGCTGGGTGGGGCAAGTTCTTCACACTCCTGGATGTGATAATAATTTTGTCTATTTATTCCAGTCTGTGTTGATGATAAAAAACCCCAAACTAGTCAGTGTGCAGATGTAATAGTGTCTCTGACAGTCTCTTTTCAGAAGCCACTGCTTTTCTTTCCAGTTTAAAGTCTTCTGCTTTAGAGCAAAACATGAGTGTGGGTACTGCAGCTGTACCACATGTAGCTAAAGGAACACAGGACACAGTCTTATCTGTGTTTCAGTCTGGTGGGCGGTCACACTGTGTCAATAAAGGAGCATCTTGCCATGAGAGGGGCTGCAGGGGTGTTCCTGTGTCCCACCCAGAAATGTGACCGCTTCTCCTTTGAGGGGCTCCATGGGATGCAGGATGGATCTCTGAGCTCAGACTGCGTCAGCATCAGGTTGAGAGAGAAAATCCAGCGCCTCTCCCTCCGTGGTGTCCTGTTCTTGTACTTTGGCCAAGTTTTTGCATTTTGAATCACACTGAGGTCTCTGAAAATGCAGCATTTTATTGATGTGAGGTGTACAGTCACTCTGCCCTGCAAGGGTTTGTTGAACGAGCAGGAACGAGTCAGGAGCCACACGACATCTCCTCCATCTTCCCCAGCTCTGAGCTCCAGGCACTAAAAATCTTTGTAAAAAACTGTTCTTGGGGTAGAGGGTTGCGGGGGGTAGAGCAGGGTTGGAAGCCGAAGGCCAGGTTTGAAGATCTCTGATTTCTTGCTGGTCTTTCTCTGCAAGTAAGAGACACTGCTGCCTCCTCAACAGCCACCCTGTCTCTTTCTGTCAACAGGTGAAGGAGTTTTTCAGTTCTCTGGGTGAGAAAAGCGCGCGGCTTCGCTGCGTTCAGCAGGCGATCGAGACCATCCAGGACAACATGCAGTGGATGGACAGGAACCTCCAGGAAGTCAAAACGTGGTTGGAAACCAACCCTCTGTAAATGAAGGCGTCTTGAGTATGTTTGTCAGAAAGAGCTGAGGAGCAGGTGACAGCCAGGAAACTTCAGGGGTGGGGGGTGGGGGGTGGGTGTGACAGCGCAGTGCTGTAGCTTAGTGGAAGGATCGTAACGTAGCCTGATGCTGCTTCTTGCGTTCTTCTCCCGTGGTTGTGGCTTGCTGGGAACAGCACCCGACTGTTCACGGGTCTGTTTGACCAGGTGACGATCCTGGGAGAAGAGGGGATGCTGTGAAGTGACGCGCGGCGCTGGGGAGGCTGGCGGGGATCGGTCTGGGGCACGGTGCTCCCGGGCAGGCGGAGGCACTGCAGACAAGGGGGAGGTTTCCACCCACAGCCCTGCCCCTGCCGGGTCTTCCCGCAGCGGTGCAGCCGGCAGCTGTTAACAGGGAGCTCACTACAGCTCCCAAAGGCTGTCGTTCCGTGCGGCTGTCACCTTACACCTCATGAGAGTAATTCGTACAGAAAGGAACTTTTGGATTAGACATCACTTCATTTAAAAACCCAAACACCCGATTATTAACTGTAATTAAATAGCATCCTTCAGGAGTACCTAGGGGAAGGATTCTGTGCAAGCTGTGCTGAGGTCTCAGGGCTGGAGGTGGCTGTGGAAGCCGTGCCAAGCTGATGCCTCCTCACCCACCACTCCCTTCCCTCAGCAGCAGCCTCCTCCGCAGGGAGTTCTGCCTTTCTGCTTTTGCTGCTGCTCTCAGGGCTTCTCCTGCTCTGGAAATACTCCTGCACTGGTAGGCAACATTCAGGCAGTTGGTATGTGCCAAGAAAATGAATCCATTCTTTGTATAACTTCAGGGGATCGACCACCTGTTTTTGTGTAAATTTTTGCTTCTGATTATCCCTTCATCACCCAACTGAAACACAGCGTTGCCACACACACACACTGACATACAGAGGGACAGGCATTGTCTCTGACCTGTGGGGTGACAACAGGCACTGTGGGCTAATTGCACTGCACAGAGAAATGACTAGTACCACGTGCCAGGAGGGCGAGTTCCTTCAGAAAGCCAGGTGTACATCTTGGAGGTGGGTTTTGAATTTATATATGTATTTTTTAATAAGCAGCTGTGAAGAGTCTTCTCCATTTAGCTGCAGAAAACTTTCATTTCAGCGCTGAACTTGAAAGGAAAATCCAACCCATTGCTGTATGTGCTGAAATGTACTGGGCATTGCTTTGCCCTGCCTGTGCTTCCTCTGTGGCTCTGGCCTGTCTCCATTCCCTCACCAGTAACGGAACCAACACAAAACTTGAACAAAGATGACGACTTGGGGTGGGGGTGGGGAAAATGCATCATCTGGAGCCGTCTTAAACCTCTGCCTGTGCCTTGCTCTTTGCACGAGCAACGACAGCTGCCCAAGGGGCTGGAATCTGCTTCACTGGGGTTCAGGAGGATGGGTGACTCGTGCAGTGTCCTTTTCCGCAGGAGGTACTGTGTATCTCTGCACTCCTCAGGAGAAGGGGAGCCCTGAGCAGGCTGCCTGTCCTGTGTACAGCGTTTTCTTGTGCTTCAGGTAGACCAGGGCTTTGCTTTGGGGTGTTTTTAGAAGGGAAAAGACAGTGTAACAAAAAATAAAAATTGTTCAGGTGATTCTGAAGTGTTTGTGTCGTTTTCCACCTTCATTCCTGCTGCACTGCTGCTTTCACTGCCTTGTGCTCAACTTCAGGGAGAATTCCTTATCTCAGGACACCCCACATCCCTCTGCACCCCTGGCTGTGGGGATGGAAGCTCCAGAAGCACCAGGGCTGAGCTGCTTGTTGGAAAAATCCCAGCTACAGTTTGTTTTTTAGCAGAATAATGACCCTTTTCCCAAAACTCTCGTGCCAAAGCCTGAACCCCCTGGCTGCTTCCTACACCACGTCCCTCCTGTGACACTTCCTGATCCTGCAGTTCTACTTTGAAAACTAAATGGGGAAAAAAATCCGTAGCTGGATCTCGTTCGGACTGTGAGGTGTTCCTGAAGCACCCCTGAGAAGCCTTTTGCAGGGGTTTCCTAGATGTAATACAATGAGTTTTAATTCACCAGCCTTTGGGGGTTTTTAAGTAACTTCTGGGGTTTCTTTTGCTTTGCAAGAGCGACTCAGGCACCAGTGGTAACTAAAGTGAAGCTACAAACATCACGATGCAGTCATGAAAACTTTATTAGTGTGAATCAGGTTCTCAGGAGCGACTGCAAAGTACAGTCAGAAGTCTAAAATATCCCCAAACTGAAATCTCTGGGCTGTCTCTGCAGTGCTGCCTGCTGGAGTCGGGTACCAGCACAGGCACTGGTGCCACCTTCTGCAGGTAAGGGTAAAGTGGTACGAGGGCAAGGAGGAGCAGAAAGGTGTTCTGCGAGTCGTGGACAGACAAACACACCCAGGCGCCTGGGCCGTGACACCCCCTCCTGCTGCACCCACTAGGGGTGCCCGGTTGTGCTTGTGCTCCGGCACAGCAGCCGAGTGTGACGATGTTCCTTGCAGCAGTTAATTCTGCCCTACCCTGCACGCCCTGGCAGGCTGTGAGGGAACAGGAGCAAGGACCAGACACAATGCAAAATTTAAAAAGAGGAAACCCCCCCAAAATAAAGTCCACCTGTTGACCTGAACTCGCTCTCTGCTAAGGCTCCTGTACCTTCTTGATTCCCCCTCCGGTGATGGTATCACCATGACACCAGGATTTCTATTTGTTCAGTCCAGCAGATTCCTGAAAATACGAGATAACAGTACAGAAAAAGCTGGAAATAATAATGGAACAAAAAATAAAGCCCACCTCAGATCTGCTGTGGTTTCCTTGTTCTAGCTACAGATAAGGCAGCGTCCAGAATACCTGTTTTGTTACCAGGTGTGCTTGAGGAGGCAGCTAATCCCCAGTTTCTCATTCTTCAGCTACCCAGAGTTTATGTACGATTTCCTACCAGTAACTGGCTTGAGGAAAGCAAGCACAGCCAGGCTGAGGATAATGAAAGCTCACTGGAGTAAAGCACTCACTGCAACGTTACACACGCTAGCAGGTACAGGTTCTGAGGCTGACAGGCACTATGTGGAGATTATGTGCAAAAGTCTGCAGAGTTTTTTGGCATTGCTATTCATTTCTGAAATATATTTCTTGCAAATATAAAGCGCTCTTTCCCTCTGAAAACTGAAGAAAAATACAAGAAGTAAAGCATCTGAGTACAATAAAAGGCACAGCTAAAGGAAGAAGAACAGCCCAACACCTCAGTGTGCCACTGGGAAAAAGGAAAACGTGAAAGAAGTCCAGCAGCTATCCAAAAACCACCCAGAATAACCAAGTGCTGTTTGCTTCAGCTTCTGTTCTTCAGGAAGGAAGCAGATGTTTTACATGATATGCGACGGTCCTGGCAGGGAGGAGAACAAGGGAAACACAAGTTAGAAGTGATTATTTCTTTGATTTGGAAAAAAATGCAAAGTAAACCTGGGAAGAAATACCAGAAACTTCAGTCTGGTGACAGAGAGAAATCCAGGAGAGCTTAAGGTCTCCAGAGAGGAGGTGCTGTGTGGCAGTGACACTGTGCACTGCAGTGTGGTAACGATGCATCTCTGTCCTGCCCATTGGAAGTCGGTCACCACATCTCACCTGGGACTTCACTCCCTGTCATTTCCTGTCCCTCAGGGGAGCCAGGGCTGGGGCTGCCCCGCTGCCAGAGCGGCTCCTGCACAGGTGCTTTAGCTGAGACTCAGCTCAGCCCCTCATGGCTGCACGTGGGCTGGATGTGCCCCTGCTACTCCCCCACACCCTGGAAACCCTCCAGCCTCAATCACTCCCATCCAGCATCAACAGGCACCTGAATTGTTCGGTGAACTGATGATGAGGGTGAACAGCTCCCATCACTTAACTCTTATTTCAGAGTTAAGGTGTGACCAAGCTGGGTACAAAGCAGCACCCGTGTCAGGGGAGCTGGAGCACAGAGGGGGCTGTACCTGTGCCAGAACAGCCAAGGGCAGAACACCCAAACCTGTTGAACCTGCCCACTTGGCATCTGTTCTGCACTGCCCCTGCTCCAAAACTGGGCTAGTGCAGAGATAATGATGTCAGCTCACTGTCCTACAGATAAAACCACCAGCTGAGGTGTGCTTGGTCTTCATTACTCTTCACTACTGCTGGGGAAGCTGTATGCCCTGGAACACTGCCCTGGAATCCTCAGGTACATGAACCTAAAGGGATTAGGTTCAACATGGGTTTAGAAAAAGTAGATCCTGTCAAATTGACCTGATCACCTTCTATGACAGGGAGACCTGCTTAATGGACGAGGGGAAGGCTGTGGATGTGGTCTGCCTGGACTTGGGGAAGGGGCTGGAGGGCAAATCCTCTGAGGAGCGGCTGAGGGAGCTGGGGGGGGTCAGCCTGGAGAAGAGGAGGCTGAGGGGAGACCTTCTCCCACCTCCCCTGCCCTGCCAGGAGGGTGCAGAGAGGTGGGCGCTGGTCTCTTCAGCCAGGGGACAGGAGATGGGACGAGGGGCAATGGGCTCAAGCTGTGCCAGGGCAGGCTCAGCTCAGCTGGGAGGGCAAAGTTCCTCCCTGGCAGAGTTGTCAGGGCCTGGCCCAGGCTGCCCAGGGAGGGGGCTGAGTCCCTGCCCCTGGGTGTGTTTAACAGGGGGGAGATGAGGTGCTCAGGGAGATGGTTTAGCACAGGACAGGGACGGTTGGACTCCATGAGCTTAAAGGGCTTTTCCAACCCTGTGACTCTGATTCTGTGAATTACATGGTGTAGTTCTGTCTGAACTGTGTGGACAGACACTGTGAAAGGAATGTGAGGTCTCTTCTGCCCAGCAGCACTCAAATTCAGGGTCATTCCAAGCATGGTGTGTGACAGTGTCTCTAACCAGGACTCAGTTCAAAGACTGGCAACAACATTTAGCTCTAACAACAGCAGCATCCATTGACTTTGAGGTATTTCATAGATCAGAGGATGAAATCTCACCTGGTGTTAATGTTTAAATTGTTTTCTGCTTCTCAGGTTTGCTGCTGGAGGATCGTCCCATTGCCTAGAGACCAAGAGAAGCATGAGATAGTGACCTGAGCTGTGCTAAGATCCAAAGTCAAACCAAAGTGACAGATGCTCATCAGAGGTCAGAAGTCAGAGTGGTCTGCACTTGAAACACACCAAGTTTGGCAACAGTATCAGGAGCTTCTATTTCCATTTTTCCACCACCACTCACTTTGTTTCAGATAAACAGGGCTGCAGCTGAGCTCTCTGTTCCCTAGCTCTCAACATCCTTTTACAATGCTGGTGATCCCATCAGAACTGAGAGGAGGAGAAGTTACAGACCCCCCTCCCAGTTTTGCTTTGAGAACTGTCAGGATGGTTGTGTTGTTACACAGAATGCATGTGTGGCAATTTCCACAGTAACGAAAAATCCCATCCCTTGACATGTGAAACATGGAATTCCCAGGGCAGATCCTCACTGTCTGGCTCAGGCATCCACTGGCACATACTCAGTGAGAACACCATCTGATGGGAAAGGTTTCACCCTTGCCTAAATCCCTTCCCTGTATTTCTGGGCGTTCTTCATTTGTTTGTTTTGAGCCTAGGAAGAACCCCCTCCTTTTCTCACCCAATGAGCTCTGCATACTTATTTACAAATATATGTTGGTTTTCATTCACTTCTTTAGAAGAAATTGTGGCAATGACTTGAGAAGCAGATGTGTGGTGAAAGGAGTAAGTTCTGATTGCTTTTAGAATGCTGTTATTTACACTGGCCAGGAGAAAAGTGATGGGGATCCCCAGGCAGGTATAGGCTCTACCAGAGCCCCTGACAGACTGCAGCCTCTCTGAAAAGACCCTGTTTTAGCCTTTTCTCCTGCACATACGCTTCCAAAAATGGACCCAGTTCCCCCCACTGATGTAAAGCTCTCACCAAAGTGCTGTGAATCCTAGGGCCAGTCACCCATCTGTCATGTCTGCAGTGTATGCCAGCCATGGCTGTATCATAATACATGTTCTTACCGTTTTAGGGTCTTTGGGTTTTCCTTTATCCTCTTGGGCTGGTTTAGTGGTGATGGTTTCCTTTCTACTTTTGTCCTACACTCCAAAGAAAAAAATAATTACAGTTACAAAATGCACAGAGAGTTGGTGGCTCCTAATTTGACATGTCTCATAACTCATTATTTTAATTACGTATGTGGCTGAGGTGGGAGAGGGGTCGATGCAGGACATGAGGGTGTAGTTACTGCCTGTAGCCTGCAGCAGGCTGGTGTCTGCTGGTTCATGCTGGGCAGACCAGGGCACTGACACAGGTAAAGAAGCTGGCACGTGTGGGCAGGTTTGCAAAGCAGCAACGGTGCAGCAGCAGGTTGAGCTGTGACATCCACAACCAAATCAAACAGCACTAAAACCACCAACAGCCATCTGAGGGTTTGGTGTCAGGGGAAGCACTGCCGTGGTCAGAAAAGCTGTGTGGAAACACTGCTGTTTTCTCCCAGGAATGACATCTGATTTGAACTTTGGTTTCAAAGGTGCTTCTTCTCTGCCCCCCCAGGAGGGGGCATCTGAGCTCTGGTCACCATACTCCAGGTTTTGACTACACACAAACTTCCAATCCACTCTTGGTGACTGCAGGTGGAGGAGAGGGCACAGGACAGAACTTGTCATATGCAGGATAAAATGGCTAGCAACTGCAGTTACTGGTCCTCAACCAGTTTTGTAGAGAATTGTGGAAAACAACAGGAGGCCATGATTTTTGCAGCGATATCCCAGCTCCAGGAGACCCCTGGGCTACTCTGCCAAGGCAGGATCTAAGGTGACTGCAGCAGCATAGCTGATGTCTCCAAACCATCAAGACCCCTCTGCCCCAGCTCAAGGTCACAACACCAGGTTAAGGGCAAGCAGAAAGCGTGGCTGACAGCAACTCATCTCACACGTGGACAAAGAATGACTCTCCTTCCTCACAGCCTTTTCCAGCACGTTTCTCAAACAACACCCGCACGTCAGTGACCCCCAAGTTTATGCAGGTTCCACTGCAGCCTCGCTTTGTGTAGCCTGATGTGAGGAGCACTGTGCTGGGAGCAGCCTGGCACCTGTTTGTCAGCTGTGCTTAAGATGGATTGTGTGACAAATAAACACTCCATTTCTCATTACCAGACCTCATCCACCTGTCACAGAATCACAGAATCCCAGCCTGGTCTGGGTGGGAAGGGACCCCAAGGGTCACAGAGCTCCAACCCCCTGACACAGGCAGGGACACCAACCTCCAGGCCTGGAGATACACAAGGGCCACAGCCAACCTGGCCTTCAACACCCCCAGGGACGGGGCACCCACCCCCTCTCTGGGCAGCCCCTGCCAGCCCCTCACCACTCTCTCTGCAAAGAACTGCCCAAGAAATGACCTCAGCACTGCACGAGGTCATTGAAGAAAGGCTTCTCTGCCTCCCCACATGTTTTGGTGCACTCTCCTATGTACAAAACCTGTTCCTACAACTCTCTGTAAAAGTCTCTAAATGCCATAAACCTTCATTCTTATAAATGCTTAGTGCACAGCAAGACAGGGAGGTGCCCCAAGACAGCAGTACAACTTCACTCAGGGCAGGTGCTGCCTCACCCACTGCTTTTTACAATGGAGAGACTGCATCAGTGGGCAAGGGCAGGGCAGAGGATGTCACCCCTCTGGGTTTCTGCAAGGCCTTGGGCACAGTCCCCACAGCATCCTTCTCTCAAGGTTGGAGAGATATGGAGTTGATGGGTGTGCTGACCAGTGGGAAAGAAATTGGTTGCAGAGAGGAGCCCATGGTTCCACACCCAGATGGACAGGGGCTGGCAAGTGCTGCAGAGATCTGTGCAGGAACGTGTATTGTTTAATGTCTTCATCAATGACACAGGCAGCAGGATCGAGCACACACTCAGCAAGTTTGCAGGTGACACCAAGCTGAGTGTTGCAATCAACGCACCAGAGGGATGGGATGTCATCCAGAGGGACCTGGGCCAGCCAGGGATGGGGCCCAGCAAAGCTCATGGAGCTCAGTAAGAACAGGCACAAGGTCCTGCCCTGGGGTCTGGACAGTCCTTGTCACCAACACAGGCTGGGCATGATGTGATGGAGAGCAGCCCTGCCAAAAACAGCTCGGGGGGACTGAGGGACACAGAGCTGGACATGAGCCAACCATGGGCACTCGCAGCCCCAAAGGCCAACGGCACCCTGGGTGCATCCCCAGAGCAGATGGGCTGGAGAGCAGCCCTGAGGGACAGGACCTGGGGGGACTCGTGGGGGAGAAGCTGGACATGAGCCACCAACGTGCGTCTGCAGCCCCCAAGGCCAACCCCACCCTGGGTGCATCCCCAGGAGTGTGGGCAGCAGATGGAGAGGGGATTCTGCCCCTCTGCTCTGCTCTGCTCTGCTCTGGGGAGACCCCTCTGCAGTGCTGTGCCCAGCTCTGGAGCCCTCAGCACAAGGAGGACAGGGACCTGTTGGAGCGGGGCCAGCGGAGGCCACAAAAATGACCCAAGAGCTGGAGCAGCTCTGCTGTGAAGCCAGGCTGGGAGAGCTGGGCTGGCTCAGCCTGGGGAAGAGAAGGTTCTGGGGACACCTTCAAGCACCTTTCCAGTCCCTGCAAGGTGCCTGCAGGAAAGCTGGGGAAGAACTGTTCCCAAGGGCATGGAGAGACAGGATGAGGGGTGACGGGTTAAACTAGAAAAGGGCAGGTTTGGGTTGGATATTAGGAAAAAATTCTTCCCTCTGAGGGTGGTGGGTCACTGGCACGTTGCCTGTGGAGGTGCTGAGGCCCCAAACCTGGGGACATCCAAGCTCAAGCTTGATGGGGCTCTGAGCGACCTGCTCCAGTGAAGATGTCCCTGCTCTCTGCAGGGTGGGACTGGATGGGCTCCAAGGTCCCTTCCAACCCAGTGTGGTCTGGGACTCTGTGATTCTCTAAGACTTATCAAACATCCACCACATTAACATCAGTAAGACAGCTTCATCTGGACACCATCTTCCAAAGAGGTTAGCTTTCAATCTACACTGAGCTCCTGCAAAGAAAAGTGAGACACCTCCACAGAACAGTGAAGAACTTTAATTTTGCAAGCTACCAGCAGCACATGTCCTACCTTTGAGTGGTGCGGGGTGGCAGGAGCCTTCGCACGCGTGTCGAAGTCGCCTGACAGAGCATCACTGGCTGCAGAGTCATCTGCAGGGTCCTGCAATCATTGAGATGCTGAAGTTACACATGTGAAACACCTCCCACGGTCAAGTTCATGTCTGAGGGATCTGTACCTCCTTTAATGATCCCTTTCTTTTAAAAAAGCCTCACAACCCAAGTCCTACATGCATGTTAGGGCAGGGATGTGTCAATTCTTTGGATACTGGACCTTAGTGGTGCCTAAACTCTGTGTTTATTGTGAAGGGTGACTCTCCACAGAAGTCTGACTGTCCACACTATTACCTACTGTATCTATTACCTACTGTATTCAACAGCATTTGAGAGTGCAGTGGATCAGACCTGGAGACTGCAGTGACAGTGCTTTGGAATAAAAACCACCCTGAGTACATCCTTACTCTGAACTGATGTGTAACACTGATCATCTGTAAACACCATTCCAAGCTGATTTATGTATTTCTCATGAATCCAAAGCCAGTTCCTGCTGTGTTCTCATGGTCTGTTACTTTGACTTTGTCAGAGATACTGTATTTCTATCCTTGCAGTTGATTGGAAAAAGTTTCCTGACACTTAAGAGATCAAATCACTGTCAGAGCAGCCAGGTGCTCCAGTGGAAGCAGTTTTACAGGGCTGTAGGTATACCAGCAAGGCAATGTCTCCATGCACACTCTGTCCCCAAATCTGGAATGAAACTACTTGGAATGAATAAGCATTATTACCCACAGGTTGCAGGTATCTGCTATTTAAAAGCAGACCATAAATCTGAGCTGTGTAGAGAGAGACACCCTATTTTTTCACCTGGTTTTCCAGAGCACTGAAAACACTGAACTGGTGTAACTCTAGTTTACATGACACTGACTGCTACAACGGTGGTTCAGTGTCCTTTATTTGCTCAGACTGCCCAGTTAAAAAATAAATCCCCTTAGCTTTTGGGTTTTTTTAATTAAATGTATGCAATGACATGCAGAATTATTCCAAGTACAGGGTATTTACATGTTGAGCCCTAATATACACTTAGCACACACACTTACACACTTTTTCAGCTTCCCTGCTCTCCTTGTGACACTGAGGATGACAAACTGGTGAAACAGGCAGAAATTATCAAACTCTTTTCCTTACCTGGTCACCCGACTCCAGACGTTTTAGATACTCAGGTGGGATGGTATCCTCTCTTTCACCAAGCTTGTCTCTGTGCTCAGATTTAGCCTTTTTCTGAAACCATTTAAGATTTTACAGGGTTAATACTTCTGTTAGAAATATTAGCAAACTGTCAGAATTCTTACCACACTTGGGAAAATGCCTTTGTTTAATTTACAAAGCCCCATGCCTTTACTTCACCATGAAGTGTGTTTTGTGCCTGGAAGTTTTTCAATTAGCAGGTCTCACTAAGTGTACAGATTTAATGAGTTAAACACACATATATATATAAAAATAAATGCAGTGGCATCCCAACACTTATAACCAAAGAAAGGAAAGTTATGCCAACTTTCAATTCTGCTTTTCAACACTATGGCAACAAGGGGCCATCTCACTCCGCTGCATCATGTCTCACCCGCCCACGACACAGCTTTAACCCAAAACTGATGCTCCTGATGCATCCAGGTGCCTGTGGCAGAACCCAGGGCACTCACCCACCTCACACCCAAACTGCACAAGAGCAGGCACACTTCTCGCTACGCTGCAGAACCAGAGCCAGCTTCAAATCCAAAGCAAGCAGCAGGCAAAGCACCACAGGCTCCTGCAAAGTGCATCAAGCAGAGATGCATTCCTTCCTCTATGCTTTTTTTTTTTTTAATTTAAGCTGCTCTGGTTCCTGCCAAACGTACCAGGAATGTGCCAGGCACAACACCTGGTTTGCACACTGGTTTTTAAGCATGCTGCTGAAGGTTATTTCTGTATTTGCTAATGCAGACATTGCAGGATGTCTGATTTGTTATTAGCAGGAGAGTCTTTAACAGAGACTGTCCTGGTTTTGGCCAGAACCAAGTTCATTTTCTTTCTAGCAGTAGGTGTAATGGTATTTGGGAGTTGGGATGAGAGCAGTGCTGATAGCACCCTGATGTTTCTAGTTGTTGTCAGGCAGTCAGGGGCTTTTCTGTTGTTCTTATTCCCCTGCTACAGAGAAAGGAGGGGACAGCCAGGACAGGTGACCTGAACTGGCCAAAGAGGGTAGCCCATGACAATTACATCATGCATACATAAAGGGGGCTGGTGGGGGAGGAGCAGGCAGCTCCAGGACTTGCAGTTTTGGAGACAGTCCAGTTTTAGGATGGCTCTGAGCTGTGCAGTTCGGTGAGGCACTGCCCTGTGTGTCACCAGTCTCGTGTATTTTGCTATAAAGTCCTGTTATTGTTGTGATATCAATCTCTCTGCTGTCCCAGTAAACTCTCCTTATCCCAACCTGTGAGGGTTTTTTGTTTGCTTCTCACTCCCTTTCCCCTGCCCAATTGTCCCCACTCTACACCCTCTTAGAGAGAGTGCTGCTCTTGTGGGGCAAACCCATGACAATGACTCAAGAGAAAACAACCAAAACCAAGCACGTTGTTGAACTTCATCTTTGTGGAGTTCTACCATCCAAAGTTTGACAAGAAGAAGACAACAGGATTAATTTTAGAATCACAGAATCGCCTGAGTGGGAAGGGATCCATAAAGATCATCAAGTCCAACCCCCAGAGAATTTTAGAAACAAAGGTAAGAGAAGACACTGGAATCATGGAATCCCAGCCTGGTCTGGGTTGGATCACAGAGCTCCAACCCCCTGACACAGGCAGGGACACCAACCTCCAGGCCTGGAGCTACACAAGGTTGCCCATTAAATAATGACAATAAAAGGCAGTGAGATCAATTATTGCCAGTTCCCTGTAGTAATGCAGTACCTACCTCTGCATGGATAAAGCACATTAACTAACCCAACATTTTTCAAAAGAAGCACAAGTAGCCCAGCTGAGGAGGAGAGCCCATTTAAGTGTGTTTGATATGCCTACATGCAGGGCAACAGAAGACCCTGTTGTTTGTTTCCAGTAACCTTACTCCTACATCTGAAAATCACATCAAGATGCAAGACATGGTACAATATACTATTTAAAGAAAAATCTCTAAGAAATACAGCTAGTAGGTCCATTCAGTATTTGTTGTTTGTTTGTTTTCTGTTCCTTTTCTCTCCCCAGAGTGCATGAGTCTCAGAATGTCTTGTCTTACCTTGACTTTATCCACAACTGGTTTGTTCTCGTCAGGGTCGGGTTCCCTCTGTCCCAGGGAATCTGACAGGAGATCCAGGGCTTTGTCCATCCTTTTTCTCCCTAGCAAAGTAGAAACTCCTTTGTAAAGGCAAATCAGCTGTAGAAATAATGTAATTCATCAAGCTAATTTAAATACTGACTAATGAACTGTCAGTGCCCATGAGCAATGGTCTCCTCCTTGGTAATGACAATGTAGTGCAATAGCTGGGGGAAATTACAGAACACTTGGAACTACAGAAAATGTAGTTTTAAGAAGGCATTATGGAATTGATTTTAATGGGGCGTTTTGGTTACACATCAGCCTATCTGGCCTAATGAGAACAGTTCTACAAATACTGTTTTTTGGTAATTGCCACTAATTTTGCAAGTATCATTATCAGAGCTGCTGAAGAAGTGTCTGCCTGGATTAAAACCTGTCAGCATTTTATTTCACAGTATGCACGGCCTGTTGCTCATTCACACCATTTCTATTCCAACACCGGTTAGAACAGAAGCCCCGAAACCCAACCAAACTCCAGACAAGAGGAGCTTCACGTTCCCCTTTCAGGTCAGGCTGGGAACACTAGAGGGAGCGCCGGCTGCACGGATCGGAACGGGAAAAGGAGGAGGCAGCACCGCTACCACCAAACCCAGGGAGGTTCTGGTACTGAAAGGAGGTCAGTCCATTGCCCGTCCCTCTGCTAGCCTTCAGCTCCTCCTTTGACAGGCTTAACAGATGCCTTTGCCATTACAGCGATGACTGCATTATTACTCCTTTAAATGCTCTCATCACCTAACCTGGGAAAGTGAGGTGTGGTTCAGCTCAATGCCCAAGCCTACATGGACCCACCAGCACCCAGGCTGACCCATGGAGGGGAAAGCACACGTGTGCCCTGGTGCCAGAGCAGTCAGCACAGGGCCAGGTGCTTCCCCTTCCAAGGCAGGAAGAAACACAGCAGTGAGCAGAACCTGGACAATGCAGACAGACTGGTCTCTGCAGTTTGCTGAGCACAGAGTGTCCGGAAACTCACACTTCTTTCTGTCAAAGAGGGGACATTTGCTTTCCCCCATCAACAGCCAGTATTGTAAGTAATTAATTAACTTTGCAACAGCCCACACTGGTAAAACTGGCAGGATTGTGCTCCCATCTCTCTTCACGGATCAGTTCTTGCTTTGAGGTAAGGATGTAGAGAAGAAGCTGCTTACTGAGGTAGAGGTCGAAGGGACTGCAGAGTGCACTGAGGAGACCGTAGCAGCAGAGATAACGTCTGAGGAGCCCGTTGCTTTTTTACCCTTCTTGTTTTTCTGAAGGAAGACACAGCATCATGACCAGTTATCAAAACAGGCATTCCACACATCTAAAATGCAGCACCCACACAGTTTCCTTCTAAGGCTATTTTTGTTAGAAGCTCTATTTATCTCGGGTTGGGACCCCTTCCTGAGAAGCTCCACAGACCTGTTGTGCATCTCAGTTTGTTCACGTGCATTCTTCCATCTCACCTCCTGCCTTAAAGCTTGTCATAGCTTAACTCAGAGGCAGGTTTAAGGTGACTTAAGAGGAGGTAAGATTTCAGCAAGCCCATCTGTATTTCCATACAACAGTTTCTGAAGTCTCAACTGCAAAGCACTGCATGTAAAAAGATATGACAACCACCCAACCTACTTCTTCCTTATCATGAAAGCCCTTCCTGCTGTCCTACTGCTTTATTCCAACAAACCTTGTAGATTTTTTATTTACTGTATTTAAGGAAGTTCACATAAACTTTAAGGGAAAGCAGTAAAATACCAAGATTACTGAAACAATTTGAAAACAAAACAGATTATTGGAGATCAAATATACTCACCTTTCCCACCTTTGCTGTACGTGATGGTGTAGATGAGGATGGAGAACAGGAAAACCCTTCTGTCAAACCCTCTATAAAATCATTTTCACTCATAGGCTACCATTAAAAAGAAGAAAGAAAAAAAAGAGGGGGAAAAAGCGCAGTTTTTTAGCCTTTCATCCACTGAAAAGGGAACAGATAACACAGTCTATCTCAATTTTTAAACTGGAGACTGGAAAAACTTCCTGACATTTAAGTCATTAAGGAATTAAACATTTAGCTGAGTGTTCACTTTTTTACCTGGGGCTTTTCTTCAGGTTTTGGTAAGAGTACTTTTCCATCCTTATCCTACGAAAGAAAACCACACCTTATATTAATCCCAGCAGTGCTTAAATGACCACACAATATGAACACAGCAAGAGCATTCACTGAACGCTCACTGCACAGGAAGAATCTCTCTAGCACAAACCTTGTCTGTGATTTAAGGTGTCACTGAAAAACACCTAGGGTCCTGAAACTGAAGAACATCTGACTGGTGAGAAGTGATTCCCCGTGTGGGATTCTGTGGGTCACTAACTCTGTGTTTCCATTTCCATGGAAATAGCCTGAGTAACAAATAAAACCCCAGCTTCCAGGTGGGTAACAATACTCCTGGAAGGCTGTTCTCTTTGCACACCAGCAGCTGCAGCGGGTGTTGCGCAAGTCTTGGCTGTACCTAAGCAACACACTTCTGTCACACCAGTCGCGTGTTGGTAAAAACACCGTCTTGAAGGGTTGGTTTTCTTAACAGCTTTACCCAATCACCATTTATTTAGTTCTAAAGTACAAAAAGCTAATGGGAGACTCCAGGGCACTAACAGCAGCCAAAATTATTCCTGTGTAGGTCTAAGCCACTCCTGTGTCTGTGATGTCAGGTATTCAGGAACTGCAAACTGGATTTTTGGTATGCTGTAAGAATGCCTGAACTAAACATCACCATTTCAAGGTGGAATGGAGTTTTAATTTCATCCACATATTCTGAGGCATGCAAGGGAAGTAAAACTCAGACTGCACATTAAATAAATTACTTTTGTTTCTCTTGATCTGTAGTCTGGAGGAATTGTTTCTTCATCTTCACCCAGCTTTTTGTGTTTCTCCTGTTTGTTTTTCTCCTACCAAAAGAAAAATAAACATAAATAACTACATCCCAACAGAAATGGAAATGGAAAAGCTTTCAAAATCTTCAGTCTACCAATGCAAATTAATCTTTCTAATTCAATTAAATTACTAGGTAAAGATCTCATGAAAATTAAAAGAAAGCCTTGTCTCCTGAGGAAGCCCTCACTTCTCTGCCTGTTTCTTCCCAAGTACACCAAAAGTAGCTCTACCTATTTCAGTGAGGATCAAAAAAGTGAGGTAAATAGACCAACATGGACAATAACAGAATAGTATTATATGTCTGAGTCCTAATTCTTGACTTGTTTTTTAAATCCACTCAACACTAGGTGGGCTGCATGCAAAAGAAGGATGAGCAGAGAAGCTGGTAGCCAGCTTCAGGCAGGACATGTAAGTAACACTGGCAGATGGCAACTAAGAAAAGGCAGTCAAGCCTGGAGAAGAGAAGGCTGCTTCTGGGGGGACCTCATTGCAGCCTGCCAGTCCCTGAAGGGAGCAGAGGAACAGGAGGGGAATGGGCTTGTGAAAGGGCAGAGCCTGGCAGGACAAGGGGGCTGGAGTGAAGCTGGAGGAGGGAAGGGGGAGAGGAGAGCTTGGGGGGCAGTTCTTTGCAGAGAGAGTGGTGAGGGGCTGGCAGGGGCTGCCCAGAGAGGGGGTGGGTGCCCTGTCCCTGGGGGTGTTGAAGGCCAGGTTGGCTGTGGCCCTGGGCAACCTTGTGTAGCTCCAGGCCTGGAGGTTGGTGTCCCTGCCTGTGTCAGGGGGTTGGAGCTCTGTGACCCTTGGGGTCCCTTCCAACCCAGACCAGGCTGGGATTCTGTGATTCTAAACCTAATTTGGGAGCTTCTGATTGAGAAGAGTTCCAGGCCACCAGACAAGCTGTCCTCTAGTCTGGGTTCAAGCCAATGCCAAATGTGTGGCAAATCAGAGCATTCAGACTGTGACCAGGAACAGCATTCCCTTCGACAGAACACCTGCTTCAGGGACTTATTCAAGGCTGATAAAACAACAAGATCAGTGAAAAAAGCCCCAAATTACCTATCACTCCTAATTTAAACAACTCATCCTAAATTTGGTTCTTTTTGAAAAAGGACCACTCTGCACACTACCTTTGATGTGCATGGTAATAAGCTCTGGTGCAGCAGTAAAACACCAAGTGAATGCACTGTTCTGAAGCTGGTGCAACTACTGAAGCACCAGGCAGGGTGATTGAAGAAATGCACTCCAGATGTTGAAATACCACTAATACTCCCCAAACAACACCACGTGTTTCCCAAGTAAATTCTGTTTTTAAAGAAAGTGAAAATGTTATCTCTAGTTGCTTCTGGCCTGAGGATATACAGCAACACTGAAGATAACGACATCTACAGTCTGATTCTTGACATCTGATGGCTTCTCTACCTTGACTTTGTCCACAGTAGGTTTCTTTTCCTCTGGGTCAGGCTCCCTCTTTCCTAGGCTGCTGGACAAGGCTTCCAGTGCTTCATCTGCCACACCACCAACCTGTAAGGACACCGACACAGTGAAAAACAATTCTTAGTTGACTTCAGGGCCAGCTGTAGAAACCTATTCACAGGCTGCTGCTGCCAGCCTCACGATACTTGTGATACCAACTGAGAAGGGAACTGAAAAGCTGTAGTGCTTCTCTCCTAAATGTCTCCATGCACCTCAGATATGGAATTCAAGGCACAAGGAAGCACTGACAGAGGTTGCTCTGTGAACAGGCTTCTCCTTCCCAAAGACTTCCTGCTAAAATGTTCCACAGGGTTTGTTTTTTAAGAGAAGTATATCTATCTATTCTGGGAAGAGATGTGAGAATGCCAGCCACTGATGGGCTCTTCCACAATATTCATTAGGACAATTATGATTTCTATCCCCGAATATTTCTTTTCTTGTAGTATCTATTTACATTCAATGTTTTTTAGCACAGTGAAAGCTAGAGTAGACCACAATAACTGTCAAGTTTTATTTCCCCTATTTAAGAAGGTCACTGACCTTCCCCATTCAGTTTGTGCTTCACTTGGGTTTTTTGGGAAGTACTCAGCCTTTGTGGCTTACCTCTACGAGGGAAGAATATGCAATACTGACATAAACATCTTGACAATGTGCTATACCACTGCATAAAGGAAGCCCTGAGTTTTCCACTAGCTCCAGCTAAGGCAACTCACAACAGCTGATGGAGCTGAAGACTGCACAGTGCAAGCGGCGGTGCGAGGGACTACTTCCTCCTCCGTGGGTTTTGCAGTCACAGGAGCTGAAGGCTTCTGAAACAGAAGAATCACACTGCATTGTACTGAATGTGCTTAGAAACACAAAGTGTGAAGTGGCTTTTTTTTTAAAAAAAAATTAAAATACAGTACAAAATAGGAAAGAAAGTCTAAATTTAAAAGTAGGAGCCCCTCAATTAAGGAGTAAGTGACAAGATGTGTTCCGCTCAAGGCAACAGGAGGGGGAAAACCCACAGAAACACAAAAAGGTATTTTTCTTGAAAGAACAGCAGCAATACCCCATTCTAGCAAAACTATCAGTTGTCAGCATTTTCATGGGACTGGGAAGACATACTTTGGCTGTGCTTCTGGGCCTCGATCGTTTGCATTTTACTGCAAGCTGTTCAGGGGAGGAAAAGTCTTCTGAAAATTTATCAACAAGATCAGATTCACTCAAAGGCTGCAGAAAAAAAGAAGACAGGTGGTACAGGTGACTCACTGTTTCTTTTTAGTCCATTTTTCCCAAGAGTTATATTTCAACTTCTCAGAAATCACGAATACACTTGTAGGCTACATGGGAACAACCTTTCCCATTTGTGTGTGACAGAACAGCATGAATTTTGCAACACATAAAAGTTAAAAAAAACACTTTTCAGAAAGAGTCAGTTGCTTTGCTACCAAAAGTCAGTATTGTGTATAGAACATGATGCTCAATATTGTTAACAGGGCTACTGGAAAGAAAAATGCAACCTCTTAATTGGGGGGGCATGGAGAGAAAAAGAATGCTAATATTCACTATGTAGTATTTACTCTGACAGTGTCATGTTGCTGTAATACTTGAAGTGTAGATTACATACAGGCACTGGAAAGCTGTACTGATGCCTTGGAAAGCTGGGATCAAAACTCCCTGGCCTTGGTGCCTGTGAAGCAGGATCCTCTCTGGCAGCGCTGGGCACTCAGGGCATCGATCGCTCCTCCCAATGTGTGCCCCCATTAAAGCCAAATCTCTCCTATTGATACAGAGTCACTCTACATATTCACTGGCATTTCTAAGAACAGCCAGGGTGAGGCAAATGATCTCCAGGAAGCCATTGCCATTAACTCCTCCCAGATAGAGCATGCTCAGGGACACTCAGGGGTCTCCCGCTGCTCTCCAGGGATGAAGGCTGGACGTCTTCCTCTCCCTCAGCACATGCTCTGGACGTTTCTTCTCCAGAGCTGCCTGAGCTCAAGAACACATTGCTGCACAGACCAGTTAGGAACCCCTCTGAGCTGAACACAAGATCAGCTCTGTCTCTTAATTGGTCGCTGCTCTCATTATTGATGACTCCCCATCTTCACGTCTTTATCTCCAAGGCTGTTGCCCTGTTCTGGCTCAGGTTTGGAGCTGCTCTCACGAAGCAGCTCCCACAGTTACAGCCATATTCTGCTAAAATCCACAACTGATCTATCCTTAAAACATGGAAATTCTTACAGTATTGTTGTATTGTCTCTTGAGCTACAGCTACATCAGTCTATCCAGCATGACTACATGTCATTGGATCAGTACCATCAGGTTATGATTCTCCCACTGCAGTTTTTCCTGTTTTATCCAGTAGAAGGAGAGCTCCCTCTGGAAGTTCCCTTAGCTTGCGCACTGACTGCTGACACTCATTTTCAGGGAAAAGTGAAAAAATCCCAGTTTTAGTTCCTTACCATGTTATCTATCACAATCTGCTGATACTGAATGACCCACTTGGCCTTCAACACCCCCAGGGACGGGGCACCCACCCCCTCTCTGGGCAGCCCCTTCCAGCCCCTCACCACTCTCTCTGCAAAGAACTTCCCCAATAACTGATCTAAACATTCCACTAACTCTCCATACAGCTCTTCTGTGTGCCAGCAGTCATTTCTGTAACTCACTTCCATCTCTGCAGTGTCTGAACCTCTCCCTCACTATGAACTCTTCATTCACAGTGAATTTCAACTGAACCAACCTTCACTTCACACCTCAGACCAGCAGGTTTTGTGCAAGGAAGTAAACACACAAGCAGACCAAGACTTACATAACGGTGCCGAGAGAAGTGATGACAGAGAGGGAGAAAGCAGGGTATCTATTCACACTCCTACAATATTGTCAGTTTTCTAACCTTAGGTTTTTCTCCAGGCTTTGGCAACACTGGTTTTCCATCTTTATCCTAAAAGTAAAGTAAGTATTATTGACATTTTTCCATTTTTGTAGTAAGTGCCATACTCCATAACCATCAGCAAAATAACATAAAATGAACAATACACACAGGGTTAAATCAGTGACATAGTAACAGGCACTTCCCTAAAAGAGGGAATCTTTACATGGCCAGGTAAGTGGATTAAAAAGCAAATGTGACATCACTGTGGCACAAACAGGCCAGAAGACCAAGAAGCAGTAATTCCTGTCAGTAACAGTCTGTGGCAGGAGTCAATCCTGTAGTACACCTGAAGGAATCCATCCAGTAGTTGAACAAACTTTCAGTTTAAAAGACAAACTTTTGCTCCTGAACAAACACAAGGCTGAATCCTTGGTCTGTAGTCACACAGCTCAAGCCTGCCAGACTACAGACCTGGGACTTGGCCTTCTACCTGTTTACCCCTCTAAAAGAGAGGTAGAAACTGCTCCTTTCAAAAGAGCAAAACCAGTTTATGTAGAAGCCTTGCTAAACTCAGTTTTAACAATAAACATCACAAAAACTTTCAATTCTGGATTTTGTGGAAAACATCTCAGTTCTGTTGCTGTTTTGCTTAACCTTGAACAAATCTCCATCACTGGATGTAACAACTGAAAAGATCAGTGTGAATTTCAAACTGTTTTACAGCAGAGTTTCAAGGTTACACTACAAAGTGGCATCCAAGAGCAGCTCTGTAAAGCCTGTATTTTACAGTGCTGAGGTGGAGTATCAGAAGGAACACCACTCTTTGGGAAGGACTGTGTGACCTGGGAAGAACAGAATGCCTGAGAAACAAAGTCCTGCCCACAAAGGAAACAAGGAGAAGAGACACAAAGGAGAAAGGCATTGGTTAAATACTCATTTTGCTTGTTTTCTGCATGACATTTCCATATTTCCCTCTCTGCACTGAAATAAAGTGTTTACAAACACAGTGCTCTGTTTAAAAAGCAATGGAGACAAGAAAAACTTACCAACTCTGGTATAAATCTGTATTCTGGGGGTATTGTATCATCACGTTCTCCAGTCTTTTCTTCCTTTTTCTCTTTCACTTCTGCCTTTGAAAGAAAGAACACCAAAACAAATCACTTAAGAGAAATTAAAATAAAACCTCAAAGTATTGAAGTAATAAGTATTAAAATAAAACCTCAGTATCAAGGTTCTTCAGGCAACTGCTTGCAGAAGTAGCATCAGCAGATAAAATTATTCCATGTGCCAAGATATTAAAATCCTCGGTTTGCTCCTATCAGGTTTCCATGGTAAACTCATGGTGGTTTAGCCATCAGTGCCACATCTGAGTATGCCTGTATTATTTTACATTCTAAACATGTTCAGGCACTATTCAGAGCCCTAACTCTGTAGAAGTGCTTTTAGTTTTTGAGGTGAACAAGAGCCCTAGGTTTCCTTTTGACTATGCCACCTGTGATTCTGTTTCTTTTTCCATCACTCCTACTGTCACACAGCTTTTAATTCTCTGGACCTCCTTCCTGAAGCAATGCATCCACTCATTTATCCAAAGGCTCAAACTGGCTCAATCTGCAATATAATGTGCTTTTTTATTTTTGTTTTTGGTCCAAATTGTGTTCCAACATCAGCTCTCAGCAACAAGTGGTTTCCTATCATTTCCCTGAAGTTTGTTTGCCCCGAGGTCTAAGTGAAGGCAAGGGAAAGGTTACAAGGAGAGTTTGCAAAACTAAACTAAGAAGTCAAAGTGTAACATGCAAACACAGGGCTACTGTGGTAAAAAGTCTAACTGCTGAAGAAAAACACAGGTCACACTGGAAGGCAAGACCTAAATTTTAAAGGTAATAGGGTCTGATGGAAGGGAGTACATGCACTAAGACCCCAGAAAGGTAATTCACGTACAAATCTGCAACAGCAAATAGGTAGAAAACCTTGCTATAAATTGTACCCAGTGCTTGGGGGACAAAACAGAGCAACTATAGCTAATACAGGGAAAGGTGTACGTGTGTATGCTTGTATAGCCAAATTAAATGCTTATCATTTCTCAGACATCTTACTCTATTCCCTTCCCCCTGTATCCACTCGATAGTTCTTAATTTGCTTAATCTCTCAGGACTCAGAGAATCCTTAGGCCTCTGATATGAAAGCTGCTTTGTTATCATATGACACATCTGCAGAGTATCTAACACAGGACTCAAGATTCCACAGAGAAGTCTGAAAGCTGCTGTAAAAAGTTACCTCTGACACCTCTACAACAGGAGTGAGATCTTCTTCAGGTTCAGGTTCAGGTCCACCAAGGGTATCAAGAAGAGCTTCCACTGCATCATCTTTAATCTCCTGTATTTAATAAAAATATGCAAATAGTTTCATTATTTTGTGTAAATTGACACAGGATTTACCTTACATATCTTGTGTGAACTGGGAGCACCAGACCAGTTGTAATCTCTTTGGCTTTGTCTGATTTTCCTTAACATCACATATAGCAAATTATGTGGTAAGATTGCCTCTGGTCAGAAGAATCATGGTTATTCTGCAGAAAAATCACCTGACTCACCAAAGCTGGACTTCTAAGGTATAGCAGAGCCCAAGCAATGGCAATTCCTACACTTTCTTTGACAAGGAGGATTTACAGCAGCAAATCTCTAAAAGATCAGGTACACATTTAGTAACAGGTGTGGCTGTAAATTTTAATTAGACGTTAACTAGGTAAAGAATGATTATGTATACCTCTTTTGATTTTGTTTTCTTCTCCTTAGGAGGAACTGAGGCCTTGATTGTACTTGCTGCTTGTGCTTGCACGATCTCTCCTTCCTTACTTGGTTTCTGCAAGGATATGAAATTACAGGCAAATTTGCAAAACTAGAAAGAAGGGGAAGACTGTAAAGATAATTTCATAATAATAATGGCAGTGTTTTATTGCAATAAAGGCATGCAATGGCAAGAAAAAACATCAGTACCTCTGTCAGACTTGTCTTTCCTCCAGCAGGAGCAGGGCTACAGGTGAAGCCAGATGACAAGGCCTCTGCAAGCTCATCCTCTGTCATTGTTTTCTGAGCAAGAATTAAGAACTAGGTTATGATTACTGAAGTTCAAATATCAAAGCTGTCACACCTGGCCTGAAGGCTGAGTGTGCTCCATGCTCATTCACACAATAACCTCACAACGATATGAAAAAAATCCTCATGGGTTTTATTATTTTTTATGTTAAACTTATAAACAGTAAAATTAAGCTGACTTACAGGACTCTCTAAGTACAGAAATGCAAGTGATCTTTGCTAGAGGCATTACAAAGAGGCTTCTACACAGCTACTATTTTGTCCCTCTGTTATTATTACACTCAGTATCTCTATGGACATTTGACTTGTTTCAGCTCCAGTCAGTGTTCTGAAAATTCCTACTTCTTTATTTAAAACACCTTTGAAAAGTTCTATTCAGTTTAAACAGTGCCCATGTTATCTGGCACCGCACTGTCCTCTCCCACTTTCTGGGAGGCAGGAAGACATTGTTTCCCCTAAGAAACCAATGATAAGCAGGTTACTTTCAGGTTTCAATAATAAAGAAAATAGTCTTACTTCATCTTCTCCCTCTGCTTTTGGTGGGACTCCATCTTTGCCACCCACTTTGCTCTGAAATGAGAGTTAACTTTGTCATAAGTGGGAAGCAAAATTAAATTAAATCCAGTTCAGACATCCTTTCCAATATGAAAAGAAACATAGGTGGATGGGGTTTTTTAACTCACTAACCTTCAACAATTTAACATACTCTGGGGGCAGACTACCTTCCCGTTTACCCAGCTCTTCCAAGTATCTTGAAGATATATCTTCCTGTGAGAAGAATGCACAGATTAATGTTTTTGTACTCTGCTTTACTGAAATACATCTCTGATGTAGAGTTATTACAGGGATATTTCTGGTAAGAAAATATGCAGCTTGTCTAAGTCAGGGGGCCAATCCTGGAGCATGACTCCAGAGTGTCTTTCAGACCCTGAGGTCTTTATGAGCTTCAACATCATCTACCAAAAGCCCTGCATCTCCAACGCCAGATTCCTTCTGCAGTAACATAAGCCGCTTCAGTGTCTTGGACCACAAAATGCATTGCTGTACCTAGGTTAAATTTTAAATATCTGTGAATTCCAACATTTTTGTCCTAGATGAATACTGTGCTGAGACTCTGAGCTTGCAATCTTAATCTTTCTTATGTTACTCTCCAATTCTAACTCAGAAAAGTATCTATTTTTCTCCATATTCTCAATGCTTTACTCTTTCTCAGTTAGAAATGAAATCTGCTAGGCTGTTTACATTCTCTCATACCTCTAAAACTGCCTTCTGAAAGTCCACTGGACACCACACTTGGAAGTCAGTTCAAAAAGCAACAAACTCTGCTCACTCTTTACTGTCTTCTGCTGCAATACAGGTGTAACTGTGTGTTGTTCATGTATGGCTGAAAACAACACTAAAATGCCACTACCCAAACTGTTTTACCACTTAGTAGATCAAACAAGACATACTGAATCAATATAGTAATAAGCAACTACAGATATATTTTGGGGATGAATCTTCTAAAAAGTAAAATTTTGAAGTGTAAAATACCTTAACTTCTGGACCAGTGTAAACAGGACTAGTGGGCACATCTTCTTCAGGTCCTCCCAGGGTATCTATTAGGCTATCTAGTGCTGACTCATCCATTTCAGACTAAAAAATAAGCAAGCCATTATGTAAGTACCAAACCCCCACCAAAATCCCAAACAAAACCAAACCTGAGTCATCTGGTGAACCTGTAGAAAACTCCTGGAAACCAAACCAAAAGCTTTCTTTCAGTAGGTCCTGCACCTGCCAAATTTTGCAGTGAGAACTGTTCTTGAATCTGTTCACCAGTGTCAGTAAGAAGATAATGTGTATTTATATGCCAGCTATTTGCATATGTATACAAACACAAATTAAGATAAAGAGTAGTTACTTTTATGCTAGTTGTGGTGAAAGTGATTCTGAATCAGTCCTCTTTGACAAAATACAAACCCCACAGGCCACTGCTTTGTTACCTGTCCTTTCAGATAGCGCTTCCCCACCATGCATAACGACTCTGTAGCAATGCTTCAGCAGTTACCAATTTATTTTGTATGAAACTGAAGTGTTTCAGAGAGAGAAATACTCTCAGAGAGATTTTTACAAGGGAGGCATTAGTCTGGGACTGTGTTTACCAACCTCAGCGCTTGATCCCTCAGGTGTAGCAACCACACTTGTACTGGCTGTGCCTGCACCAGCCACTGTGGACATCTTCTCAGATTTAGCCTGGAGAAATAAGAGAAAAATTAGGAAATGGCTTTATATAATGGCCCTATGTTAAAAATTATAGGGACAAACCAAATTAAAACAGAGATGTTCTACCCAGGCATGCATATCTACCGTACCTCTTCACCTGCACTCTGAATAAGAAAAGACAAGCTGGTTCTATCTAAGGCTGAGTGGGCTGGAAGAGGAGTAGCTGCAGCTTGCATGATACTGAGCCCAGCCTAAAGCATCCAACTCTGAGGCCATGTACATTTTTTTTGGACTCAGCAACGGGCTAATGGAGCTGCTTAGCATCCAGATGCTTGGGCAGAGCGAGCTGTCATCTACCTGCAATACTATGGAGACATACTCTCTTCCCAGCACGTTTTCATTGTGAGAAAGCAAGCATGCTGTTTTTAGTACTCTCTTTTACTTCCTGAGTAAAATAAATCTGCAGCACTGGCAGATTATGAGACCCTTTCCAAGTCACTTTTGAAACCTTTGATTTACACCTGATACTCCTCAATACGCCATTAACACTTCAGCAACAGCAGCAAATACTGCACAAATAGGTGAGGTGAAAAATGCTTCAGTGAGTTAGCTGCAGGAGCCACACCAACACAAAACAGCCCTCTGACATTCACATTTCCCACACAAAGAGTGGGTTGTAGCAGAATGGCAGGAGTCCTTCCCCTTACTCTGGCCCTGTCACCCAGACAGGCAGACCGGAAGACCAAAAGATTCAGATCCTGACTCCACGACACACGCTCCAGCTTTTTCTCCTCTTACCCCTCTGAAATGACCCCTCCCCAACCTTTTCCCCAATCTTTCTTTTCCAAGTTGTTTTCAGAGTCTGGCTGTCAGGATGTAGGGGCTGCCCAGCTGCGAGTGGATAGCCTCCTGACCTGCAATAACCCCTACGTCATCAATAATACAAACTGGGGTGCTAATGGTACTCTACCTTTGCTTTCTCCACAGAGGCTGCCTGTGGAGGCTGGTCAGTCGGAGCTGTAGTTGCTTTTCCTGTACTATTTGGTTTAGAAGTTGTTTTCATGGAAGGTGAAGATGGGCTTTGTGCCTATGTAGAAATAAACCATTTTCATTGAATATGGAAATTCTTATGAGCTGGCTTGGTTTGGTTTGCTTTTTAAATTACTTTTTTTTTTTAAAGAGGGAGGGAGGGAAGGGGGTAAGCCCTCATTAAAAAAAACAGAGAAATACACAACTTACACCCCTGGGTTCTTTTTGTCTCTCTTCAGATGGCTGTTTATTTTGAGAGTCGTTTGGCTGTTGTAAAATAAACAATGAGGTAATTTACCTTGCCACCATTCAGTGCTACAGAACACCATCTACACCGGTTTAGAGATGGTTAGCAGAACGTTTCTTGAGCTGTTGTGAAGTGATATAGCATCCTGACTGTTCCCCCAATGCAAAGTGCATTTCCACACAGCCCAGCCCCTTATTCGCACAGGAATATCACTCATCACCCAGCAGTTTCATGTGAGACAGCAGTAGCAAAGGGGTTTGCTGCTCTTTTCAAAGCTAGTCAAAGACCAAAGTACAGCAGCTCCCCAAAGGTGAAAGGTAAGTATTTACCTTGGTTGACAGTGCGTTTTTCCAGGTTCTGGTTTGCTTGTTGGTGTGGGCTGAAAAATAAACAACGTTTATTCAGAGATGGATTAACATGCCTGGTTATTTCTAAGGGGTTCACTTGTATAAAGAAGAGTATCAGCAGTTCACACTTGTAAACACACATACTATGGAATGAATATGCTCTGATCTTGTAGCTTAGAACACACACACACAGAGGCACACATATATATGAAGGATCGAGAGGGAAATAAGATATTGAACAATTTACAGTTTGATTTACACCTTAACATTTTCTGCAGACATGCAGCTCTGCACAGAAAAATTTGCTCAAGCTGTTTGCCAGTCATAATGCAGCTATCAGAGACACAATTGGTTACCAAATCCTGACAGGAACACCATTTACAGGGCATATAAGGCTGACAAAGGTCTCAAAGCCTTAGACAGCAACAGAGAATGTAACACCACATACAAGGAAATCACAGAAGGTAAAGTCTTAATAGAGAGGGAGGAATCTCTACTAATATTTTACACTTCACAAACTCCTAAGTCTCAAAAAAAGTGTTTTGATTAAAAAAACCCATCACTTAAGGTTTCAGATTTCCCCCCTTCATAATTTCTTTTGACATCTGACCTGATAAAAAACAGCTCAGTCATGTTTTACAGGCTCCCACTTGCACATCCTCATTACATGACTACCACATGGTTAACTCAAAGAAACACACATCCACTCGTGTACCTGTAATCTCTGCAATTCTACACTGGCAACCTATTTGGTAACCCTAAATTTTCACATTTTTTTAAAGCTAAAAGAAGTTTGATATGCTTATGTAACACCTAAAGTACAGAGTCAATCAAACGTGAGATGATCCTTGCCAAGCTGCAAAAAAGTTATCACAAGTGCAGACATGGGGTTCAAGAAATGCAGTTGGGCTGTTCCTGCTGTGGGACTGCTGTCTGCTCAGGACTAAGTTCCCAGCTGTAAGAGCAGAAATTCAGGTTTTCCTTATGCGCTTCTCAGAAGAAAAGTAAACACAGCTTTTTCTGTAGACAATAAATGTATTTACTTACATTTCTGCCAACACCCAGTAACAGCTGTACAGAATATAAGTACAAATTCTCAGACTGCCAAAGCAGTTATTAACAACTGCATGCCTTTTTTTTTTCTTCAATATTGTAAATATTACCTTACAAGACACTTGATGTATGTTTGGTGCAGGGTATGCATTATTCATTATTTTTCGAAATTCTTTACATCATGTGGAATTGCTCACACTACAGATTTACCTGTTACAACGCTGAAGAATACATAGACTCATATGGACAGTGCTCTGATCCAATACTTACATATACATGAAGATGTTATGGCCACATTAAAACATATCATCCTGTACACAAAATCACAGGGTTGGAAAAGCCCTCTAAGCCCATGGAGTCCCACCATCCCTGTCCTGTGCTAAACCATCTCCCTGAGCACCTCATCTCCCCCCTCTTAAACACACCCAGGGGCAGGGACTCAGCCCCCTCCCTGGGCAGCCTGGGCCAGGCCCTGACAACTCTGCCAGGGAAGAACTTTGCCCTCCCAGCTGAGCTGACCCTGCCCTGGCACAGCTTGAGCCCATTGCCCCTCGTCCCATCTCCTGTCCCCTGGCTGAAGAGACCAGCGCCCACCTCTCTGCACCCTCCTGGCAGGGCAGGGGAGGTGGGGAGAAGGTCTCCCCTCAGCCTCCTCGTCTCCAGGCTGAACCCCCCAGCTCCCTCAGCCGCTCCTCAGAGGATTTGCCCTCCAGCCCCTTCCCCAACCTGGTTGCCCTTCTCTGGACACGCTCCAGGCCCTCCATGTCCTTCTGGTAGTGAGGGGCCCAGAACTGGGCCCAGCACTCCAGCTGCGGCCTCCCCAGTGCCCAGCCCAGGGGCACAATCCCCTCCCCAGACCTGCTGGCCACGCTGGGTCTGGCACAAGCCAGGATGCCCTTGGCCTTCCTGGCCAGCTGGGCACACTGCTGGCTCGTGGTCAGTCTGCAGTCACCCAGCACCCCCAGGTCCTTCTCTGCCTGACAGCTCTCCAGACAGTCTCCCCAGCCTGTAGCGCTGTGTGCGGTTGTTGTGTCCCATGTGCAGCACTCTGCCCTGGGCCTTGTTAAACCTCATCCCCTTGGTCTCAGCCCATGGGTCCAGTCTGTTCAGATCCCTCTCAAGAGCCTCCCTACCCTCAGGCAGATCTACATGACATCTATTTAGATACGGTTCTAGGAATAACAAAGTTCAAAGCTAATATATATATATGTATATATATATATATACACACACCAGGCAAGTCAACAGTTTTAGCCTAAGACCAGACATTCAGTCATCATTTGAACAGTCAGAACAGTCAGCTGTGAGCAGTCCCAGCCTGAAGCAGTCCCAGCCTGAAGCTACAGGATCAGTTTACGCTGAAGTCCTAAGGAAAATGGGATACTCCACTTCCCCCTGCTCCCACCTGCACAGAGAGGAGACAGAACACTCTGACTCAGAAAACTGAAAAACAGCCTGGAAAAGTAAAATGGTATTTGTAACTGGTTCCCCAGTTTAGAGTGTTGTTGCTCCAATGGGTGCAAAAGGAAGGAAGCTGAATGGGATGTGTTTTTCTTGGCGCCCAGCTTCCTTCATTCCTCCAGAAAAAGGCACAGGGTGCTTCTCTCCACCCCATCCTCCAGCCTTCCCACCTCAACCCCAGGGCTTGGCCTGCACAACAAGATGTTCCACATTCCTCCCTGGCTTTCTCAGAGGGCCATCGTCTGAGGGGTGATCTGAGAGAAGGGATTCACACACACAGAACTGAAAGCTAGAGGGGTTCAGAGCACCTTTATGAGTGTTTAAGAGTAGGTGTATGCTTAGAGAGGCTGTAAGAGTGACAAACATATGTGGTTATAGCAGGCAATTAGGAAAGCATAGCTAATTTCCAAGAGATTTAGGAATGAAAGTGACTCATCAACCTTAATTATTTTCAAAGGAGTCTACTGTCAAAATGCAGATGTCTTGCTCAATCTAGTCAGAGGAAGGTATTAGCAATGCAACATACATTAAAAGAAAACACTAATTGACTTACACATGCAAATGCAGGACAATGTTTGAGAGGGATGTGTGATCACAAGTCTCACCATGCTGTAGCTCTATTTTTGTCTCATCATGCAAACACCAGTTTTAAAGATCTGGTTAGAAATCTATCACATTCTTCTGAGAGTAGGGAAAGACTGTAACTGTTTTTAGATAGCTACCTGGGTTAAACCATATGGAAAACAGCATTGGTAATGAATAGGATACAAATGAGTTTGCTCACAAATCTATCAGGATGGTGGAACTGGAGACTCATAGAGACCCTCATTTTTGAGTAACAATTGTGCACAAATGGAAAAGGTTTAACTGTCACCCAGCTCACTGCTACCAGTCTAACTCTTATGTGTGTGATTGATGAAAAGGCGTTTAAAAGGTGGAGGGAAACGTAACAGCTAACAGAGACAAAGAAGAGGAAGCTCAGAGGTCTTCAGAGATACATGCTACAAGGACAAGAGGCAACAGATAAAAGTTGCAGCAAAGGAACTTCCCATTTGATAAAAGGGAAAAAAAAAACATGGCAATGAAGGTGAACCAGCTACCCAGGACATGCTGCCACGTCCTGCATTCACAGGCACTGTCTGCCTGGCCAGGCCTTGAGCATCAGTCCCATCCACCCACAAAGCTGGCTCTGCCTGGACCAGGACTGGACCAGGGGATCTCCAGAGGTCCCCCCTCACCTCACTACCCCAAACATTCCTTACTCGCGCTCACAAAAGGTGCAGGCAGCCCTGTGCTGTGCCACAGAACAAGTTCCTGCTGGTCTTGCTGCTATTCAGTGTTTTTGTTGATCTCACCGTTGCCATTATGGAAAATGAAGGAGGGAGAGAATCATTAATCATCTGTTTAAACAATACACGTAAATTCTGTGAGGCAGCAGAGGCAGGTGAGGATGATGACTCTCTTTGAACAAGTAAAGCAGGCAACTGATGACACAGCTTTGAGATGACAGAGGTTCTTGTTGTAGAACAAGACAGGGCAAGGATAAAGGACAGAGGGAAAGAAGCTGTCGGACAGACAGAGATGAAATTAATGGGAAGATGCGACTGGATGGACACTAAAAGCTGAAACTTGTCCTGAACTCTCCGAGTATGTGAAAAATTATCATTAGGCAAATAATCCTGCGAATACACTGGGGGGAGCTGTATACACATCACAACGGGTGACGGAGCTAAAATTAAATTGTATTGCTGTCATCACATCCTCTGAGAACTTTATATAGCATTTTGAAGATGTTTTTGAAGAGGAAGCAAAGCTGCAGAGGACAAATATGCAAAATAAAGTTACTCAGTATCTATGAAAAAAAGAAATTCCACTGCTTCATATATTTGTGCTCAAGTGAAAGCATGAGTTTCTGAGGAATTCCTACCTTTGTGTCAGATGGCTTCTTAAGTTGCAGTTCTGATGCATCTGCAGAGGGGGCTGCTGCTGAGAGGAAAAAACATCAGGCAAATTGATTAACTGCTCTTTTCTTACACATAGTATTGTTAAGCAAGCATGACCAACCCGAAATAATTAGCATTAGAAATCCAGCTAGAAGAATAAATTATTATTAGAAATTTGAGTTATCATTTCAGTCTTCTGATTTGGCTGCATTTCTACAACAAACGTCTGTAGGGTTTCAACAGTGTGATGTCCACTGATGCCACAGAATCACAAGGTTGGAAAAGACCTTTAAGATCATCAAGTGCACAGATGTTCTCACAGCGTTATTTTTTCACTCTGACACATACCAAAAGCAAATTTCATCAAAAGTATCAAAATAAACTCAAATACCACTCTCACTCACCCTGAAGCACATACACTTACTGTGCAAGATTCTTTCACCTTTTTTTAACGATAATTGTTTGTTTAGATGCCCTTGTTTGTCACACAAATTATCTAAGGCTAAATTAGCAAATTGAAATATGTTGATGAAAAGAGGAATAATTAATCTGTACGTAACAGCACACACACGTGTGTGTGTATCATGCAGCCCCTTCGGAAGAGCTGCGGACAAGGCAGTCTGCCTAGCCTCAGCATGCTTTAATTCTGCTGTGGCTGTATCAAACCTCAAAGCCCAGAAATGAATATTCTAGTTGTCTCATCAATTCTTTACACGGATGTAATACTACCTCTCTGCTCCTGCTTCACGTTTCCCTGCTCAAAGCTGTGTTTGCCACCCCCACCACAGCAACACATTTATAATTTACATCAGCAGCACAAGTTATCTAAATGCCTAGATTTTCTCTTTACATTTACCATGCCGCTTGCTGCACGAAAACATCACTACCTGCATAAGTTCAGAAGCCTTTTTACTATCAATCCATACCTGGGATGACTTCTTTCTTCCACAGAGAAAATGTTGTCTTTCCCGTACGTTTTACTAGTAGAGGTTAGAGAGAAAGTGCAATTCTCACACTACAGATACTACAGCAAATAGTATCTGGTTACACATACGCCTGTGTTTACAGATTAATTACCGGAACTTCAGCACTGGTGGAGGAGTACACAGGCAGGCACAGTGCCTCCCACAACAAAACAGGGAACAGATTTGAACAACCTTCTTATCTCTTTCCACTACCACCATCAGGTGACCTGTACACAACACCGTATTTTTTTTTATTTTGCACTTTTAAGTCTTTCCTCTTCTTTCTTCTCCATGAAATTAATCTGAATTGCTTCTACATAACTAGCAAGTAGGTGTCAGTTCTATACCTTTCTACTAATCACCCTAATCCCTGTCCCTTTAATAAAAACACGTTTATCTCAGCCCTTTTCCCTTCCCCCCTCTGAAAACTCCTACCAAGCTCTTATTCACAATACACTGAAAAACAACTTCCCAAGTTGCACCACAGCAGCACTGCTACCACCTGCAGAGATCAGTGAAACAACCCCCCAAAAAGAAACCAGCTGGTCCCACTCCTGCCTGTCTAGATGGCAGCAACTAGCAGAAGCTAAGACAGGAAAGTTTAAATGCTTGTGGAGGGTAGAGAGTAGTTTGAGGATAAAAAACACTGTAATGCACAGCTGATGGTCAGGAGCTATGCAGAAGGCCAAAGTTATCCTCCCTGAAAACACACAGGGTTGACTGTGGGAAAGAAACGCCTGTCCTGAGGAGCTGGAGCAGGGAACTGGGAAGCACAAGGCACTCTGGATCCCTCAGGGGTGTGGTGTGCCTCACTTCACTTACAGCACTTTTTGCCTTAATTCCCCACTGCTCAGGGCCTCCAATTTTCCACTCTCCCTGAAAAGAGCTGCTACCAGGCTGAAGGGGGTCCCGTTCCTTCCCAGCCCTTAAGCGCTGAGGGTCTCCAAACCACACGGGCACACTGTCCCTGCCAGAAGCTGCTGAAGTCCAAGACCTCCTTTCTCAGCCACCACGCAGCCTGTAAGCACCAGCCTGTCTCTGTGGCACTGCTTCTTACTGCTTTTCCTCTTCCAAGGGCTGTGGGCTGCAGCGAGCCATGGCAAGCTGTTAACCAGCTGCAAACAGCGCTACAGGCTGGGGGAGACTGTCTGGAGAGCTGTCAGGCAGAGAAGGACCTGGGGGTGCTGGGTGGCTGCCGACTGACCACGAGCCAGCAGTGTGCCCGGCTGGCCAGGAAGGCCAAGGGCATCCTGGCTTGTGCCAGACCCAGCGTGGCCAGCAGGTCTGGGGAGGGGATTGTGCCCCTGGGCTGGGCACTGGGGAGGCCGCAGCTGGAGTGCTGGGCCCAGTTCTGGGCTCCTCACTACCAGAAGGACATGGAGGGCCTGGAGCGTGTCCAGAGAAGGGCAACCAGGTTGGGGAAGGGGCTGGAGGGCAAATCCTCTGAGGAGCGGCTGAGGGAGCTGGGGGGTTCAGCCTGGAGAAGAGGAGGCTGAGGGGAGACCTTCTCCCCACCTCCCCTGCCCTGCCAGGAGGGTGCAGAGAGGTGGGCGCTGGTCTCTTCAGCCAGGGGACAGGAGATGGGACGAGGGGCAATGGGCTCAAGCTGGGCCAGGGCAGGCTCAGCTCAGCTGGGAGGGCAAAGTTCTTCCCTGGCAGAGTTGTCAGGGCCTGGCCCAGGCTGCCCAGGGAGGGGGCTGAGTCCCTGCCCCTGGGTGTGTTTAACAGGGGGGAGATGAGGTGCTCAGGGAGATGGTTTAGCACAGGACGAGGATGGTGGGACTCCATGGGCTTAAAGGGCTTTTCCGACCCTGTGGTTCTACATGCTGAAGCCTAACAGTCAGACTGCAGAAGGGGTGAAGCACTGAAGCCTAACAGTCAGACTGCAGAAGGGGTGAAGCAACCCTCGGACATGTGTCAGGCCTGGAAGTAAATATTAAAATGCTGCCTAGCAACTAGCATAACAACCGCCTGACGCACAGCTCCTGCAGCGGCTGCAGCCTGGGCAGGCACACCCTGCCTGCACCCAGGGTGGCAAACCCTCCAGCAGCCCAGGCCAGACACCCCCTCACAAAAGGTTATGCTGCCAAACAGAAAAGCAAGAACCGTGAGGGTTCAGCTGGACCTGGAGTTGGGGCCTGGGAAGGCAAAGCCACGCAGGTGCTGTGGCAGAGAGCAAAGATTGGGTTGTGCTGTGTTGTTACCAATGTCCCAGAGGGCAAAGCCAACAGTGACCTGAAACCCAGGACCACTGGGGTGCTGCCACAGCCAGAACAGGCGTCAGCACTTTTCCAGGTGTGGCAGCACTCCAATGGTCCTGCTCTGGCAGAGGTGCAGGTATTGGAGGACACTGGTCCCGGTGAGGAAGGGGGCAGGTGGGAGGATCCTGGTTTTGGGTGACAGCTGCTGCACAGCTCTTTGGAAGGCACTTTTGCGAGTGGGGGCGGGGAGGCAAACTTCAGGGCAAAGTACCCAGTTCCACAGGCAGAGATGCTCTATGTACGGCACAGGGATCTCTGGTCACACCACAGTGTGCCAGCAGAGATGCTCCTGGCAAAGGAACGCCCTGGCAGCATGAGACACCCTCACCACCACCACAGGAAGGGCTCATAAGACAGAGGCTGGAGGTTAGCAGCGATGAAGATAAGGCTGTTTATTACCCCACGCTGGTAGCAGAGCAGTGGTGTCGGGGCCATGCTCTCACCAGCCTGCCTGACAGGCAGGATGGGTGCAGACCAACACGGGAACTGACCAATGGACCACAGATGCTCTGGGTCATGAGTTGGAGGATAGCTTTCCAGAAAGGGCTGACCAAGAGACTATCTAATTTCACTAAAGAAGGATTACCATTAGGAACAGGGACCTTCTTCTAGAGCACAGGTGGAAAAAGAAAAGAGCATGGCCAATGGAAGCAAGGTCAAGCAATGTGGGAGGACTGTAGGGATGCTGTTTGCCTTTATAGGGAGAAAATTCATGTGGCTGAAGCTCAGTTAGACCTGAGGCTGTGGCAGCAACAAAAAGGGGTTTTCAAATACATCAGTAACAAGACGAGAACCAGAGGGAACACTGGTCAGTTACTGGATGAGAACAGTGACCTTACTGACAAGGACAGGGACAAAGCAGAGGTGTTTAACCCCTTCTCTGCAATTCTCTTCAGCACAGTCCGTGGGCTCCGGGACTCCACGTGCCCTGAGCTGGAGGACCAGGCCTGTGGTAATGATAAACTCCTAGTGAACCCTGAACTTGTGGGTGATTTGCTGCTCCTCCGGGATCTATATAAGTCCATGGGCCCCATGGGATTCATGCCAGGGTACTCATTGAGCTGGCTGATGTCATTGCCAGGCCTCTCTCAATTAGTCTTCAATGGTCGTGGGGATTTGGAGAGGTCCCAGTTGACTGGAAGCTGGCAAAAGGTGTCCCAGTTTCCAAGAAGGGTAAGAAAGAAGATGACCCTGGTAACAGGCTCTCCAGGGAAGGGGTCACAGCCCCGAGCTGGGCTGAGGGCAGGAAGTGTCTGGACGATGCCCTCAGTGCCAGCTCTGACTGGGCTGGGTCTGTGATGAGCTGGGAGTTGGGCTCCATAGTTCTTATGGGTCCCTTCCAGCTCCAGAGATCCCAGGATTCTATGAAACTCATTAGTCGTATCAGTGGGACAGTCACGGCTCTCACAAAATTGAAAAAGTGGTCAGTAGAATAAAACAGAAAACCCTACCAAAACTGGGGTCTTTAGTCTCACTCTGTGTACCTCAGAAATCTGGAAGTAAAAGTGAAAGTGCAACAGAAAAGCAAAACAGAGAAAGTAAAGGTGACAAACATCAAGAAGACATCAGTCCAGAGGAGGACATGCTGTTACTGCAACATCTCACTGTAGCTGAGGTGACATTTTTTGGAATGAAACAGGGATGTTAGTATATAAGACCTGTTCACAAGCTTGCTTGCAGACAGCTCCCAGCCTGAGCATTCCAGGGAGCGCCTGAAAGGATCTCCTGACAAGCTGGTGGGTAGGCCCAAGGACATGAAGCACAACACAAAAACCCAAAAGCTAAGCAATACTGACAAAATTATGTGAGGTTAACAATGCCACAGACTGAGATGCTCTTGCCAAAAGCAACCAAGGAAAGGGGAATCTGAGATAAAAATCTGTTACCATGACAACATAGACACAAAATACACAAAAAGCTTGCGATTTTGGGGGGAGGTGGGGTTGTGCTTCTCTAGGTCAAGTGCTAAGGCCGTTTAGGCCATCACACTGCAGTACAGATGAATGAAAGTTTAGGAAAAAGAGAACCAGTATGTGTGAGGGAGCTGGTGAGAGGAAAAGCAAGATGCCACCTCCTAATTTGCCCTGGTGTAGGAGCCAAGACAATGGAAAAAGAGGAAACTGAGCTCAAAGATCTTCCTTTCTGGGGGAAGAGCAGCTCCGCCACTGTTTCTGCTGAGGCGAACCAGGCCCTTCCAGCCCTCGTGCACAGCTTACGGAGCATTTTGTGAGTGGCCTAGCTGCATGCAGCCCAGGACAGAGCACCTGAGTGCTCTTCTGGGCTTACACCTGATGTACAAATGAGCTGGGACTGCTTCTCAGGCGTTAGGTTAGCTTTACTACAACAGTATTCCCCCTTTACAGAGTTACTTCAACACAGATGTGTAACACCAGGCAGAAACTACACCGGTCTGCTGCTGGACACAAATGGTTCTGTTATTAATTAATGCTGTTTGTAAGCTGTGGGCAGCAAATGTTCTTTAGAGAACTACTGTGAAAAATAATGGGTAATTTCGCTGAAGAGTAAAATACCACTTGAACTGTTACGGTTTAAATCACTGGCTTTGATGGCAGGTTAGTGGCTAAGGCCTCCCCAGACACACCAAGGTGGGTGACAGGCACAAGGCAAGGTGATGGACACACCGAGCAGCTTCCAGCATCTCAGGTGGCACCAAAAAGAACCCACAGCTGCACAAATACACCTGCACCAAAGAATCAATGCTGCCATCTGTGGCATAAACTGATTCCATTAATTTTCCATTAAGCCATGTGGAGTTGCAAGACCCAACCCGAGCCAACATCTCTGCATGTCTATGAACAAAGATATATGTATATATCCACATATATTTGAATATACGTAGTGATTTAAACAGGAAAAAATGCAGCACTGATACTATCACCTTCTATAAATTTTATTATTATAGTAACTGTAACAGCTGAGTTAGAAATTGTAAATTTGGGTACTTTGAAAAGTGTCACTTTCCAAACCAAGTAACTCTGGAAATATCCCATTATTCTGTAATCACTCTCCTTATATACAGTCCTGCTATTAAATTGTGAAGAAACAACGCTTTTTTCAAGAAGAAGATTAAAAAGCATCATACAATCAAGAGAGCAATGTTTTTTTTTCCAAGATTTTGGGCTCTGGGTTAATTTTGTGGCGTTGTAGTATTAAAAGCCTAATGAAAGGGAACAGCAGGACACAGGGTTCCAGTTAGTACCTGTGTTATTACTCAGGCACTAGTATATTTATGCAAACATTGATACTAAACATGCCACTACGTTGTCCGGTTGTGAAGAGCATATTGTTTCTTTTTTAAGCCATTTACATTGCAGTTTTTAATGACATACTTTGCCCCACATGACTACCGGTGTGCCCCTTGCTTTTCTAAAGGCTACTGCCAAAATTCACAAGCACTGCACACTGTAAACAAACCTCGACAGCTCCTTGGCAGGGGGAATTCCTTGGGAGACAGCTACTTTTTCAGCAGCTTTTGTGGTTCAATTCTTCTATATACATTATTTTAAATACCCGTCTTAAAAGATACCCAAACCAGCAGCAACAAACCCCCTACCTCAAGGGATGCTGCTTGTCTTTTAAACATTTTTGCCATCTGACAGCCTTTGAACTTCACACATGCTCTCCCTCAAAACAATAGCAGGACGAATAACAAATAGCAGTACTTCTTTTCCAGATCAGAAAGTTAACTTGTGATAAATCTGAGACAAAACTCAAAGGTCCCTAGTAATGTAGGACCACAACTCTCTGCAACACTTCATCTGAAAATGCAGAGATGAGCAACACGCAATTTGATATGGCCTGCCACCAGCTTGTCAGGAGACCCTTCCAGGCACTCCCTGGAATGCTCAGGCTGGGAGCTGTCTGCAAGCAAGCTTGTGAACAGGTCTTATATACCAACATCCCTGTTTCATTCCAAAAAATGTCACCTCAGCTACAGTGAGATGTTGCAGTAACAGCATGTCCTCCTCCGGAGGTCCGTTTGTTCTTCTCTGCCAGGTGTATCTCCATGTTTGAGTGTATTAAGCATTGTGTTGTCTCTATGTGCTGTATCATTAACCAGTCTATTGATTGCTATCTATCCTTAAGTGTTTCTTTGTGGAGCTGGGCGATGGGCAACATGCAATTCAATATGAATTTTAAGAGAAGCCATTTATTAGGTGAAATCCCACAGATTATAGATATTTGTCACTGCAAACACGGCAAGCTAAAAAACTGCTAATTTGTTACATACACTGTTTTCACCCCACTTACTGGTTAGTGATGATAACGAGTTCTGATGAACATATCTTATAGCTAAATATCATTAGTTTACCTTTGATGCCTAAAAGCATCCGCACACCTGCTGTTTTGACCAGCTTATTATGGCTGGTTCTTAACATGTTCTGTTACTCCTAAGCACCTCCCCATAACTCCTTCTTGGTTTAGGGCAGTCTGTACCCCTGTCATCAAGGCCACTGTGTTTTGAGAATGTGATTATCAAAATCCTCTCAGCATGAGTAACTTTTCCTGTCTCATGGGAACACAAGGATATTGTCAGGGCCTATGTCTGCTGTGAGGAGAGCTAGGCCGCAGGCAGGCCTGCTGCCTTCCCCAACACGAAAAGATGATCCAGGTTCCAATTGTGTGGAAAAGATTAGCTCTGCAATTTTACTGTACTGCAATTTTACTGTACTGCTATTTTCTCACCATGAGATAAAAGTATTTGCAACAAATATTAATCATATGTCTAGGAGCAAGATCAACCATCATTTAGAAATGCTAAAAGAGCACATAGCAAATAAACCTACTTTCTCACGAAGCAAAAACATGACAGTTGTTTTTTAGAGACTGGTTTGAATCAAGACATTAAAAAGCTGATTAAATCATAAATTGTTTTTACAGCCTCAAGTGCTGCTAAATTCACTGACAAACACAGCACATGGAGCCAGACAACTTCCCCAACACAGACTCAAACTTACTGTTTTCTTCTATTTTGATTAGTAAAACAAGATTTTTGTCATTTTGACACTGAAGAAAGAGAAACTTGGCAATATTTAATCACTGGATTTTACGTATTAGCTAAAGCTGATTAACCATGCAACACAAATTTAAACTAGCAGGGTTTTCAGCAGCACTTTTTGAGATAACCTACTTGCATCTGAATTTGGTCACATTAATTGTTATCAAGCACAACCTGTGAATTCTATATTTACCTCAGCACAGAACAAGGCCTCAGACCACTTAGAAACAAAACCATCTGCCACAGACCATCAGGTTAGAGGTCTGTTTGAACATTCCTGGATTTCAGGAACTGCAGTCCAAAGCTTAATACTTACTGGTATGTTTGGTTTTATTTTAATCACTATGAAGTGACTATTAAGACTCCCAAACACTTTATGCTTGAGCAAAAGGAGCAATGAATGACAGCTGACTTCAAATCATGATTTTTATATCATTTGACTCTTTTCTTAAACTTCCAGTGCCTATGTTTATGCTGACCTATGTGCAGGAAGTTTGAGATAAGCAGAAAGGTGTACCAGCGTCCCCAGATGGTGTATGAAGCCCTGTGCACTCATTTCATTACTCTCTCCTGCTGTGTCTAATGCTTCCAGGTTTTTTCTGCTTGGTTGTTTACTTCATTTGGAAGCAGAGGAGAAGAGCTGCTAGCTGGTAAGCCAGCATGCACAGTCCCTAAACAGAGAGAACATTTACAGGGACACAGTTCAATTCGTGGGCAGAAGTTATTTAGACTGTAGCATGGCTACTGCTCTGTAACTTTTGCAATAACAAGGGCAAATTCTGTTTAATGACCTTTTGTGATTATCCAAGTGAACTGGAAATGAAGTCAGGCAGAGTCAGAGCTCTCCTGCAGCCTGCAGATTCTGCATGGAGGCACAAAGACCACTGCTTCAACATTCCAGGCTAAACACTCCTTGTTCCTTCTCAAGGGAGGTAAAAGCAAAGACTGCAAGAAAGCTCTGGGTTCATACCCAGGTCATACCCCTCCAATATCTGTCAAACAGAGGCTTGCTTCATTGGGAATGCTATTCCACTCAAAGCATCAGGTGAGTAAAAACAATTCTGAAACTTAAATTTTATTCTAAAATTTGAATTTTCCTTGCCAAATTAGTTCATTTTGTCATTCCAATGAGTGAGAGCTCAGTATTTTCACTTCTGAATCATAGAATCACAGAATCACAGCCTGGTCTGGGTTAGAAGAGACCCCAGGGTCACAGAGCTCCAACCCCCTGACACAGGCAGGGACACCAACCTCCAGGCCTGGAGCTACACAAGGTTGCCCAGGGCCACAGCCAACCTGGTCTTCAACACCCCCAGGGATGGGGCACCCACCCCCTCTCTGGGCAGCCCCTGCCAGCCCCTCACCACTCTCTCTGCAAAGAACTGCCCCCCAAGCTCTCCTCTCCCCCTTCCCTCCTCCAGCTTCACTCCAGCCCCCTTGTCCTGACAGGCTCTGCCCTTTCACAAGCCTATTCCGCTCCTGTTCCTCTGCTCCCTTCAGGGACTGGCAGGCTGCAATGAGGTCCCCCCAGAAGCAGCCTTCTTCAGGCTGACCCAGCCCAGCTCCCTCAGCCTCTCTCCGTAGGGGAGCTGCTCCAGCCCTCTGAGCATCTCCGTGGCTCCTCTGACCCCTCTCCACCAGTCCCACATCTTTCTTGCATTGTGTGCCCCAGCTCTGGACAGGATGGGTTTCCTAACCTGAAATTCTCCTCAGCTGTGGATGGAGAAGAACTCAGAAAAAGCCACACTTGTGAGCATCAGGTAAAGGTGGACACTGGACATACAGAAGCATCACAAAATGAGTTTTGACATCAATCATTTGTTTTAAACTCCTTGTTCTTATTTCCTCTTAAAACCTGCCTTCACTTACCTCCTTTTGGAAACTTCCTGCTTCCACCCAAATGAATTCTACAAGTTGGCAGGTGCTGAAATTTCATCGTCATTCCCTCATCCTCCAGTATTAGGAGGAGCACTCAGTGCTGCCAGCCCTCTTCTCAGGTTTCCACTCTGCCCCAGGCACCGTTACCGTACCCTGCAAGCTGGACACTGCAGCAGTCACCCTTCTCCCTAACCAAAACCCTCCCTTTCAGTTCTACACCCCACAGGAACAGTCAGCATTTGGCTGTAGCGACTGCAGCAAAGCAGCTTACATTTCTGTGGGGTGTTGGAACCCCTGGAAAGCTCCAAAGCTGTGTGCAGCAGCAGGCTGCCAGCCGGTAAGAGAACCCCAGGAAAGCACGCGATGAGGTGGCAGGCATAGAGCTGCTGAGCTCAGCCAGGGTCTGTGTCACCCGGTGTGTGGTGTTGCCCAAACTGCCTGCCAAGCCCTTCTGGGCAGAGCTGGGATAGAAACAGGGAATTACCAATAGAATGGTCTTTTTTACAGGCAGGTTTAACAAGACAGAGATGTTGTGTGCAGGAGCACTTCACCTTGAAGGCGGAAGAGCTCCACAGTTATGCACTCAGTTGTTTTTAAGGCAACAATCACACTAGCCAACACTCAGAACAGGCAGCCAGCAGTGGCAAGGGGTAGGAAGTGACACTCTAGAGTCAGGAATTGGCTTTTTCACCCCCAGGATGCAGAAATGAAACACTACCCATAAAGCTACACACACTGATGCACACACTGATTGTCACAACCGTGTTGCCAAACAAAATGAACAGAGTAAGATAGAAGGATCATCAAAAATCACCAATGAATGTGGTGAATCTTGGTTTTAAAATATAAAGAATAAAAGATAAAGATTTTCCTAGGGAGCCTGCTTTGGCAGGGTGGTTGGACCCGATGATCTCTGGAGGTCCCTTCCAACCCCTATGACTCTGTGATTACACTGTATAACCTTTGGCTGCATTGTTGAGTTTTGCTCTTAGGTAATTTTAGAAAAATTCAACATTGCTTTACAAGTTGCAATTCCAAAGAACCAGAGGGGGGTATTTCTTGCTCCAGCCCTGTCCCATGGCCCAGTATCTCTCAGAACTGCTGCAGAAGGGCACTCTGCATGCCCTGGAGAATAAGCACATCACTGGTCAATAAAAAAATATGAACTCTGCATGCTGGTGAGGCCTTGTCCTGCCTCACAGAGGCTTCCTTCCTGGGGATCAAAAATGTGAGTTTTCTAGTCCAGTTCAAGCACTTCTTGCAAGCAAGGCATAAAGGCAGGCACAGGTTTCAGGTTTCTGAAAAGCTGACAAGGTGCTAGGTCCCCCTGTCTCCCTATGATGTGCTTCCTTTGTCTGAAGGGACCTTAGGCAAAGCCCCAAGCTTTTCTCAGCACAGGTTTCCCCACTCAGGAAAAAAAAGAGCACCAACAAGCAATGAACACACTGACGACCAACTCACTGCACAAGCAGTCCATTTGCTTGCTGAAGGCAGTGCTTTCTCCTTTACCCCCCATCCTCCAAGAGCCACCACCTTCTCAGTCACCCAACCATACTGAGATCTCAAACCTGAAGCGTCTGCTTAAGGTGCAAGGTTCCAGAACATACCCCACATATCACAGAATCCCAGCCTGGTCTGGGTTGGAAGGGACCCCAAGGGTCACAGAGCTCCAACCCCCTGACACAGGCAGGGACACCAACCTCCAGGCTTGGAGCTACACAAGGTTGCCCAGGGCCACAGCCAACCTGGCCTTCAACACCCCCAGGCACGGGGCACCCACCCCCTCTCTGGGCAGCCCCTGCCAGCCCCTCACCACTCTCTCTGCAAAGAACTTCCCCCCCAATCTCTCCTCTCCCCCTTCCCTCCTCCAGCTTCACTCCAGCCCCCTTGTCCTGCCAGGCTCTGCCCTTTCACAAGCCCATTCCCCTCCTGTTCCTCTGCTCCCTTCAGGGACTGGCAGGCTGCAATGAGGTCCCCCCAGAAGCAGCCTTCTCTTCTCCAGGCTGACCCAGCCCAGCTCCCTCAGCCTCTCTCTGGAGGGGAGCTGCTCCAGCCCTCTGAGCATCTCCCTGGCTCCTCTGACCCCTCTCCACCAGCCCCACATGTCTCTTGTCCTGGGGCCCCAGCTCTGGACACAGGACTGCAGCTGGGGCCTCCCCAGGGCAGAGCAGAGAGGGACAATCCCCTCCCTGTCCCTGGTGCCACCCCTCTGCTGATGGAGCCCAGGATCCCATCTCCCTTCCCAGCTGCCAGAGCCACTGCTGGCTCAGGGGAAGCTTCATATCCCCCCATGACACCCAGGTCCTTCTCAGCAGGGCTAAATACTGCTAATATCTAAATACTGCTGTTAAAAAAACCCTAACAAGCAAACAAACAGAACAGGTGGAAAAAAGCACCACCTTTTACAGGAGGCTGGCAGTAACCAGGTTAGCCTAGAGAAGAAAATGTCTTACAGAGAAGGAACTATTATCCAGTATATTTCACATCAATTTAAAACCAATACAGCACTGAGAAAACCAGGGGTTGGAAAAAGGTGAGAGAACAAGAACTCAGCAGAGGTGTCTGCAATGTTCAAGGACTCTGCCTTATTTAACACACTATTTCCACTGTCTCAAAAGAAGTAAAGAGGAGGGATGATACTGACACTTTTCACATGAAGATAGATCTTGTTTTGTTTTGTCAGTCCTCTTGGGACCAATCTGAAAACACTCCTGATTACAGATGAGTAGTTTTAGTTTAGAGTAACAATAATCAAACAGTAGCATAACCTAAGCAACACTTACCTATCTAATTTCTACTACTTCAGAAATAATAATGTGACATTTATTGGAAAGTATTCTTCCCCCTCCCCCCAGCCCCTATGTTTTATCTGATATTTTAATGTCTTAGGTATTGAATACAGTAACTAGTTGTCAACCTGTTACCAATACCTGAGCACATTTCAGCCCAGAAGCTGCTCTCCCAGGTCCCCACGCCCTGACTGCGCAATGTTCTGTGTGCTAAACTCTGCATCAGCATGCCGAAAGCCCAGCACAGGCTTCTGAAGCAAGAGTAGGGCAGGCTGTGAGCCACCAAAGAAAACCCCAAACCCCAAACAAGCCAGCCACAAACTAGAAATGTCAGTACAGAAGGACTCAGACACAACTTTCGGAGCCTGCTGGCTCTCACCCCTCTCTTCGCGGAGACTGCTTACGTCACGTGGGTGACGTGTCGTAGGGTCTGTAACACAGCCCCGCAGCGCCTGAAGAACTGTTCCAGCACTGAAGTCATGTCAGGAGCCAGTTCACTTCAGAGAGCCAGCTCTGCAGCGCTTCACGCCTGCCGATGACAGGATCGCTGATGTCAGAAGCCCTGGCAGTCAGCAGCCTGGGTTACTGCAGCCACAAAACTCCCGGAAACGCAACGAACGCCACAACAGCGCAGAAAGCCCACCCCTGCGACCAGCGTCAGTCAGCCCGGAGCAGCGGCGGCAGCAGGAGAGCAGGGCCAGCGCTCACAGCTCACTTACTGGGTACACGCGTGCCTTCTGCTCCGGCAGGAACGCCAGGACGCGGCCGCCGTCGCCGCAGCGGGCTGGGGTTGTGTTTTGGGAGGCGCCGGCCAAGCCCTGGGCCAGGCGGCGTGTGATCGGCGCGCTCCCCACCCAGCAGGCAGGGCCGCCCCACCTCCAGCACAGCGCAGGCTGCGGGGCCCGGGCAGGGCACGCCAACCAGCTGGTTCGGGGCCCCCGGAACGCGGGGATGCGGCGGCGTGCAGGAGCTCTGCCCTCTGCCCACAGCGCTCGGTGTGAAGGGCGGGTGAGCAAATCCATCTCCGGCACCCAGGGCGGCTCCTGGATGTGGGCTGACCGGGCTCCTCACCAGGCACGCTGTCACACGAGTCCCGAGCGCTTCCAGGACCGTGCAACTCAAGGACCGAGCTGTCCTCAAGCAGCAGCATTCCCCGCCTGCCTTTTCAGTCAGGAGGACTGGTGCTGAGGAAAGGAACCTGCTCATTTCCCCCTCAACCCACCAGTATTTTTAGCACAAGTATATGGGATGCCCCATATACTTGCCATGATTGTCCAGGCTCCCTGAGTACAATAAACATTATTAACCAAAAGGAATTGAGATGATTGGGCCAGTTAAGAACGTGACCGATCGGGGTTATTGTTTAAGCATAACAAATCCAAATAATTTATATTGATCTGGGAGTTAAAACGTGCTTCTTGAAATACTAAGACCTGCTCTTAAACTACTTCTTTTCTCCATGGAAGCAGGTTCTCAATCCCTGTGGTACAGGAGAAGGGTTTTGTGTGGTTTTTGGCCGCTTTTTTTTCTTTAAGAAAAAGCCCCCATGGCACTAACACACCCCACAACCATTTTGTCAGAGTCACCTCCATGCTGCCCTTTATCTCAAGGGAGCAAGAAACAAAAGCCAGCCCCAGAAGGGAAGCAGAAAGGCGAAAACGCCCAGGGAGAGACACAGGCTGATAAGGGAAATACCCCATTTCTGAGTGACCTACAGAACTGTTTCTGTGACAGGACCATGTTATTTTCACCACTGCATAGCTTTATAAGTTGCAGCTTCTGCGGTGATCTCCAGGTTAGAGGCTTCCTTCACACCCCTACTTTTCCAAGACCAAGATGACCTTGGGTGATGAACACCACATCCCAAAAGGTAGCAGCTTCTGTACTCCTACAGCTTCCAAAATTTCAATGTTTTTGTCTATTTTTAGGATGCCTGTGATACCAAGAGCACCAGCCCCATTCTCCACACAGTTCTCATGATTTCCACATGCAGGGCTACGTGCCAGCAACAGCTCTGACAGCAGCAGCCCCGTGACTTGCCATCATGGTCTTGTTGCAAAACACCTTCACATTCAGTATCTGTGTGCCACAACACACATCTGCTCCAAGGGGAACACGAAATGGAAGTTACCAGGTAGTCTATTCAAATACTTTTCTGACTAACTTTAACATTTAGACCTTCCAACCTTCACAGGACAACTGGTACCCCAGGAACAGATGTACACACTTCTGTGGACATTCCCAACCAGAAGAGTGCTTTCAGGTGCCTTCTACTGAAAAACATCTTCCTTCACAGGAAAGGTGGCTGCACAAATCTCACAAAAAAAAAACCCCTGGGTGACAGCTGAGGGTATATTGAAAAGAAAAAAATCCCAGCCAATATACTGACAGTAAAAATAACTTTTGATGATAAATTTGTGACGGAATTGCCAGTCCGGTGCAGAAATAGTAGGGAATTCACTCAAAAATATTTGGTAATTGCTTTTTCTTTTCCTTCTTCTTGTTTTCCTATTTGTTGCACAAGAAAGCTGACTGAATCCCCCTTTAAACTGGATGCCTGCTAACCAACCTTACATTTCTTAAATTATTAAGATCAAGAAACTTACTCTAAAAATACTCGAGGGTCAGTTGAGTCTGAAATAAAAACAATTCTTACTGAACTTCCACTGGTTTTAAATTCTTTCAGCACTGCTTCAATAAACTGCCCCTGAAAGTAACACAGACAGGAACGCTCAGCTCACTAAGCTATAGCAGGCATCAACAAAAAGAAAATAATTACTAAGAACCCATAAAAACCAATGCCAGAAATTCTGCCACACGATAAGCAGCAAAACGTGATTTGATAGCTAGAGAATTACCATATAAGAACTGAAAGAAACACAGCTGGATCCAGCTGTGTTCAAGTGTTAGCACCTTCTATTAATAGCAATGATTGAACACTGAGCTAGAAATCGGCTTTCCTGTTGGTTATGGAACTGGCAAAAACAACTTAAAAGGCTGTAAAAGGAAACACAGCAGCACTGGCAGGGTACTGTCTGCAGAGGAAGGAGGTTAGTTCAGTTTTTCCTCTTTACTGCTGCCTGCTAAGAACAGTAGTGATGACCTCCTGGTTTGTGCACCCTGAGAGCTAATGGTACATGGCAGAGGCTGCTCGTGAGCAACCAGCAAATATTCCCCATGATCAGAACCTCACCCAAATCTAACTTCTCACTCCATTTATCTGACAGGGTATGTGATTGCTGAAAGCAGCCTGGCAGAAAGTAACAGTCAAACAACATGTCAAAAGCAAAGAAAGGCTTATGATTAGATAGACAGATAGATAGACAGACAGACGGACGGATGTCAGAACTATGGAACTTCAGCCTGGAGAAGAGAAGGCTGCTTCTGGGGGGACCTCATTGCAGCCTGCCAGTCCCTGAAGGGAGCAGAGGAACAGGAGGGGAATGGGCTTGTGAAAGGGCAGAGCCTGGCAGGACAAGGGGGCTGGAGTGAAGCTGGAGGAGGGAAGGGGGAGAGGAGAGATTGGGGGGCAGTTCTTTGCAGAGAGAGTGGTGAGGGGCTGGCAGGGGCTGCCCAGAGAGGGGGTGGGTGCCCCGTCCCTGGGGGTGTTGAAGGCCAGGTTGGCTGTGGCCCTGGGCAACCTTGTGTAGCTCCAGGCCTGGAGGTTGGTGTCCCTGCCTGTGTCAGGGGGTTGGAGCTCTGTGACCCTTGGGGTCCCATCCAGACCAGGCTGGGATTCTGTGATTCTACGATCAGAACATCTCTTTCAGTTAAGTGATTTGGATTTGAATCATAGTGAAACTCTGCACATCGTGGTTGCAAACTGAACCTCCCAGATGCCCTTGCCAGAGCGAAGGCAAAAGCCATGCAGTGATAGAAGAGAGCAGACAAGAGAGGCAGCATTTCTTCCCAGTACCACGTGGACACACACTCAGACAAAATCCCCGTGAGAACATGGTGAGAAGCAGCAGTGAGTAAGTACTGGCTGCAAAGCCAGGAACTCAAGAAGAGCACAGGGATAAAAATACATCACAGAGAATGGCTGTTCAGAGACACTGTGCAATGGAAACGAACCCAGGCAGGCAAGTGCTTGCTCTTAGGAGTAGTCCCCATTACAGGATGGATACCAATTAAAGCACCCAGGTATTAGTCAGGCATTAAGCAATGACCAGAATTCACTGAGTGCAGGTTCCTGTATCTTAACTCAGAAATACAGGTGACCCAAGGAGAACATAAGCCAACAGTCATTACTAGTTATTAACTTAAGCAAAAAACACTGAGGCTGCAATACAGAGGCATCAAACTCCCCTGTCTGTTCAACTCAGAGCAAGTAGTAGGTTAAAAAAACCTAACAGCTCAGGCTGGAGCAACTTTAGTGTCCCACCTCACCTGCCTCTTCAAAAAGAATTCCTCTGTGATAGGGTGTGTTAATGAAAAGCATTACTGACCAACAGTATTAAGGAATCAAAAGAGATCCTGCATGCAGGACACACTAAAACTACAGTGGAGGAAAACAATTAAAGGAAGAAACAGCAGTCCTAAAGGCGTCTAAAAACCAGTGGAATATTTTGATTGCATTAAAAGATTAGATCTCTTTTTGAATTAAAAGAGAAAAGGCTGCCTTGCCTTCCAAGAAACTCACTTTCCCGTAAAATTCCTTTAAAAAAACGCAAAGATACAAACAAAAACCCTGGAAATGTTTTCTTTTTAGAGGAAAAAAGAAGGGCAGAAAAGAATACAGCTAACCAAATGGCTTTAAATAGGTACATGTGGCATCAACTGCAAGAACTGAACAAGTTCAGTTCTCCAAGAACTCCAAGTTCTCCAAGTTTTGTTCTCTCCAAGAAGATCTCCAAGTTTTGGTCTGTTTTAGACAGCTCTCCAGGATTGCCGGAGGTTGTTAAAAGATTTAATTAAGGGAAGGTTTAATGTAACTGAAAGAAGGTAATCATGACTGAATGGGAACTAAAGAAGTTAAAATTAACATAGCTATTGATTAAGAGTGGATACTGGAAAGCATGAGCAATAGTTTTTACTGATAAGTACCTCAGAATGCCACAGAAACTGGAGGAGTACCAAACACCGAATGAAATATACAGCCTAAGTCGTCATAACCTAGAGCAATCCCTGGCCCTGGCAGTTCTGTTCCATCACACTTTCCATTACACCACCCTCCCATTCCTACGCTGGCAAGCATCGCCCAAAATTGCACCTTGCACACTTCCTGCAACAGAAGTGCTTATAGCAGGAAGGGCAGAGACAGAGAAAAACCCCTGAATTGGGCTAGGTAGCAAATCAGATGAGAGCTTCCATGGGACTCTGCAGCTGGAAGCTGGCTGAAAGGTAACACTGGAGACCATCCCATCTCACACAGCTGCCATGGGAACTACACATGGACAACTACACCCAGCTCAATTACCAGGAGAGTCTCTGTCAACCTGCAAGAAAGAGAGACAGAAGCAACAGAAACACTGGGCTGTCCTTAGCAACAGACAGGAGCGCTGGAAGAATGGTACAAGAGGTTTTGTATCTTTGTGTCATCCTTCAGTGGGCAGAAAGGAAAAATAATTACTTTGGTAGCACAGAGGTGTCTGCAGCAGTGTTGTTTTATAAAAGCATTAAGAATACAGGAAATTCCATTCAAAGCCACAAACAATTCTTGCTGACAGATCTTTCAAAGCATGGGTATCTCCAGATATGGAACACTTTGGGGGATACACCTGATTCCTCGCTGTACTTTGGTTCAGGCTGACAAAGGATCAACCAGCCTCTCATTCTGGGGTTGAACAGGGGAGGCAGAAACTCCCTGGCTCACGTGCAAGGGATGGAAGGGGCCTTGAGGCATATTCTGAAAGGTAAGTTTGAACCCCAAAAGTGCAAGATAACCAAGGCACAGAACAAGATGCCAAAGCTAAAACAAAGACATCTGCCTTGTTTATACTACTGACTATCAGGCAGCTACTTCACTTTAACAAATGCTGCCATCAGGGTGAGCCCAGTCCTGGAACTCCAGCTGGACTGCATGCCAGGGGACTCTCCTCTTGAGCAGACTCCTCTCCCAGTCTGAGATCCCTTAACCCAGACTTAAGATCCATCCTTACCCACAGTGGTGAGATCCTCTGCAGGTGACTAACAACATGTTGAGTTAATAACGTGGAACAGTACTAACCCATGCAGCTACTCACTATTACAGAATCACAAGTTTGGAAAAGACTTTTAAGATCATCAAGTCCAAACATTGCTACAAACATTGTATGCACAATTCCCTTAGACATAAACCACTGAACAAGCCTGGCACAGTAACTGGACCCAGCCACAGTGAGGCTCTGTAGGGCATTTAGAAGACAAGAGGTTCAACTCTGCACCTTGTGGCTCAACAGGAGGGTCCTCCTTACTCTGCATCTCTCCAGTCTCTCTGAGAATCCTTCTAACTTGACTCTAACTCAAGTTTTGTTATGTTCCTTGCAGTAATCAGTAAGGAGATTCTTGCCATCACACTTACTGAACCTCATCAAAGTACTTTTAAACGTTAAGTTCCACCAAACTTACTGAACTCTAATTGTTATCTTGAGGTTCCCTCTTTTGAGTGAGGTGCATTCCTCTCACCCATGACAAACATGTAGCCATCAGTTCACATGTGATCACCATCAGAGAGCATGTTTTCAATGACCTATTTCATCACTCCACAAAACCTGAGCACTCTTCATGCCATCCCTGCTTCTCTTCATGGGACGTCACCCACATTCTGATAGGCAAGTGATTGTCACAGCATCCCCTGCACTAACTTCCTCAACGACTCAACTGCTCCAGGGGCAGTGAAAGCAAAGACAGCTACTGGAGCTTCTGTCTCACCAGATCCTGCTGGATAAACAGAATCCAAATGGACACTACCTAAGTGTGAAATAAAGAACCACAGCCCCAGAGGTTTCCCACTGACACCAACAGGACCTGGATCGTTTACAAATAACTAGGGGACTAGTTCAGCCTGGAGAGAAGCAGCCTGAGAGGGGATCTGATCAATGGGGATCAAGAGCTGAAGGGTGGGACACAGGGGACATGGGCAGCCTCTGCTCAGTGTCTGTGGGGACAGGACAAGGGGTGATGGGCTCAAGTTGGAGCACAGGGAGTTCCCCCCAATGTGGGGAAGAACTTTTCCCCAGTGAGGGTGAGGGAGCCCTGGGCCAGGCTGCCCAGGGGGTGTGGAGTCTCCTTCTCTGGAGAGATTCCAGCCCCGTCTGGACACCGCCCTGTGTGCCCTGTGCTAGGGACCCTGCTTTGGCAGGGGGTTGGACCCCATGGGCTCTGGAGCCACCTTCCAGCTCCTGTGATTCTGTGACACACCACACAGAAGTGGAGAACATTACCAAGTCTACTTTTCAAGAAGTCAGCACTGGCATTCTGCTGACTTGTGTTCCTTTCTCATTTCAATTCACTATAATTTCTAGCAAGACACGAAGAGCAGCTTAGCACTGCTGAATGCTGGCAAACAAACCAGTTTCTATCCCACTGCAGGGAGTGAAGCCTATCATATCCCCTTCTTTGATAAGAGATGATTTTCCTTAAGCATGCACATTACCTTAACAGCAGAAGGTGTTCCACCTGTCTCTGTTTTGGTGGGTTGGCTGACATTAGCACTTGCTGGTGACTTCTACAAAAAAAAAAAAGGACATAACAGATGTCAAAAAGCTGCTGAAGAAAAGCCAAGCACGACTGTAAAAAGAGGTATTCAAAAAGTACACTAAAACAAATGTCCACTACAATGTTTCATGCAAGGCAACTCATCTAAAAAAATACGCTCTCCTGTGTACCTTTAATTCAAGCTGACTCAGTTCAGACAGTTTTGCTCCTCCCAGAACAGGCTGAGTTCTCTTGTACTGTTTTCTGGAGGATATGGAAGATTGAGCCATTTCCTGGGGCAGAGCAACTCTGGTGTAATCAACAGTTAAAGCAACAGTAACCCTATGTACTTTAGTGAATAGCATCAATGAAAACGGCAGGTACACCACTGCTGCACAGGGTAACAACAGAGGTGGTCACATCACACCTCAAGCAGAGAAGTAAAGATGCAAAGGTAAGGGCAGAACGATGGCTTTTCTAGTTATAAATATTCTTGCAACCGACACAAAACCTTGACACCCCCTTTGTGCCTCCAGTTTTTGACCAACACAATGCCACGTGGAAAATGCTGAATTGTTGCTTTTGCAGATTGAAATTTTGTATTGTATATTTTGTATTGTATACTTTTCTGACTTGGGAATTAAGGTTGCCTCCTTAGGAATTCTTTGTAAGGAATTTTAGGATAAAGCATATTGTTGCTAAAAGATAATCCTGGAAAGAGTTAAAACCGTGACTGAGGCCACAGGTTGGAACTCAAAAGAAATGTGGCTCAAAACTGACAGACGGTGTGGAGTCTTGATACCATCTAAACAAAAGCCTGTATGAGCTTTTGAATTCCTTCAACCCTAGGCCCATGACAGTTACCGGGAAGGTTAAGATAAAATCAAGTACCTGCCAGTAAGCGATTATCCCAGACAAAAGAGATGTTTAAGTGTTAAAGGCTCATACAGACTAACTTTTCTTACTAGCGGGAAGCAGGACGTGCAATATGTATTCCATTATGTCATAAATGGGGTACTTTGGTTGAGCCAGTAAACTTTTGAAATTGTTAATCTCTAGTTAAACGGTGGGAGGGATTTCGGGCTGGAAAATGGTATAAAAATGCTACGTATTTTGACCAAAAGTGTGCCTACTTTTGGGTCACCTGCTCTTGCAAGAACGTATAATAAATTAATTACTGCTTCACTAACGTGTCTACCTCGAGTCCTTTTTAGGACCCTTTTGCATTTCTAAAGCCATTATTATCCAGTGCTAGTAAGCACTGCTGCAGAAACTCAGCAGTTGCTGCAATCACATCTAACGAAGTTCTTCCCTCTGAGGGTGCTGGGTCACTGGCACAGGCTGCCCAGAGAGGTGCTGGAGGCCCCATCCCTGGAGACATCCAAGCTCAGGCTTGATGGGGCTCTGAGCGACCTGCTCCAGTGAAGATGTCCCTGCTCACAGGTGCAGGTGGCCTCTCAAGGTCCCTTCCAACACGGCACATCCCGTGAGTCTATGGTTCTAATGGAACACTGGGAAAATAACACAGCAAACAGCATCAGATTTTTTGGAGGCAGCAGATGGATAAGACCCATTAATTCTCTCTGGGAAGTGGACGCTCAAGATTGACAGCACAACTGAATCATTCACACTTTAATTATTACACAAGCACAGACATCTGCAGAATGACCACAGATTCAATCAGCAAACTTGCATGCAGACTCAGAAACAGTGGTTTCCAATTGACAGGACCCCAGGTACTATCAACAGACTGGGAGGCTCGGAGACCTCTGTCCTTAAGGTAATTCCCACCTTCTGTTCTCTTCCTGAGCATCTGGTGTGAACAAAGCTGCCTCTGCAGCAGTCAGGCTCCACCCAGAGCCAGGGCACCCTCTGTGGCCATTCACAGAAGATCAGCATCACCAAGACGTGTCCCACTGGTACAGACTGTCACCAAGTGGGATATTCACATCAAGGATTTCACACTTAGGATTGGTCTGGCTGCAAACAAGGACTTCCAGTTAAGATTTCACAGTATGGTGCAAAAACCTGAGTATAATAGTGATTCTGCCTATGAGGAGTGTGGCTGCCTCTGCCAGTCCCTCTAGCCCAGGACCCTCCTACACAGCTGCTGAAGTCGAGCACTGCCCAGTACAGACCTGCCAAACCACTGAGCCCAACATCATACTGTCCTGGTTTCAGTCAGGATAGAGTTAACTTCATTTGTAGCAGCTGATGGAATGCTGTGTTTGGGAGTTACAATGAAAGCAGTGCTGAGAACACCCTGATGTTCTCAGTTGCAGTCAGACAGTCAAGGACTTTCTCAGCTTCTTCCTATTTCTCTATTCATGAGAAAGGAGGGGCGAAGCCAGGACAGGTGCCCCAGATGGGCCAAAGAGAGTATTCCATGCCAATGACGTCCTGCCCAGGAGAACGGGGGGCTGAGGAGAGGAAGAAGAGGGGCGGTGGCAGGACGCGTGCTGCTTGGGGGGACGGTCAGGTTCCGGGACAGCTCTGGGTGGTACCTGAGTTGTGTGGGTCGGGGAGAAACTGCATTGGGGATCAAGAGTTTCATCTTCTTTTGCTCTAAAGTCCTGTTAGCATTGGGATATTTGATCTTTCTGTTCTCTCAGTAAACTCTCCTGATCCCAACCCACGGGCCTCTTAGTTTCTTGGGTTTGGAGTTATTTCCCCTTCCTTTTCCCTTCCCTTGTTTCCCCCCTTTTTCCCTCTTCCCCTGCTCTTTTACTTTAAGGAGCAGGCAGCTGCCTGGATCTCAGCCCACAGCCGGGGGAAACCATGACACATACCCAAGGACTCAGAGTCTCGCACAGCCTGAGGGATGTGGTTGCAAGTTCAACCAGCAGCAAAGACAAGCACACATGGCAGAGACACAGGACACCAGCACAACCTACAGCCCCCACGCGCAGGGCACACATCAGGCAACAGCACCCACAGCCACGTCTGCTCCCTGGGCCCAGCAGAGGCAGGAGACCAGCACCACAAGCACACATTCAGGAACCTCCAGGGTCATGACCATGGGCAGTCACGGGTCCCCCAAGAACTGTCACAGTCCCTCTGCACCCCCACAACCCCTCTGCCCAGCCCCCCAGCCCTCTGACCCCCTCATGGGTCCCCTGCTTGCTAGGTGGTCCAGCTTAGTGCAAATACATGGAACAAGAACCAGCACAGACCCTCCCATGGACCCTCCACCCACCTGACACCCCTGCCCAGGCCTGGTGTCTCCTACTGCTGGTCCAGCTTCAAGTTTGCTGGTGAGCAAACCATGTACACCTGGCTTGTGGAGGACACAGACACTCACTGCCCATCAGCTGGCACCAGGCACTGGCTGCATCCCAGCACATGTGCCATCAGCTGGCACCATCCCACTGACCCCTCCAAACACCCTGGGCCCTTGAGCTTCCAGCCTCAGCAGTTGCACAGCCCCAGTTTGGGGCAGTTCCTGGAGAGCCCTTTCTCTGCAGCAGCTGACCAGGTTTGTTACTGGTTGTTGCCTTCACTAATTGCTCAGGTTTTAGTCTCTGTGCATCTGTCTCCCTCCCTTTCCTTATCTCCCAACTGAGAAGAAACACTTGCACACTCCACACACCGAACCCGTGCCAGTGCCTGGGTCTGTTCTTATCACAGCCTCCCTCAGCAGGGATTTTCTTCTCATGGCTCCATTAACCAGATACCCTTAAAGGAGCAGAGAGTCTCCTGCCACACCCTTTAACCCTCATTGCAATGATGATTTCTCTTAATAAAGGAGCAGCCTTCCAGCCCCAGGTGACAGTGCTCCTGAAGGCAGGTGACAGGGGTGTGATGCACTACAGGCAATGCCAAGATGCAGATTGCCTTGGCTTTTATGTATGATACTGTGTATTAAGGACTGTATTATGCATCATGCATAAAAGCTTCAACTTGAAAGTAAGTTGTTGAAGGAACAACATTTTAAGTGCTACCTTAGTTTTCAAAAGGAAAGAAAAAAATAATCATCAAGAGAGCAGAGCTCTGAAGAACAGTCTGTGTTCAGGATATGCCTTCAGTACCACAGATCCTGACTCCCACCCCAAACTGAGGTGAAATCACAGTCTTTGGTTCAGGACCTCATGGGCCATGATACTCAGAGGTCTTACCTCTGGTACCTAAGGCTATGCCTCACATAACTGTGATGTTCTGAAAATCCAACAATAAAGCAACATTTTGCAGAAGGAGCTTTATTACAGAATCACAGAACCCTTGACCAGCCACAGTGGGAAGGACCCTCAGCCCCCCCAGTTCCAACCCCTCTGCCACAGGCAGGGACACCCTTCCCCAGCCCAGGGTGCCCCAAGCCCCATCCAACCCAGCCTTGAGCCCTGCCAGGGATCCAGGGGCAGCCCCAGCTTCTCTGGGCACCCTGGGCCAGGGCCTCACCCTCCCCAGGAAGAGTTTCTTCCTTCTATCTAAGTAACATGCCTTTATGACCCCCACCAACACCATAAAAATCTCCAGGCATGAGGCTAGCCTCCCTCCTCCCAGCCCTCCAAAGTCTGAACTGCAGAGTGAAAAATATCAGAGTGAAACTAAAACTTATTGTGAGCAGGAACTTAAGTTTATCAATTAAGTAGTGCAAACAAAACACTGCTAATGCAAACATGTCTGTTTCATGGAAAGTGGAACAGCCACAGAGACACAGGTAGGAGGGAGAGAAGAGAAAGAAGTGAATAAATTCTTCTCTGGCACGTAGAAAGGCTGTCTGAGATAGGCTGCATGGGAAGTTAAGCCACCATCAGGTCACTATTCTTTACTGAATACTGACCACAATATCCTAAGTGGAGTAATAAATTTTAGTTCCCAGGGCTATCTTTTAACAGTAACTTATTTGGTATTTATCCTGGAACACATCTGTAAAAGCAGAAAAAAATGGGCACATCATGCTCCCAGCTTCATCTTTTACAGTTATTAAAATAAGGATGTTACCTGCTCCCCAGCATCCTCCCCACCACACTCCCCCCAGGCAGGCCAGCTCTGACACCTCTTACCAACAGACCCATCAGAACTGCTCCCACCTTCTCCACCTCCAAGGACGGGAGGAGTATCTTTATCCCTGTGACACCCTCAGACACAATCAGCTGCAGAATCACCTTGCAGCTGCACTCACAGCCCGGTAACAACAGAGCTCATGAATTAAACAGCACAGCTTGGCTATGAAATGGATTAGAGAAATCGAGAGCCTGTGGAGAATTGTGTGTGAAGGAATAAAAGCTGCAGCACACAGGTACTTACAATCTGCTCTTCATTAGCTGCAGTGGCTTCAGAACAAAAAAGCCAAACTACTTTAAGAGTGCAGTATTAATTCCCCCCTGTTTAATAAAGGGGAGATAAAATAAACACACCTTTGATAGGCAGATTTTCCCAGGAGGGTATCCATTAGGCCTGGTGCCTAGAAATATTAAATGTTAATTTTGGACTGTAACATTCAAGTGTTCATTATGATACTGCAATGAGAATGCAGATGTTTTAAGGTAAAAACCAAAATCACATGAGGAAAGAACATGCAGTCACTTTCCAGGACATGCTTGGACAGCCACAAGCAGGATTTCAGCTTCCACCTTTCAAGCTTTCACTCAAGAGCTGCTTGAGCAGCAATCACTCTATTTCTTCCTATGGTGGGAAGGGCCTCACATCAGAACAGCTCCCAGCAACTACCAAAACTTAGTTGAAACAATGCTGTTTTTCAACTACTTTCTGCATCTTGGCCAGAGAAGAACCAAAACACAGCAGAAAGGCAGGGAAGCAAGCTGGTGCTGTATTCCTCAGAACCCCTCCTGCTCCTCCTCTGAGGACACCCACCAGGTGTAGGGGGAAAAAAACCCCACCAAACAATGCAATTTAAAACAAGCAATTTGGCACCAAAGTAGAAAGAAACCTCACAAATGCTCCTGCCAAAGTTACTGCTGCACCTCCGCAACAGCCTGTTGCCAGTTGTAAGGTCTTTACTTGGCACCACTCGGGTAGTTTTTCTGGAGGTGAAATCCTGCACAAGCATCAGGAGTAAAAGGTATCACAGACATCCTGATGCTAAAGCAAAGGATGGTAATGCTTCAGTGCTGATCATCACTGTCACCCTTTCAAAGAATGTCTTCCCTGTGAAGTAAACAGTGAGCTGAACAAGCAGCATGTATGTTATAGACACTGCTGCACAGCATGACTCAAGCAGGATGTGTTGGGGGGGTCTTGCATGCCATGTCTGGTAAAATAGCCTAAGCTGGGGCTTCAAATCCCCTGAGCACAGTCCCTGTCCTCCTTTCAGCGCCACGTTTATACACTCGAACACAGCAACGCACAGGGTAGATTCTCAGGCTGACAGGGAAGCTCTCCTGGGTATTCCCTTCCACAACAGTACACAGAGAATAGTGTGTTTCCCCACCATGTGCTGTCAGTAACACACACACACACACACACACACGAGGAGAGGCTTCAAGGCAGAGACACACAAAACGGGAGCCCGAGGTTCACATCCATCCCAGGAATCACACATGTGGTTCTGCAGGAAGGCAGGACCGTGCAGCACATGGCAAGACAAGGCTTGCTGTGCTGAGTCTGGCCAAAGCTTTCCACGTCCCATTTCCCTGTCCCTAGCAGTAGCCAGCAGCAGATATAAAGGAAAACAAAGCCAATGCTGCAGAAATAGTTCAAGTACATGTTGATGCTCCTTCCAGGTACTCCCACAAATTCAAACAATCTGTGGCCCAGGGACTTCTTATCTTCACTGTGCCTTATAAACAGTCCTGGGCTTCTCTTCAGCTGTTTTGTCCCAACTCCCCTTAAAAATATTTCTATTTCAGCACCCAGAAGCTTCCAAAGCATTAGTGCCTCAGGGTGATCCAAAACTGGTGGGGGCAGCACAGGTCAGCTGGAGATCATGCCAACATTAGGGGTAAAGGAAAACCACACCATCTCTCACAGGATGCTATGAAATCCAAACTGCTAAAAGCCTGGGAAGGCCAGGAGGGAAAGCGAAGGCAGATTTCTTATTCACACACTTTGCAATGGTGTGCTGCAAACATGTTGACTCAGGACCATGGTGACAGGAGACAGTGGGAAAACAGAGGGACAGAAGTGGGAAAACAGAAGCACATCATTCACTTCCACTGGGTGGCAGGTGCATCCCAGCTGCGAACATACACAACAGCTTCAAGTGCATAAGAAACCACCAATTCCAGCAACCATCATTTCTTTTCTGCTAACATCTACCACACACATCCACATGGAATGAAAACATTTCATTAAAGCTGATTTAGATTCTCAAGAAGTGTCTGATTCTCTTTAGAAAGTGAATTCAACAAACGTAAGGTTCTGAAAACCAAGGCATAAAGAATTCAGGTACACCCCTGTGACATGAACCTTTGCCTTTAAGCACTCCCAAACGCAACCCCAACGCAAGCTCAGGACCCTGCTTTGGCAGGGGTTGGACTTGATGATCCCTTGAGGTCCCTTCAAAGCCCTACAAGTCTGTGATTCTGTGACACTCTCGCTGTCTACTACAGAACCACCTGTGCTTTGACTACTACTAACACAACTGCACCCTCCAACTCTGTCCCTCCAGTAAATCTCTCTCCTATTCCTACAATACACTGCACAGATACACATCCAGTTGCTTATCATTAGACTTAACAGATTATAGGCATCTCTTCGAATCACAGAACGGCTTGAGTTGGAAGGCACCTTAAGAGATCATCTTGTTCCAGCCTAAAGCTGACCATTCCCTGGAGTGTTGTGTCCAGTGCTGGGCTCCCTGGGATCAAACAGACAGGGATCTCCTGGAGAGAGTCCAGAGGAGGCTCCCAAGGGGATGAAGGGCCTGGAGCATCTCCCCTGTGAGGAAAGGCTGAGGGAGCTGGGGCTGTTCAGCCTGGAGACAAGCAGCCTGAGAGGGGATCTGATCACTGGGGATCAATAGCTGAAGGGGGGGACACAGGGGACATGGGCAGCCTCTTCTCAGTGTCTGTGGGGACAGGACAAGGGGTGATGGGCTCAAGTTGGAGCCCAGGGAGTTCCCCCCCAATGTGGGGAAGAACTTTTCCCCAGTGAGGGTGAGGGAGCCCTGGGCCAGGCTGCCCAGGGGGGTGTGGAGTCTCCTTCTCTGGAGAGATTCCAGCCCCGTCTGGACACGGCCCTGTGTGCCCTGTCCTAGGGACCCTGCTTTGGCAGGGGGTGGGACCCCATGGGCTCTGGAGGGCCCTTCCCACGCCTGTGATTCTGTGATTCCCACCCAAGTATATCCCCCAGTCTGCCTATACTTAAAGCTTGAGGTACCTGCTGAAATGAGGTAAACCACTATGATGGTATCTTTCCCTGGGTGAAATACATTAGGCAATGAAGCAGAGATCAGTCTTTGCAAGAGCAGCACAGCCCTGTGAAGCAGGATATTCACACCTCAGTCGCCTCCAGAAGCCTTGCACAGTACCTCTCTCCTGCACTAGCTGCAATGGTACGGAGTACTAGTGAAACCAGAGGGATTCCAAGTGACCACCAGAGGCTGCTGTGAAGGAACAGGGTTGAAGGAACACGGGTACACAGCCTTCAGGCCACACCTTGGTTTTTGCTTTCAGAAACCCAACAGGCTTGGCGAAGGACTGTGTGCACCCTTCACTTTGCAGTCAGCCAGCCACCAAGGAGAACAGTGGGAGTAGCTGCCAAACTCACCTGCCTTCTGTCTCCTCCAGTCAGCAAGCTCCACCAGTGTGACTGGTGTCAGCTGCTCCTCTGCAGTAATACCTCAGGGTTCAGAAGCCGCATTTTTAAGCGTGGAGCAGACACAAGCTGCAGCCAGGCTACAGACAGCATGCACGAAGGGAAGCTGGCTCCAGGAACTGGAGGAAAGGGTCACTGCTGTCAGGGAGATCCTGTCTTTTCCCCGAGCTCTGAGGATGCAGCTTATGACACAGCTGCACGCACCAGCCTGGCACCTGGTGACCTCGTTTCCTTCTCCTACCAAGCAGCTGGATGACCTTAAGTCAGGCAGTTCCAGCTCTGTGCTCCAGCACATTGCCCTTCCCACATTTTATCCATGTCACTCAGGTAACACATGCAGTCTCCTTTATACCACGCTCTGAGACTGAAGGATGACAGCACTGTGTGATAGGTAAGCTAACCCAGCCTGGTTGCCCTTCTCTGGACACGCTCCAGGCCCTCCATGTCCTTCTGGTAGTGAGGGGCCCAGAACTGGGCCCAGCACTGCAGGTACGGCCTCCCCAGTGCCCAGTGTGGGGGCACAATCCCCTCCCCAGACCTGCTGGCCACGCTGGGTCTGGCACAAGCCAGGATGCCCTTGGCCTTCCTGGCCAGCCGGGCACACTGCTGGCTCGTGGTCAGTCTGCAGCCACCCAGCACCCCCAGGTCCTTCTCTGCCTGACAGCTCTCCAGACAGTCTCCCCCAGCCTGTAACGCTGCGTGGGGTTGTTGTGTCCCATGTGCAGCACTCTGCCCTGGGCCTTGTTAAACCTCATCCCCTTGGTCTCAGCCCATTGGTCCAGTCTGTTCAGGTCCCTCTGAAGAGCCTCCCTCCCCTCAGGCAGATCAACACCTCCTCCCAGCTCAGTGTCCTCTGCAAACTGCCTGAGGGAACATCCCATCCCTTCATCCAGGTCACTGATAAAGATGTTGAACAGAACTGGGCCCAGGACTGAGCCCTGGGGGATGCCACTCGTGACCGGCCTCCGGCTCCATTCACCATCCCCCTTTGGGCCCGGCCATCCAGCCAGTTTGGAACCCAGCTGAGGGTCCCCCTGTCCAGGCCAGTGGCAGCCAGTTTCTCAAGCAGAATGCTGTGAGAAACTGTGTCAGAGGCTTTCCTGAAGTCCAGGCAGACCACATCCACAGCCTTCCCCTGGTCCATTAAGTGGGTCACCTTGTCACAGAAGGGGATCAGGTGAGTTTGACAGGATCTGCCTTCTGTAAACCCACACTGACTGGGCCTGATCACCAGCCATCACCCATGTGCTGCCTGACAGCTCCCAAGATGACCCTCTCCATGATCCTCCCTACTCAAACCTGAGTGTCTCCTACTCAAACCTGCAAAAGACCTTTCCTACCTTTACTTTCCAAAGCTTTACTCTCCTCTCACTCCTTCAGGAATATATACCCAAAGAATCTGAGAGACAGAGTCATTTATTGCGGAACAAGGAACAGAACAGACAGCCTTTTACAATTTTCCCTTGAATGTGAATATGAACTCCACAAAGACCTTTGTATTTCCTTGTCATTTTTATAATGCATTACCAAGTAATTTTGAGGAGAAGTGAACCAAATCAATATTCTAGATAAGGCTCTCCACAGCTATCTACAGATAGGTTAAAATCCTGCTTAAAATATTGAAGGCTACAGAAACAACCTCTGACTTCTAAGCAAAAATGTAACATTGCAGGTTCTTGGGAAAGCTGCACAAAGATTTTGAGTTACTACTTTCGTTGCTTAAAAACATCAGGGTGCTGCAGAGGTAGATGTGAACCACAGTGGAGTTACTGCCATTCAATGAGCCTCAGGAAAAACGTTTTGATCTCCTTTCACTCTTACTCATTGTAAAGCAAATGGAACAGATCAAATATACAAAGACATTCACAAAAGGAAAGACACACACAGTATCCTAAGGATTCAAAAAGGAAAAGAACCAGAACACTAAACTTAACAGCAGACGCCTTCTGCTAGCTAGAAACCAATCTTCTCCATGAGAGGTCAGAAAACCCAACTCCACAACCCAAACTACAGGCCTCAACTCCCGCCCTTCCCACAAAGAAGTCAGCGTTTCTGTATTAGGAGCAACAACATGCAGTCAAACAATGTGGCATTAAGCTAAGAAAGTGTGAGAGAACAATGCTGTCTAAGAAAGAAACCTGAACTGTAGAGAGGAGTATGTTCCCAGGCTAGACAAGCCTTTTTGGTATTTGGACAGGAAAGAAAGGTAATTGCCTTAATCTTCTACTTCAGAGGATGGTAATAAAAGCATTTACTGGCCTTGACGTACAGCAGTTAAAACACAACACAGTGTAGACAAAGTTGTTTTTCAAACACCTTCTGCTAGGCACAAGTATTGGGCACACCTATTTCTGGCTTCCTTCTATAAAGGACATCTGATGTGGGCCAGTAGTAACAGCTGGTTCTACGAATTCCTCTCTTTGTGAACCTTCTGTTGTCATTCCTTGGAGAAGCACTGCTCCTGCTTGCAGCCCAGAAGTTCCTGGGGAACTAACCATCAGCACGGGCACTCACATCCTGCCTCAAAACACCTTCCCTCTATGGCACCAGCAGCACACAAGGATCTACCTCTGAGTGGTTAACAAGGCTTGGAGCTGCTGGGAGAGAGGTGGCCCAGCAAGCTCTTCAAAGTGCTGCCCACAAACCATATGGTGCCTGGGAATTAACAGCAGCCACTCTGCTCAGACTGTGAAGGTGCTTGTGTAAACTCGATGTTATAACCCAGCAGGGATTCCTGCACTGGAAACACCACTTCTGCAGGAGGCAGTATCTTGCAGAGCAAGTATTTTTCCTAAAATACAACACTGACCATACATTTGCAAGTATGTCAGGAGGCAGCCCAAGTGTGTTACACCTACATCTAAGTTTGGATTTCTATCTTTGGAAGAAAGCCAGGATGTAGACAAGGTGTAAAGGGTTACAGTGCCCTCACTTCATCCATACTTCTGGAGAGTCAAAAAAGCACCAATCACAGGATGCATCTCAGAGTGCATCTGCACAGACACACTCACTGGGATCATTAACATAAAGAGCTTGTGAAAGGATGCACAGAGCAGGGGTCTGGGGAGGGGATTGTGCCCCTGGGCTGGGCACTGGGGAGGCCGCACCTGCAGTGCTGGGCCCAGTTCTGGGCCCCTCACTACCAGAAGGACATGGAGGGCCTGGAGCGTGTCCAGAGAAGGGCAACCAGGCTGGGGAAGGGGCTGGAGGGCAAATCCTCTGAGGAGCGGCTGAGGGAGCTGGGGGGTTCAGCCTGGAGAAGAGGAGGCTGAGGGGAGACCTTCTCCCCACCTCCCCTGCCCTGCCAGGAGGGTGCAGAGAGGTGGGCGCTGGTCTCTTCAGCCAGGGGACAGGAGATGGGACGAGGGGCAATGGGCTCAAGCTGGGCCAGGGCAGGCTCAGCTCAGCTGGGAGGGCAAAGTTCTTCCCTGGCAGAGTTGTCAGGGCCTGGCCCAGGCTGCCCAGGGAGGGGGCTGAGTCCCTGCCCCTGGGTGTGTTTAACAGGGGGGAGATGAGGTGCTCAGGGAGATGGTTTAGCACAGGACAGGGACGGTTGGACTCCATGGGCTTAGAGGGCTTTTCCAACCAAGTGATGCTGTGACTCTGTGAAATGCAGATTCAGGGATGTAAAATGAAAAGAAGTGTTTTCAGCAGGCTGCTCAGCAGCACAAGACAAAACAACACACACCTGGAATGAGTAACGAGTGACTACGGTCACCGGTCAGCTACTAACAACCACCATTTTGCCATCAAAAGACAAGAATCTGTCTAGGGGAAATAAATAACCGAGCTTTCTTCTTTATATGTTCAAACACATCAATTTACCTCTGCCACTTCTGCTTTTTCTCTCCCAATGTGGAAGAAGCTTCACTTGCCTTCTTGTCGCCATGCTGTAAGTAGAAAAAATACATGTAGAGTTACTAAGACCTTAAATTATACTTTCAAAGTAGAGAAAATCCCAATGTATGATTCCTCCAGCCTACCACAGTACAACAGAAGGGAACATTTTAACCTTTCTTTCTCGATGATGGGCGGGATTGCTAATTGACCTGCTGGGTAACATCAAGTGAAATCACCGCAGGAAGTCATGACTTCCAGGGGAGGGGATGTAATATTACTCTTCTTGTGAAAAGTTCTGGAAGGTATTAAGCTTATCACCCATTCCTGACCACGGCAGCACTCTCTGAGCCTTGCTTTGGAAATGCTGCTACTCCTACAGGCTTCAGCCGAAACCCAACAGCTCTCAGAGACCAACACGATGTGTGGTCACAATCACAGGGGTTGGAAGGGACCCCCAGAGCCCATGGGGTCCAACCCCCTGCCAAAGCAGGGTCCCTAGGACAGGGCACACAGGGCGGTGTCCAGACGGCTCATGAGCATCCGGTCCAACATCTGATCTCTCCCCAGACACATTATCATGCTTGCTATGCCCAGCCCTCCTCACCTCAAAGAAAGATGCTGCTCCTGACTGCTACAATTCTGTTGCTGAAGTGCAGAAAATTAATGCTCTCAACAGTTCATGCGCAGGTTCATGTGAGGAAATACAGTACCTTTGGGTTCCCCAAACCTCCTGCATCTTTCATGACCTCCAATAATTCAAAGAAACCTCTTGCTTTCACCTAACCTGATGTGTAATCCCATTTGCTCCCCATGTCTGACAACATAAAGATACACAAAACCTTTCTCTAAAGCATATTTCTTAATCTTTACAATAAATAAAAAGTAAAAACCAAGAAAGTTTACTGTGAATATAAAGTGCAACACAATGTATCTATCATCTAATATCTCAGCTACTGTGAGCTCCCAGAGCAACGGGGACACATGTGAATAGACATCTATTATGTCTGGTTTGTTTCGTTACGTAAAGGGAGATTATTCTAGACCCATTTATTGCCTTCTGCTTTGAGGGCTGAGTAGGAGGAGGTAAAGTTTGCCGGCTCACTCAAGTAATGAGTTCCTGGGGGTTTTTCTCTACATGGCTATATGGAGAACATGAGGATCCATACATCACCGTTGGTTCTTCAAATGGAATGAGTTCAAACACATCAGCAGACAGGGTGGGAAAATACTATAGCTGAATGAACAAATAAAACTAAAGTAAAAAACTCAGTGTCTCTTTATCAGGTTCTGTTATGGTGGTACAATAAAAAAAAAATCACATACTGTTTTAGACAACTTCTAATATTTCAGGTTTTTAAACTGTGTTTGAGACATGACTAAGATCCTTAGCAAGTTTTAAAATTGACAGTGCTTTCCTCATATTTCAGCTCTGCCTCTTCAGAGGAAGAACAGGCCCTGTAGATTATCTTTTCAGGTAACAGAAGAATTGATTCAGTGCCCATAATAAAACTTCCAGTATAGACACAATTAACCCAGTTACCTGTGCTTTTTACTGCCAGAATCAAAGAACACCACCCTCATTCCAGTAAAAGCGAGGTCAGTGAGGTGCTCTGGCTCTCAACTCTGTGACTCCAGAGACAGCACTGCTAAGGCTCAGGAGGCCCAACTGCTGCCCAGCAAAGCTCTGCTGCACGGACTGGACTCCCTTCCTAAACCCTGGGCATCACAGCAGTCCCAAACCCAGGTGCCACCCTGAATCCAGCTCATTCAGCTAACAGAGCAAGCGTGTCTTTCTGTACATTGCATGTATTTTACTGCTTACATTAATCTCCTGCTTCACATTTGGACATAGCTTTAAAAGAAGCAATACCAACCCTGTGTTATTTTTGTTCTTTTATTAAACCAAGTTGCAGAGTGCAGGAGCTTTACTTGGCTGCTACTGAGCGTGCCAGAGGCTAAATCCAGTGTCACCTTTCCTCCCCAAGACCACCTCCTCCTCTTCACATGGAGGAAACCTGTGCCACACTGGGAACGGCATCACTAGGGCAGCCAGTCCCGGGATGGCGAAGGGATGGAAACGCTGTGTCCCAGTGGGTGGATGGAGCTCAGGGTGTCGCCTCTGGGCTGTCACAGCTTCTGTGTTCTCCACATTTCCCATCCCCAGCATTTGCGCTGCCTGTGGGGCAGACACTGGGGCTGGCAGTATTCCTGCAACCACCCTCTGAGCAGAACATCAACTCCATGTCCCTGAGGGACACCAGGATGGTCTCACTGTCTGGGAAAGACAAGGAATAGCTCAGGCAAGGACCCCAAATTTCCTACCCCTCAACTCAGGTTGGAGAGAGATGACACACTTGCTGCCTGCCCTGCAGCAGGCTATGTCACACCACCTGTAATATGAGACTCAGCCTTGGCATACTATTTTCACTGTGGGAACAAAGCACCTATGGCCCAGCCAAAGTGTCTCCTTATCCAGTAAGGTGGAGTCACGTACTCCATACCCATTAAGCAGAATATGGAGGTATTATCTTAGTCGAAAGTCTGCAATCCTGAGGAGGTAAACCTTGGAAAGCACAACTTCCCTACACACCTTCCAAGGAGGTGCACTGGTTCCCTCAGCAGCTGAGAGTTACGACAGAAGGGATCCTGCTGCAAAAGCACCCTCACACAGCTCTTCCCTGCTCCATATTTCCAAGCTTTGAACCTCCTAGTAATATAACTAAGTGTGTGTAAATAAAGCAAATAAATTAATCTGCTCAGCAAGAGATTAAGCTGGGGGTTTATGGGACAGCATGCATACACTGCTCCTTAACATTCCCAACCGATGACGCAGCTGACGTTCCCTTTGGGCACTCTTTCCTTTTCCTGCTCATCCTTCCTTCCCACGCCAAAGAAACACATCCATGACCAAGGCAGTGGATAACCAGCTCTGCAACAGGAATAGCAGGCAGGCAGTTTAAGTTACATGTCTTGTTCAACGAGCTCACAGCAATTCTTTACAGTTCTTCAGCTGGCCCAAAATATTTTCCACCTTCACTAACTACAAGAAAATCCACACAAACCCACCCACAATCCCATCTTCACAAAATACCAAAGTACCACCACAAGCAAGGAAGATTATCCTGAGATGTTCATTTTGTTCCAGAGTGTGCAAAAACCTTGTGACTGAATTCCTTTCCCCAGGGAAGGGGTCACGGCACCAAGCTAGACTGCTGGACGATGCACTTGGTCCTACGCTCCGACTTGGCTGGGCCTGTGTGGAGCCAGGAGTGGGACTCGATGGTCCTTATGAACCCCTCCCAGCTTGGGAGATTCCGTGGTTCTACCATTCTGTGATAGTTGTTTTAGAGTTGTACCTTTGAAGTCCGATTCAAAGAGCATTTGTAAAGCAGAAAGTAACTGACCTTGGTGAAAAGTGCAGAGCACAATACTAACAACTGAACATACAATTGAAAGGCTGAGGGAGCTGGGGCTGTTCAGCCTGGAGACAAGCAGCCTGAGAGGGGATCTGATCACTGGGGATCAATAGCTGAAGGGGGGGACACAGGGGACATGGGCAGCCTCTGCTCAGGGTCTGTGGGGACAGGACAAGGGGCGCTGGGCTCAAGTTGGAGCCCAGGGAGTTCCCCCCAATGTGGGGAAGAACTTTTCCCCAGTGAGGGTGAGGGAGCCCTGGGCCAGGCTGCCCAGGGGGTGTGGAGTCTCCTTCTCTGGAGAGATTCCAGCCCCGTCTGGACACCGCCCTGTGTGCCCTGTCCTAGGGACCCTGCTTTGGCAGGGGGTTGGACCCCATGGGCTCTGGAGGTCCCTTCCAACCCCTACGATTTTGTGATTCTATGAACTGCATCCTCAGCCCATGCCTGCAAGACTCAGACCTCAGCTAAAGGTCTTGCTTCAAGAAATTCCTTCTAAACCTCGTGACCCCCGTTGGCATTAACAAGCCTTTGGTTCAAGGCCATTGGGCAGCATCTCAGAGGACCACAGTGACAGCACACTCAGCAATGGGGTGAGAAGGGAAGTCTCCCTGCAAGAGGCTCAGCTGCAGTCAACCAACTCTGTGTTACAGAAATTAAAGGAGACGTATCACTTCCTGCAGATAGGAATCTGACCTTCCTTTTCAGTTGAAATTGGGAAGAAGACAGGGATTTTTGACGCTGCTCAGAAAACTGCCAGGTAGAAAATGGTGTTGGGGGAACTACAATCAACGTAAAGAATGGACAAGGGTAAAAATAGGCTCTTCTTACAGCCTCCTGTCCTGCTTTAAACAGACCAGCCAGTAAAAACCTTGGTAGAGCAACCAGTGATCTCCTTCATGTCTGTTCCTCTCCCCCACCTCTTCTGCTGCTTTACTAACACATTATCCTTTAGACCATAAGCTCTTCCAGGCAGAAACTGCCCTGTGTGACAAGAGAGGACTCAGGCCTGATGCGGCTGCCAGCAACTGTAATGACGGGTTTCCAACGGAGCCGCCTGACCTGATCACAGGTAGTCAGTGTCTTAGTACCTTGTGTTTTTCTGTATTCACTGACCCAGGACTACACAGGCCTTTAACATTCGTGTCACCACTTAATGCTGCAATTCCCATACTTCCCTCCTTGTGACTTTGTCACCTCTGCCACGCTGCACTGGCGATTTAACGTGAAAACACCACTAAACATGGATTTAACTTGAAAATGCTGCTGAACACGGATCCAAGCTGCTTCAAGTAATTTAAAAGTATGGTTGTAAGTCCAACAAATTTAATCTGATAATAAATTCACGAAGTACAGCGAGGAATGTTATCTCTGAGACCCACCTTCTACCACACTTTCTGACAAGCTTCAGCAGAGCCCAAACTTTTCTCCACGATTCCACAGACAGACCAACCATCTCCTCACACAGCAAATTACCCGGAAGACTTTTTACAGCAACTGTGGGCTCCTGGCAGCAACCATCACCCAGCCAAACCGCGGGGAGCCATCCAAGAGCTGTGGTTTCCTATGGGGCACTGGGCAGGTTATGGCTATTCCTGGCAGCTCCACCGCCTACCTGCCGCTCAGAAGGCGCTCCCGAAGGAAAAGGCACACCACGGAGCCTGTTCCAAGGCGGTAACAATCCCCTACAAACTGCTCCGCGTCGCAAACCGCTGCGTTCCGGCACCGCATCAGGGACCCCTGAGCAGGCCAGCCCGCACCCTCCCGAAGGCCACGAAGGATGCTCACGGCGCCGACAGACCCGGGCTCCAGCGCGGCCTGTAAAAGCCGGCGGGGGGCCTCAGGGCACCCAGGGATGGCCGAGCTCCCAGCTGACCCAGAAAATCCTTCCCTTGGCCCTCCGGACGGCGGGGCGCGGAAGGAGCCTTCGGGGCGCCCCGTCCGCATCCCGCACCCAGCCACCTCCCCTCCCGAGGGGGTCCCGGCTCCCCCTGCCCCCAGTCCCGCGGCGGCAGCCCCGTATTTACCGTGGCGTACCACCACCGCGCGAAGGCCATGGCGCTGCCCGTCACTCCTCACCGCCCTGCGCTGCGCGGCCTGGCACGGCACAGCACGGCCCGGGCCGCGCCCCGGCAGCCGCCTCCGCCCCCGGGCGGCACCCGCCTCCCTCCGCCGGGCCACACGGCAGGGCGGCGCCCGCGGCCGTGCAGGGCCCCTGGGGCGGCCGGGGCAGCGCGCCGCGGGCCGCCGCCGCCCCGCGGGACACACCGCCCCTCCCGCCGCACGCCTACCGCCGACCCCGCACACCTACCACCCCCCTCACGCCTACCGCCCCCCCAACACCCACCCGCCACCCCCCGCACACCCCCAACCCCCGCGACGCCCCACGCCCCCTCCAAAGCCACCACACGCCCCACGCACTCCCTACCCCCCCAAAGCCCCCCCCACACACACACCCCACGCCCCCCACGCGCATCCTTCCACCCCCGCCCCACATCCCCCCCTCCCAGACGCACACCACTCCCTCACCCCCTCCTCACCCCAGACCCCAGCCGCCCGTCCCCGCACCCCGTCCCGCCTTACCGCGGCCGGCGCGGCGGAGGACCGCTGCGCCCTTGTCTTGGGCTGCGACATAGCGGCGAGGCTCTCTGACCGCCGGCGCTGCTGCGGGCCCCGGGGGAAGCGGGGGTCTGCCGGTGCGCAGCGGTCCCAGCGCCACAGCCGTCCCCGCGGCTGGTCCCTCCCCTTCCTGCCGGGGCCGGGCCGGGCCGGGCCGGGCCGGGCTGGGCCGGGGGGCCGGCGGGGAAAGCGGGCCGCAGGCCGCCGCCGCGATTCGTGCCCGAGCCGGGGCGGCAGGGGGGTATCGGGCGGCAGGCGGCGGCCCCCAGCGCCCCTCGCCCTGCCAGCGCTGGTGGCAGGACGACGCTCGCTCGAAACGAGTGGCTTTGCCTACGAGAAAGAAGGGTTTGTGAGGAGGAAGCACAGACTTTCCTTTGCCTCATGAACGCCGGGCCCCAGCCTTCCCTCTTGCCTTGCCTTTAGGCACCCGACCCGCAGACGGCAGCTCCCGACGGGGGTCTGGCCCGGTCGTGTCTCCCCCCGAGCTGGAGCTGCTGGCAGGTGCTTGTGGCCAGCCCCTCACCAGACCCCAAGAGTGGTACAAGCAGCACGGGATACCATCCTGCCATGGCCGTGGCCTGTGTGTTGAAGCCACTGTGCTAAAGGAGTGAAGCGTGGCTGAGTGGAGCAGCAAACACTCCTGAGAAACAGTTGGACTCAATGATCTTAAAGGTCTTTTCCTACCTGGTGATTCTGTGAAAGGGTTTGAAGTGTGATAGCTACCTGTCTGCATGTAGTTCCACGCATGCTAATACCGACTGACAGAGCTGCAGGGGTTGGCAGGGGCCTCCAGAGCCCATGGGGTCCAACCCCCTGCCAAAGCAGGGTCCCTAGGACAGGGCACACAGGGCGGTGTCCAGACAGGGCTGGAATCTCTCCAGAGAAGGAGACTCCACACCCCCTGGGCAGCCTGGCCCAGGGCTCCCTCACCCTCACCGGCAAGAAGTTCTTCCCCACATTGAGGGGGAACTCCCTGGGCTCCAACTTGAGCCCAGCGCCCCTTGTCCTGTCCCCACAGACACTGAGAAGAGGCTGCCCATGTCCCCTGTGTCCCACCCTTCAGCTATTGATCCCCAGTGATCAGATCCCCTCTCAGGCTGCTTGTCTCCAGGCTGAACAGCCCCAGCTCCCTCAGCCTTTCCTCCCAGGGGAGATGCTCCAGGCCCTTCAGCATCTCCCTGTCCCTCCTCTGGACTCTCTCCAGGAGATCCCTGTCTGTTTGATCCCAGGGAGCCCAGCACTGGACACAACACTCCAGGTGGGGCCTGAGCAGGGCAGAGCAGAGGGGGAGGATCCCCTCCTGTGACCTGCTGCCCAAACTCCTCCTGATGCCTCCCAGGATCCCATTGTCTCTCTCAGCCCCAGGACACACTGCTGGCTCATGGCCACCCTGTCATCCACCAGCACCCCCAGGTCCTTCTCCACAGAGCTGCTCTCCAGCAGCTCCCCCCAGCCTGTACTGATTTAAGTGGTTATTCCTTCCTAGGGTGACACTCTACACTTGCTTTTATCAAACCTCATCTGGTTTCTCCGTGTCCAGCTTTCCAGCCTGTCCAGGTCAAAGGTCATTAACAGGAATGGACATGGTCCATGACCTTTGTCTTTCCAGCGTCATACTTGTGTGCAGCTTAATTAAAAGAAATAGGTGTTTGGGCTGTTGTGTGCTAGGGCGTCCCGGGTTTAGGCCGGCTGGGTGAAATAGCAATGGGATGAGCTGTGTTTACTGGTCACAGCAGCAGCAGCTCCTGGACGCCAGCACGTGTGAGGAGCCTGTGTTTATCAGCAGGGTGGAGCAAAAGTGTCCAAGGCTCCAGGGAACGCTGATTGTGGAGGCAGCTGTTCCCTGGTCCCTCTGGGAAGAGGCAGTAGGACTGTATCAGTTAGTGGGATGTCTGTAAACCAGATGAGTGCTTGTGCCTCATCCTGTCCTGTCAGATGGGGAGAAGGAGACGCGTGGGTGAGGGTGAACCCCTCGAGGCCTTGGGGAAATGGCTTTTACCTCCAGAGAGGATAGACAGTTCAGACGTGCCATTTGCCTAAAGCCACCCCCAGTCTTCCCTTCTGATTAGCCCCGTGCAGATTTATGTCTGGCCTTTGAAGCACTTCCACCTGTGGCTCATCTGCATTTTGCATTCAACTGGGTGGGTGGGTGACCTGCCTAATATTCTAAGCACCCAGCCCATACCCACGCTCCTACTGCATCTGGGTGCGGAAGTGTAAAGCAGTTACCTTAGGTGGGCCCTGATTACCAGGCTGTGCATTCAGGCAAGGTGCTCAGCAGGAGATGAAGCCCACGGAAGTGCTTCATGCCTGGCTTTCACATCAGGCTCCTGGGTGCTGATGTATCTGGGGTCACCCTGACAGGTTGAACAGACTGTACGGCATTCCTCAGCGGCAGGCAGCCGGCCCTCCCTGCTGACACTCCTGGAAGCCTTAGGACTGCTTCAGACTGCTGCTGCCTGATAAGGTGTAACAGGAGCTGACAGAGACTGAAATTGTAGAGTTCTGCAGTAAGGAGGCATGGAGGTTGGTGTCCCTGCCTGTGTCAGGGGGTTGGAGCTCTGTGACCCTTGGGGTCCCTTCCAACCCAGATCAGCCTGGGATTCTGTGACTTCTGTGATACTGCTCTGTATCGTGCTGGGTGTTGAGGGTTATTTTGATCCAGAAACACATTCTCAATTCTGAACTCTCCTGAGAAGTTTGGTAGATGGATGAGATTGGAATGCTGCATAGCTGCAGGATGGAGGAGAGCTATCCTGATTTGTGCTCTAGTTCCCACAGATGCTGCCGAGTCTGCAGTTTCTGAAGCCAGCTGAGCTGTTTATATTAGAAGGCTCCTCCAGTTTGGGGCTTTAAGAAACCATTGTTTATTGGCAATTTCTGTATTAATTTATTCTTAAGAAGTTTAGATTAGAAAGGATGTGGACAGCACGCATCTACCAGAGGAGTGAAAAGCAGATACTTGTTCCTCTAGCAGAACCCATCTCAACTGCCGGGTGCCTGAGTCAGCGCCGGAGCTACCGCAGGCCTCACCACCACCACGACAGCGTGTGCAACTTGAAGGAGTATGCTAGTAATTACCCCAATGGCTCTGACACTCATTATCTTTAATCAGGGAAAAAATAGGTTTTCCTTGCAGCTTTTGGAAGGGCACAGGTGTGTGATTTCAAGGTAACGTCCTTCCTGTCTTCTGCTGCGTTTCCTATTTAACTCCATGACAGCGTCTGTGAGTGGATGAAGGCCCTGCAGCCTGCTGAGGTGCTATGGTGCTGGTCATGGGCGGAATGGATGCAGCAGGCAATGGACAGTCCAGACATACCATTAGTTTGATGAATATTGGCTGGAGCAGCAGCAGGTGGCCCTGTTGGGACCGCAGGTTCTTTACTGCCACAATGTGTAATGCCAGCGAGTATCTTAAAGCACTTCGTATGCTTTTAGTAGTCATTTAGGGATGTGTTTCATAGGATACATTTCCATTTTTTCCCTCTCTGCTCTGCCCTGGTCAGGCCCCAGCTGGAGTGTTGTGTCCAGCGCTGGGCTCCCTGGGATCAAACAGCCAGGGATCTCCTGGAGAGAGTCCAGAGGAGGCTCCAAAGGGGATGAAGGGCCTGGAGCATCTCCCCTGTGAGGAAAGGCTGAGGGAGCTGGGGCTGTTCAGCCTGGAGAGAAGCAGCCTGAGAGGGGATCTGATCAATGGGGATCAAGAACTGAAGGGTGGGACACAGGGGGACATGGGCAGCCTCTTCTCAGTGCCTGTGGGGACAGGACAAGGGGCACTGGGCTCAAGTTGGAGCCCAGGGAGTTCCCCCCAATGTGGGGAAGAACTTCTTGCCGGTGAGGGTGAGGGAGCCCTGGGCCAGGCTGCCCAGGGGGTGTGGAGTCTCCTTCTCTGGAGAGATTCCAGCCCCATCTGGACACGGCCCTGTGTGCCCTGTCCTAGGGACCCTGCTTTGGCAGGGGGTGGGACCCCATGGGCTCTGGGAGTCCCTTCCAACCCATACAACTCTGTGACCCTGTGATTTAGTTCAAGGTACCATGAGTCTAAAATTGGAATCCATAATCACAGCCTCATTTTTTCCTACCATATTCTGTCTCCAAAGGGCACCAGTTGATGTCAAATGCCTCTGAATAAAAAGGTGCTCAAAATTCTGGCTGGAGCCAGACAAAATTTTTGCCAAGCATACTTCTTTTATTAGTATAACTTGCATAATAGGGCTACTGCAAATTTATGAGTCACTCGCCAAATTTGCAAAATAAAGTACAAAATCTCTTGTGTAATTGGATTTTTACCTAGGGTAGTTTGAAAAAAAAGTCTAAAAGTAAGTACAAAAGCCAGTTAAATCAAGTGGTTTGTTTAATCTCTTTCCTCCTCCTCTTCTGGTTTACCAAGAAACTTGTCACAAGTTTTTATTCTCTTTTCTTCCTCCCCAAACCAAAACCATCAGGATTTGCTTCCCTCTCCTTCACTCTGGTGCATGCAGTCCCACCCTGTTTTAACACACCAGCAATAACAAAGACGGACAAGTATGTGTCATTTCTTCCTCTACTGTTTTTGTTCACGAAGTATGTGTTCTAAACCTGTTCTTTTAGCATATAAATGTTATGCCCTCTGTTTGTTTAGTGTGGCTTGAAGATTTCCTGCTGGACTCCATCCCATTGCTGAATTGAAGTTTCCTTCCCACAGCCAGAAATCCCAAGCTTTGGCACTAAGAGAAAATCAGAACTGATTATTCCATAGTCTTCCTTGGAATTCATTTTGTAAATCTCTTAAATACTGAGCTGAACTTTAATTCAAAACCAAAACAAAACCCAAAACTGACCCACCTTGGAAATTAAGTTTGAATAATTATTGGAGCTGAATTTGGTTGATTCATTAAAAAGTTTTTATATATCCAGATGTTCTATATCATTACACTGAGGTAGGGCAAATCCCAACCCTTCAGCAGAACGTGTTGTGTACAATCATCAGTGAAAAAAATGTATGTTGTAGCCTTCATCATGCATGGCTCCATCCCACCCTGTGTGTTCGGTCCTCTCTCTCTCCCACAGCCGGTTTCTCTAGGGGAAGCCAAGCCGTGCCATCAGCCTTGTGAGCCAGAAGATGAGCTCAGATGAGACCAGCACATGCCCAGAAAAAGCTCTAGCAGTCGGTGTGCTTCCAACCATTGTTTTGCTTCAGTATAAACTGAGCTTTTAGGAAACAGCTGGCATTTCCCTGGCCTGGCTACAGACAGTACAGCACTGTGAGCAGGGCGTTACCCCTGTGAATGTCAAACATCACAGCTATGTAGGAGTGGCCACCTCCAGCTCTTCCCTCTCTGCTGCTTCTCCATGAAAAGAACTTTCCTGAAGTGAGGTATATTCTGTCAAGTGTAAAAAAAATAATTAAAAATGGTGAAATTCAGCAAAATGCATGACTGGGTTCTGATTTTTATAAAGCTGGTATGTAAAGATTTCGGCCTGGGAGAATTGTGATAGCATTTCTCTCAGGTTATGTAACTGTGGGCTTATCTTTGTCTGGAAGTAGACAACGCAGATAAGGAGAGCACTGGAGAGCTCTGTGTGAGGTCAGATCAAAACCAATCTGTGTGCTTGGAAGCACACTTCAAAGTCTCTACGCAGGAGAAGGTCTCATAACCCAGAGAAGATCCTGCTAATGAGCTAAAGCTCATACTAAATCACATGCCTTCTGAGCACAGGTTGCATTTTCCAGACACAGAAATGTGCAGAATGTTTTTGTTTGTGCCAGCACTGTATCTTGGACATCATAAAACACATTGAAGAGATTAAAACTTCCATGTAATTCTTGGGCATTTTCCCACTTAATATCTGTTTGCCACAGAAATGATGATTTGCTGGAGAGGAACAGCATTCAGCTGTGCTTATCCCTAATCATCAGGGCCGGATGGTTCCCTCAGGGCTCTGCTCTCCTCCAGGTTAAATTAATCTCGAGATTCTTGGTATTAATAGTTGGGTAGAGGAAGAGTTGTGCAGGATAGCTGCTGTTTTCTAAAACACCTCCTGTAAAACAAGCTAAAAATTACTTGCATTTTTTGGCAGAGATGCAGTGAATCGTTTGTGTGGGTGATGTTTGATGGGGCATCCCGGGGTAACAAAGATATCCTCAGCTGAGGATGAGCTTAAAGGGCTTTTCCAACCCAGTGATGCTGTGCGTCTGTGAAGGTCTTACATGACACCACGTCTCTTTCCCCACATTATTTTTTGTCTGCTTCTTCCCAATATACACATAATTAGGGCAGAAGAAGCCCAGGACAGATTGAAATACAGTCTATGACTAATCCCAACAGCACAATCAAAACCTGTGCTTGGCTGCTTTATCTGAGGTGCACACATACATGCAGCATGTATGTGTGTCTCACAGCTGCCTTGCCCAAGGATATGATACAATGTGCTATTTCACTAACCAACATTCCTGCAACTCCCGGCTAAAGCAAGAGACTGATGACTAAGGAATAACAATTTAAAGCAGAACAGCGCTGAAAGATCTAATTAATTCACGCTGAACTTACACAGAAAAGCATTAAAGCTTAAGACAGAATTTTGGTAGAAACCTTGGAGGATTTCTGAGGCCAGGAAAGGGAGAGAAACAGCTCCTCTGCATGCCTCCGTGCAGCCTTCAAAGGGGTGGACACAGTGAGAGCCTTTACAGAATCACAGAGTCACTGGGTTGGAAAAGCCCTTTAAGCCCATGGAGTCCCACCATCCCTGTCCTGTGCTAAACCATCTCCCTGAGCACCTCATCTCCCCCCTGTTAAACACACCCAGGGGCAGGGACTCAGCCCCTCCCTGGGCAGCCTGGGCCAGGCCCTGACAACTCTGCCAGGGAAGAACTTTGCCCTCCCAGCTGAGCTGACCCTGCCCTGGCACAGCTTGAGCCCATTGCCCCTCGTCCCATCTCCTGTCCCCTGGCTGAGGAGACCAGCGCCCACCTCTCTGCACCCTCCTGGCAGGGCAGGGGAGGTGGGCAGAAGGTCTCCCCTCAGCCTCCTCTTCTCCAGGCTGAACCCCCCCAGCTCCCTCAGCCGCTCCTCAGAGGATTTGCCCTCCAGCCCCTTCCCCAGCCTGGTTGCCCTTCTCTGGACACGCTCCAGGCCCTCCATGTCCTTCTGGTAGTGAGGGGCCCAGAACTGGGCCCAGCACTGCAGGTGCGGCCTCCCCAGTGCCCAGTGCAGGGGCACAATCCCCTCCCCAGACCTGCTGGCCACGCTGGGTCTGACACCAGCCAGGATGCCCTTGGCCTTCCTGGCCAGCCGGGCACACTGCTGGCTCGTGGTCAGTCTGCAGCCACCCAGCACCCCCAGGTCCTTCTCTGCCTGACAGCTCTCCAGACAGTCTGCCCCAGGTATAAGACGCTTCTCATATACTTTCAGCAGCTGATGATGAAAGGAAACATAGGTAATTAGAGAGTGCTTCCATAGTATTTCCCTCCACACTTGTGACAGATTATGAAAAAACCTCTGGCAAACCAGATATTCCTGTTGAGAGAGAAGGAAATTACGGTGCAGGGCTCCAGCAGCTCTCATGAGCTGTAACACATCTGCTGTCCCTGCAGATCTGCAGCCCCAGGCTGTCATCTGCATTTCTGGGGAAAGCAGTTGCCTTTGCTGCTGGTAAACAGAGGCTCAGGAGGACTGAGGGGTGTCCTGGGCGCACAGGGTGCTTGTTGTGGATAAAGATGTTGGGCCTGAGTTTTGTTGGTGCATAGTCCTCTGTGCATGCCACATTTCTGGTCTGATTATTGAGCTTAAAAACAGGGCTGTGTCAGCAATTAAGAAGGGTTATTATCATACAATCATAGAATCATAGCCTGCTCTGGGTTGGAAGGGACCCCAAGGGTCACAGAGCTCCAACCCCCTGACACAGGCAGGGACACCAACCTCCAGGCCTGGAGCTACACAAGGTTGCCCAGGGCCCCAGCCAACCTGGCCTTCAACACCCCCAGGGACGGGGCACCCACCCCCTCTCTGGGCAGGCCCTGCCAGCCCCTCACCACTCTCTCTGCAAAGAACTTTCCCCCAGATCTCCTTTGCCATTACAACCGTGCTCAGATGCTTTTTCAGGGGCATGGTTCAAGCTCCTTGTCACTGGTTCTCTGCAGAATGGAGTCCCACAGCTTTCTTCTCAGGTTAGCTCCATAATTCATGCCCTTTAAGGGGCATAGCTTCTAGCTGAAACAACAGAAAGGAAGTCACAGTAAGCCCAGGCTGATAGAGAAATGTACAGAGGATTGCAACACTGCTCCGTGGGGAAGCCTTTCCTCTTTCAGACATTTGAGAAAATAAGAAACTGGGATTGAAGGGAAACGGGCGCCACAGAACACATTTTACAGCTAAAGGCTGTTTTGAAGACACTAAAGAATTTTCATCATTGGAAAAGAAAGCAAATTGTGCTGACATGGAGCAGGATCCGACATGAGCGAGCATCTGGAGACAGGACCCTGCACGAGGTGCAGCCTGGCCTGACATGCAGTTTGAAGCAAGGGAAAAAATCCCCAGCCCCAAAGCCCCACATTTTGCATGTTTCAGGGTGTGCTGAAGAGATCACTCCCACCTCGGCAACGGAACGTGGCTATTGGGCAGCTGCAAAACAGCACAGTGAGATCAGACACTGGTTCACCTGAGCAGCCAAGCAGCGATGGCAGGGCAAGAGGTGTGCTGCTCAGGGATGTGCATCACTCAGGGATGCTCATCACTCAGGGATGCACCTTGCTCAGGGATGTGTGTTGCTCAGGGATGTGTGCTGCTCAAGAATGCACCTTGCTCAGGGGTGCATGCTGCTCAGGGATGCTCCTTGCTCGGGGATGCTCATCACTCAGGGATGTGCTTTGCTCAGGGTTGCTCCTTGCTTAGAGATGCACGTTGCTCAGGGATGTACCTTGCTTGGGAATGCTTGTCACTCAGGGATGTGTGTTGCTCAGGGATGTCCCTGCTTGCGGCAGCTCCCCTTCCTGCTCATGCCTCTCTGAAAACAGAGGCAGCATTAACAGAGCCCACATGCCTCTTGGCACACACCTCTCTCTCTGGGGAGGCTAGCTTTCCTTTCCATTTCAAGCTGTGTGTTAGTGTCGTGCTTGTCCTGAGACATGCTGTGGGGCAGCCCCACATTGCAGTGAGACCTGTCTGTGCATGTGCTGGGGACAAGGCATCTGGCACGGCAGCGCAGGGGGCACAGTGAGTGCTGAAACCACTCAGCAGAGCAGCCCAGCGCGGTTGAAATCCATCCAATGTGTGCTGCTGACAGAGCCCTCAGTGTGTCACAAAACCTTGGATCCATCAGCTCCTGGGAGCAGGGTGATAGAGCAGGCAATGCTCTGCTCTGATGCCTCAGAAAGCCGGAACAGAAACTCCCTGGCCTTGATGCCTCTGAAGCAGGTATCCTTTATTGCAGCACTGGGTACACAGGGGATTGATTGCTCCTCCCAATGTGTGCCCAGCACTGCAGTGAAGGATACCTCCTTCATAGTCACCAGGGCCAGTAAGTTTTGATCCTGGCTTTCCAAGGCATCATTCTGGCACCCCAGATGGGACCCTCTCTGCTGGGCTGCGGGATCCGGTAAGGAACAGGACTCCCTAGGCACACCCTGGGAGTTCTGGGGGGGACTCCTCGCCCTGCTCAGCTCACTGACAGAGCAGACAAGGACCATCCTCTGATTTTTAAGGTATTCCTTTAAACTTATTTGAGCTCTTGGTTTGGTGGATGCCCGGCTGTATCTGGTATACTTGGGTACCTTGGTATTTGGTTTCTGGAGACTGGTTGGTTGGGGATACTGTGAGCTATCGGGAGACATCCCATGCCAATGTGGTATCCCAGGTCACTAGTGCCTGAGTGTCTACACTTGATGACTGGAATCTCAATAACTATTGAGTATTGCTCTGTTTTGGATTTGTCTTGTGAAGACCTTGGCAGGTGTGACCGAGGCATCACTCCCAGCAGCGTGCCAGCGTGTGGGGCTGCAGGTGTGCAGGCACCCTTTGTCATACAGCACAGGCTGTCCCTGGCCTCCCAGCCGTGGGTGACAGAAGCCCTGTCCACAAACACACCAGGACTGCACGTATGTGGGTGGGTGGCACGTGTGCACGGGCTGCAGTACAAGACACATGGGGAGACACGTGTTGTATCACCAGCGCTGGCACTTCTGGGGCACCGTGAGCACAGAGAGCCCCAGATGTTGCAAAACCCCCAGTATTTCGGGTCACCGCTGGGCAGCAGAGGGGTAGCATCTGAGGGGAAGTTCTCTGTTTGGGGAAATGCCTGTGTTCGGTGTGGAGCAACTCACAGTGATGCTGCCTGGGAGAGCCACGCCATGCCCTGGCTCGTCCAGCCAAAACCAGCCCTGGCTCTTGGTGGCGATGAGCCCTGCCCCTTCCCCAGCCACCTCCCCGGCACCGAAAGTGCTCCCCAGGCTCCTCTCCAAACCCCGAGGTGCCCAGGCCACCCCCTGATTTCTGGGACAAGGGGCAGAGGTGGATGGCACCCTGGCCCTGCGCCTGCTGCTCCCCTCATGCCTGCGCTGTGAGTCAGGGATGACAAACCCGTCCTGCCCCACTCCCCAGGCCCAACCCGCGCTGCTCAGCTCTCGCCAGGCCCAGGCCAGCGGCACAGCAGAGTAGGGGTGGATTAATAAGCTAAAGGGTGTATGTGCAGTTATTAAATGTGGCAAAAACAATGGCCTCCAGTGAGAAAATAAGTGCTCCTCACTGGAAGACCCTGAAAACGAGGGTTTTGGCAATCCCACTCGAGCACGAGTGGCCACCTCCTTCACCCAACACCAGGGAAGGGAACATCCTCCTCTGCTGCTCAGAGTTCGGCATCACCAGAGGAAATGTGGTCAGTTGCGCTTGCCAGGGACTTGCTTCACACCTCCCTCCAAACAAAGGCTTCCCACCACCCCCAGTGAGCTTTCAATCAGGTCCAAACCCTTTATTTCCGAGACACTGATATGTGGAGACAGGGCTTTACATCAGCTGGGTCCCAATGCCTGCAGGTGTGAAACCCCCTTTACCCTTGTAGGGAAAAAAATTGGGGAAAAAGTGTATAAATCAGGATGCCAAAGTCCATTACCCTTCTAAACAAGGCTCAAGAATGCCCTGCAAGAGGTGAGTGCTGCTATCAGAAGATACCAGGTCCATTTATTAGAATCCCAGCCTGGTCTGGGTTGGAAAGGACCCCACGGATCACAGAGCTCCAACCCCCTGACACAGGCAGGGACACCAACCTCCAGGCCTGGAGCTACACAAGGTTGCCCAGGGCCACAGCCAACCTGGCCTTCAACACCCCCAGGGACGGGGCACCCACCCCCTCTCTGGGCAGCCCCTGCCAGCCCCTCACCACTCTCTCTGCAAAGAACTGCCCCCCAATCTCTCCTCTTCCCCTTCCCTCCTCCAGCTTCACTCCAGCCCCCTTGTCCTGCCAGGCTCTGCCCTTTCACAAGCCCATTCCCCTCCTGTTCCTCTGCTCCCTTCAGGGACTGGCAGGCTGCAGTGAGGTCCCCCCAGAAGCAGCCTTCTCTTCTCCAGGCTGACCCAGCCCAGCTCCCTCAGCCTCTCTCCGTAGGGGAGCTGCTCCAGCCCTCTGAGCATCTCCGTGGCTCCTCTGAGCCCTCTCCAACAGCCCCACATCTCTCTTGTCCTGGGGCCCCAGCTCTGGACACAGGACTGCAGCTGGGGCCTCCCCAGGGCAGAGCAGAGAGGGACAATCCCCTCCCTGTCCCTGGTGCCACCCCTCTGCTGATGGAGCCCAGGATCCCATCTCCCTTCCCAGCTGCCAGAGCCACTGCTGGCTCAGGGGAAGCTTCATATCCCCCCATGACACCCAGGTCCTTCTCAGCAGGGCTGCTCTCAGTGTCAGTAGATTGATGGCTCCCAAGCCCCCATCAGTCACAGTGAGTGTGCTGGTGTCCGAGGTGAGTGAAGTGTGAAATGCCAGGGTGCTGTGTCTGCGCTGTGATGCCCTGACATTCCCTCCGCATCCTCTGCCTGCTGCCACAGGGCTCACAGCGCAGGGGACATGCTGTACCTGTCAGAGCGGGTGATCCCTGATCCCTGGGGAATCGGGATGCCCATGGAGGGGGAGGGTAAGGCAAAGGGGACTCCTGGGGCACTGGAGGACTTGGGGAAATGAAGATGGGGAGCAGCATCGCCCTTTGCTTGGCCAAGTCCAGCGCTTTCGGGGCAGTGGCGTGTCTCTGGAGAGCGGTTTGTGCCCCAGTTCCAGGGGTTGCTGCACTCAGAGCGTGGCTGCCAGTCTATTTTCTCCCTTCTGACCACAATCCTGCTGTTCTCCTCGGCTACTCTTGGCACTCCAGCATGTTTACTGGCAGCTGCAGGCCAGATCCTGGGGAGATGCATGGAGCGTGACTCACCCGTGCAGAGGAGACTATGGCAGTGCAGAGTCCTCACTGGAACCTTCCTCTCCCTGCCCTGGCTTCACAGAGGAGCTGGGTTCCTCTGCACAGACCTGCTGACATGGCCGTGCTTCTACTCCTTGTTTACATTGTCCATCTCCCCAGATATCTCATGCAGGTAGGCTGTTGTCATTCCAGGTTGGCTCTGGATTCCTGAGCAGAGAACAGCAGTCTGCATGGGGTGAGTTGGGCTCTGCTGCACATGGGCAGGGTGGGGTGTGCTGCTTCTCATCCTCATCTCCCTCCCACATGTGCCAGGTCTCTATAAACTCCTACACTAGACCCAGGAAATCCCCACCTGAGGCAGCCTCAGCTTTTGCAGCTGCATCTGTCCACTAAGACCCTTCTAGACTTCACCAAGTAAACTTCACCACAGTGCCTGTCACCTCCTTTTGGGCTGCTGGATGCTTGGGCATGCCCCAGCAGCAGTGTGGGTCCTCTCAAGGTGACACACACCTGGGTTAGAGTTTCCTTGTACAGGCTTGCTTCTCCTCAGCCTGTAAGTCCTTCAGAAGCGATCCATGAAGTGTATTCTGGCTTCAGCCACTCCCACTGGCAATCAAACCAGCGTTAACTAAGCACTGTTTGTTTGTGTGGTTAAACAACGTTGTTAAACCTTTTTTTCTGATGCTCTGGTGGCATCCGGGATGCTCAAGCACCCCACGTGCTGAGAAGGATCCAGAGATGTGGCAGAAAGACAGAGTCTGAGGATTCCAGCTGCAAGACCTGGACAGCCCTTTCTGTGCCTTACAGTTGCTTCCAGCATCAGTTGTGTGGTGGCACCAGGTGTCCCCTGCCCTGTGGTACAAGCAGCCCCAGCTCACCTCTCCCTCTCCTCTGCTCCAGGATGCCCCAGTCAGACCATGGGCTTTGATTGCTGCTGCTCTGCCCTGGGGAACTCCCTTGGCACCCTCCCCCCGAGGCTGTGACTCATTTCCTCCCATGGCTCATCTCATCCTGTCTGCTGCTGGGGCTTGTGGCTGCTATTCCCCTCTGCAGCAGCAACACTCAACAGAAACAGGCACAGCTATCCCAGCCTTGCCTTTGTTCACAGCTCACAGGGAGACTGTTCTGTAAGCACCTCTGAGGCTTCACCTATCCCCTGATAAGTAAGGAAAGCTGGGGGAAAGTCCTGGTTCTCGGCCTGCAGTGGGGTTTTGTATCCTCCTCATGCCAATGAGCAGGGGGCACTGGCAAGGGCTACTCAAAGAGTGATGTGGCTGCAAGACATGGGTACAAACTGACACCTCGGGCGCCAGAGTGGAGGCAGGGCTGCCCCGGGGGAGGAGGGGGGCACACTCCCCGAAGGTGAGCTGGCGGGGACACTGGGGCACACAAGGCCCCACTCTGCATCTTCATCAGCCTGGAGAGAAGCAGCCTGAGAGGTGATCTGATCAATGGGGATCAAGAGCTGAAGGGTGGGACACAGGGGACATGGGCAGCCTCTGCTCAGGGTCTGTGGGGACAGGACAAGGGGCGATGGGCTCAGGTTGGAGCCCAGGGAGTTCCCCCCAATGTGGGGAAGAACTTCTTCCCAGTGAGGGTGAGGGAGCCCTGGGCCAGGCTGCCCAGGGGGTGTGGAGTCTCCTTCTCTGGAGAGATTCCAGCCCTGTCTGGACACCGCCCTGTGTGCCCTGTGCTAGGGACCCTGCTTTGGCAGGGGGTGGGACCCCATGGGCTCTGGGGGTCCCTTCCCACCCCAACAGCTCTGTGAGCCTGTGATTCTTCTCCCATACATGCTGCAGAGCTCCAGTTGTTCCCTTTTTCCGGACGGGTGACTCCTCCTTTGCCAGACAAACCGAGCCTTCCCAGGGCTGAAAACAGGAGCTCTTTAGTGCTCCTCCTGTATCCCTCAGGTTAATTTCCACCCATCGCTCAGGTACCGTTTGTGTTGTTATTTATACCAGTGTCAGGGCAGAAGCAAAGAAATCTGAGTGGTAGGAATTGTTAAATCCCACGGTCTCTGCTGGTGTAACTCTGCCCTTTGATCTGGCTTCCTACCAGTGCAGGGGAAAACAAGGGGGTTCAGATTAGGTTCCTTTTCCAGTTTTTCATCTGTTCAATGAGCCTGCTGGCAATGTGCCAGTGATTTTTGTGCTTCTGTGAACAGTTCTCAGACTGTGCCCCGTCCAGAGGGATGTGGTGATGGATGCTGGGGCTGGAAGTGTGGGACTGCTGCTGCGTTGGCCCTGACGCACAGCACAGCAGGGCTGTGGAAGGGCACAGAAGTGGAAGCCAGGCAGCAAAGTCAGCATCCAGAATCACAGAATCCCAACATCACTGGGTTGAAAAACCCCTTTAAGGTCATGGAGTCCCACCGTCCCTGTCCTGTGCTAAACCATCTCCCTGAGCACCTCATCTCCCCCCTGTTAAACACACCCAGGGGCAGGGACTCAGCCCCCTCCCTGGGCAGCCTGGGCCAGGCCCTGACAACTCTGCCAGGGAAGAACTTTGCCCTCCCAGCTGAGCTGAGCCTGCCCTGGCACAGCTTGAGCCCATTGCCCCTCGTCCCATCTCCTGTCCCCTGGCTGAAGAGACCAGCACCCACCTCTCTGCACCCTCCTGGCAGGGCAGGGGAGGTGGGGAGAAGGTCTCCCCTCAGCCTCCTCTTCTCCAGGCTGAATATAGTACAAGGCACCCTAAATCAAGGTGTGTAGATATAAAAGCACAGACAGAGGTGTGTGCAGGCAGTGTCATGTGCTGCCCACGCCTGTAAAGGCAGATATATATATTTAAACACGTACAGACACAGGGGGGTGGGTGAAGGGAGGCACCTCATAGGTAAAATTTCCCTCTTCAAGTCCAGAGCATCAGCAGTTCCCCATGAGTGATGTCTTGGCCCTGCTCTCCCATCATCTGAGCCTGCTGGAGGGGTTGGTGCCTGAGGGGTGTCCCAGATCAGGGGGAGAGGCTGGTCACAGCCCCTGTCACAGTCATCCAGGAGAGCACCAAGGCCCTCACCTAGAATCACTACTGACAGGGCCAGAGATCACTGACTGTTTCAGGTACTTTCCCCCTTCTGCTCAGCTCGGACAGTGACATGTTCTGGTGCTTTCCAGCAGTTGCATGGACTCAGAACCTCTCTGGCAGCACCCCTTGGGGCTAAAGCACGGGTACAGGGGTACTGGGCTGCTCATTCAATGACATGTAGTCATGAAGAGGGCTCAGAGGAGCCACGGAGATGCTCAGAGGGCTGGAGCAGCTCCCCTACGGAGAGAGGCTGAGGGAGCTGGGCTGGGTCAGCCTGGAGAAGAGAAGGCTGCTTCTGGGGGGACCTCACTGCAGCCTGCCAGTCCCTGAAGGGAGCAGAGGAACAGGAGGGGAATGGGCTTGTGAAAGGGCAGAGCCTGGCAGGACAAGGGGGCTGGAGTGAAGCTGGAGGAGGGAAGGGGGAGAGGAGAGCTTGGGGGGCAGTTCTTTGCAGAGAGAGTGGTGAGGGGCTGGCAGGGGCTGCCCAGAGAGGGGGTGGGTGCCCCGTCCCTGGGGGTGTTGAAGGCCAGGTTGGCTGTGGCCCTGGGCAACCTTGTGTAGCTCCAGGCCTGGAGGTTGGTGTCCCTGCCTGTGTCAGGGGGTTGGAGCTCTGTGACCCTTGGGGTCCCATCCAGACCAGGCTGGGATTCTGTGATTCTATGATCCTTGTGGGTCCCTTCCAACTCAGGAGATTCTGTGATTCTGTGAACCTCTTGGCATCCTCCCCTCATGTGCCTCAGCCTGTCTGTCACCTGCCTGCTCAGCGTTCATTTATTTCCAGTGCAATGGCAATTAAAGACACCCTGCGAAAAACCTCAAGCGTGACACAAATCAGTGTAGACTTTAATTTGACACATCATAAAGCTTTTCAGGCAAGACCAGGAAGACAGCATCTGATTAATCTAATATGCAAATACAGGCCTGTTAGCAACTCATCCTATCAAATATAAACCAGGCAGTGACAAAGCTGAGGATGATGTAAAATAATCCATCTCTGTCCCTAACAAATATCCAGGCAGGCACTGGATCTGCTGAAGGAGGATCCAAAGGGTTTTTTTGGGGGAAATCTCAGGGTTTACCAAGGGGATATTTAAAGACAGGACAGCTGCTAGAGAGGTTGGAGTATCCTCTTTGTCTCACCCACACACGACCAGTAATGGAGCATGGAAATAAATGCCCCTGCGTATGAGGAAGATCTTTGCTTCCAACCTGAGTGCAGGGGGATGCTCTAGGAGAACAAGGGTCCTGGTTGGGGGAAAAAAGAGAGGAAAAGGGGAAGGAAAAAACCCAAACAGGGCTTGACAGCTGCTGTGGGATTTTAGCCCTTTTCATTGAATGTTCATCAGGTGAACAGCTTTCCTGAAGTTTTGAGTCTTTCTCCTTGCTGGTTGATGTATGTTGGTTTTGGAATCCTCTCGAACAGTTTTGGATCCCCACTGCTGTAACCTTGGTGTCTTCATGCTCCTCCACATTCTGACCCTCACCTGCAGCCCAGCCACAGTGGTCTCCTGCTCCTGCACTTGGCCAGGGGCCTGAAACTGCTGCCAGGAGCCCTGGGTTAGTTCTTGCTCTCTTGGGGAAGGGGGTGTGTGGCAGGGGGAGAGGGGCGTGTAGCTCCCCCTGTTCAACCCTGTCACAGAAGATGCTTGATGTGAGGGATTAGGGTGTCTAGACAAGGAGCTGAGGCAGGGGGGACCAGCAGCACATGGGTCTGCAGCCTGGGTGACCCAGAGTGATTTCACTGACCCTCACTGGGAGCAGGAAATGGGGTGTTTTTCATCCCCTCTTCCCTGGCACTGGCGGTTTTACACCCAGCAGTGTCCGTCACACACACGGGATGTGCCTGTCCTGCACCCAAAGACTCCATGTGAGCCTCATGGCACTTTGCATGGCACCCAAAATATATAAAATCCAATATCAAGAGAAGGAAAAACCCTACCAAACCATGACAGTCTCAAGGTATGCATCCTGAGAAGTCAGCAGTGTAGGAAGGAAAGGGAAGGCCATGGGGAAGGCGCAGGCTCCTTGCTGCTGTCTTGCATCGTGGGGGCCCTGTGTGAGGCACCGATTTGGGGGGTTTGCAGTGAGGAGCACAGCGTAGGTTCCCTGTGCTGGCAGAACCTTTCTTCCCGTCCTTCTAATGAGGTCTGAGATGGGAAGATTAACTAAGGAAATGGGAATTCATTGCTTGCTCCTAGGGCTCCCTCTGCTTGTGGAAACCTGCCCTCTGTGATCCACAGAGCCACCAGCAGCTTTTCAAGCCATTGGGGCTTCTCCTGCCCGTGTCTGCCCCGTGCGAGGCATCGCTGTGGCTCCGGCTGGCAGGCAGGGCAGGCTGCTCACTAGCATGCCACAGCTCCCATTTTCCTTTTTTCCCCCAAAAAGCAGCTCACCTTGTAGCCATGACAACTCACTGCAAGGCACAGGCAGGACCTGGACCTGGCACTGCACGTGGCTTCCCACCCAAGGGGAGCAGCAGCATCCCTTCCTGACCTGCAGCACCACTTCATGTGCCGCAGCATCCCTTCAGGAGCTGCAGAATCTCTCCATGGGCTGAAGAATCCCTTCATAGCCTGCAGCATCCCTTCACAGAATCATAGAATCCCAGCCTGGTCTGTGTTGGAAGGGACCCCAAGGGTCACAGAGCTCCAACCCCCTGACATAGGCAGGGACACCAACCTCCAGGCCTGGAGCTACACAAGGTTGCCCAGGGCCACAGCCAACCTGGCCTTCAACACCCCCAGGGACGGGGCACCCACCCCCTCTCTGGGCAGCCCCTGCCAGCCCCTCACCACTCTCTCTGCAAAGAACTGCCCCCCAATCTCTCCTCTCCCCCTTCCCTCCTCCAGCTTCACTCCAGCCCCCTTGTCCTGCCAGGCTCTGCCCTTTCACAAGCCCATTCCCCTCCTGTTCCTCTGCTCCCTTCAGGGACTGGCAGGCTGCAGTGAGGTCCCCCCAGAAGCAGCCTTCTCTTCTCCAGGCTGACCCAGCCCAGCTCCCTCAGCCTCTCTCCAGAGGGGAGCTGCTCCAGCCCCCTGAGCATCTCCGTGGCTCCTCTGAGCCCTCTCCACCAGCCCCACATCTCTCTTGTCCTGGGGCCCCAGCTCTGGACACAGGACTGCAGCTGGGGCCTCCCCAGGGCAGAGCAGAGATTGTTCTGGGATTTTGCTCCCAGGATTCTTGCTGCTGTTTGTTGTTACAGACATTTGTCACAGCCTGCCCCAGTTATTGTATTGTCCCTTATCATACCTTCTCATTACAGCACCAACCTTCCTTAGTGAAAATCCCTTAATGGAGTTTTCTTAATGAAAACCCTTGCTTATTAAGGTGTCCACTGGATTTCTCTTCTTCATTCGTATGGGGAGCCAAAACCCTTTCATTTTGTTGCTTTGAGGAGTCCTCTCCCTGAGGGCCTGGGGAAACTGAGGACATGAAAGGAAAGTGAATTCCCACCCACTGCTGATCCGGATGGCACCTTCTTCGGGCTATGAGGGCAAAGTGGGGCAGCTCCCTTGGAGAGGGAGGTAGAAATCACATCCTGACCCACACCAACACGAGAGCAACTTGGTGGGAGACCTGTCTGTTCCATGCACCTCCTGCTCCCTGAAAGCACCGCTGTCACCGGGAACTGCAGCTCCAGAAGCCTCCGCACTGCTCCCCGGGGAGCTGTTCCAGCTTTGTCAGTGCTGCAGCGCTTTCCAAAGGCCGCAGAGAGGCTGCGCAGGAGCCTGGGACCTGCGCTGCTCATCCTCTACTGGACTGGTGCTTATGTGTGCCCAAGCGCTTTCATCCGAAGCACTGCTTAGGATGCACTTAGGAGAGAGGGTAAAGGGTAAAGGTAAATCTCCAGCTCCACACATCGGTTATGACAGAGAGATGGGAAGGGGAGCCCGCACTGCCTGAGGAGGAGATGAGACATGCAATGCAGACAGCAACCCATGGGACTGCTCCGGAAAGAGGAGCCTGTGGGTGGGTTACCAGAGCCACCCTGTCAGCAGAAGGGGTTTGTGCCTTCCTCTCAAGGTGCCGTTTGTGTCTTGTGGTGGTGGGCAGGTGGACTATGAAATATCTGTGGTGATAGTCACCAGAGCCTGTGGTACTGTAAACACTGTCTCAGGCCAGGAAATCCTATCAGGAGCCCAGTCTCTCCTTAGCATAAAATAACTTGGTTTCTTTTAGAGCATCACTAACCTTGATCCTGGCTAGATGTTGTCAGTAATTTCACATAATCCCAACATCACAGGGTTGGAAAAGCCCTCTAAGCCCATGGAGTCCAACCGTCCCTGTCCTGTGCTAAACCATCTCCCTGAGCACCTCATCTCCCCCCTGTTAAACACACCCAGGGGCAGGGACTCAGCCCCCTCCCTGGGCAGCCTGGGCCAGGCCCTGACAACTCTGCCAGGGAAGAACTTTGCCCTCCCAGCTGAGCTGAGCCTGCCCTGGCCCAGCTTGAGCCCATTGCCCCTCGTCCCATCTCCTGTCCCCTGGCTGAAGAGACCAGCGCCCACCTCTCTGCACCCTCCTGGCAGGGCAGGGGAGGTGGGCAGAAGGTCTCCCCTCAGCCTCCTCTTCTCCAGGCTGAACCCCCCCAGCTCCCTCAGCCGCTCCTCAGAGGATTTGCCCTCCAGCCCCTTCCCCAGCCTGGTTGCCCTTCTCTGGACACGCTCCAGGCCCTCCATGTCCTTCTGGTAGTGAGGGGCCCAGAACTGGGCCCAGCACTGCAGGTGCGGCCTCCCCAGTGCCCAGTGTGGGGGCACAATCCCCTCCCCAGACCTGCTGGCCACGCTGGGTCTGGCCCAAGCCAGGATGCCCTTGGCCTTCCTGGCCAGCCGGGCACACTGCTGGCTCGTGGTCAGTCGGCAGCCACCCAGCACCCCCAGGTCCTTCTCTGCCTGACAGCTCTCCAGACAGTCTCCCCCAGCCTGTAGCGCTGTGTGCGGTTGTTGTGTCCCATGTGCAGCACTCTGCCCTGGGCCTTGTTAAACCTCATCCCCTTGGTCTCAGCCCATAGGTCCAGTCTGTTCAGATCCCTCTCAAGAGCCTCCCTACCCTCAGGCAGATCAACACCTCCTCCCAGCTCAGTGTCCTCTGCAAACTGCCTGAGGGAACATCCCATCCCTTCATCCAGGTCACTGATAAAGATGTTGAACAGAACTGGGCCCAGGACTGAGCCCTGGGAGAAAATACACTGATTCCATTTCAGAGCAGGTCAGTTTTCAAACTGGCATTTCCTCCGAGGGGCATGGTGAGAGCTTAGCAGATGGGATCACGACACCCATTAATGGTGGTCCATAATACAAACATGGAATTATTCCCCCAGTTAAAACCTTCAGAAAACATTTCCTCTGCAAATAGGTGAGAATCATGCAAATGATATCTCAGGTGCTTTTTCTCCATGAATGAGAGGAAAACAGCCATGGTGCTGAGCATCCACACGTGCCAAGGACTCAGCCATACAACATATTCATGTGTGTGTGTGTGTCCCCCGGGGGGCTGTAATTCTGGCCATCCTCAGTTCTCATTCCACTTGTCAGCGCAATGAGCCTAAATTTGCATCTAATTTTCATGCAACAATTTGCAGGCAGGGATGGAAGGGACCCCCAGAGCCCATGGGGTCCAACCCCCTGCCAAAGCAGGGTCCCTAGGACAGGGCACACAGGGCGGTGTCCAGACGGGGCTGGAATCTCTCCAGAGAAGGAGACTCCACACCCCCTGGGCAGCCTGGCCCAGGGCTCCCTCACCCTCACCGGCAAGAAGTTCTTCCCCACATTGGGGGGAACTCCCTGGGCTCCAACTTGAGCCCAGCGCCCCTTGTCCTGTCCCCACAGACACTGAGAAGAGGCTGCCCATGTCCCCCTGTGTCCCACCCTTCAGCTCTTGATCCCCATTGATCAGATCCCCTCTCAGGCTGCTTCTCTCCAGGCTGAACAGCCCCAGCTCCCTCAGCCTTTCCTCACAGGGGAGATGCTCCAGGCCCTTCATCCCCTTGGGAGCCTCCTCTGGACTCTCTCCAGGAGATCCCTGGCTGTTTGATCCCAGGGAGCCCAGCACTGGACACAGTGCAGGGGAAGGGGTGTGAGAACTGGCACCACATTTTTCATCCCAATGGGAGCAAAACCCCTCTAAAAATTAAGTCTGTGCAATCTGGTTTCCCCAGAAATCGATGCCCTTCTCTCTGTCAGGAAGAGCCACATAGTTCTGTGAGTGATAACAGTCAGGCAACACAGTGCAGCTGTATCTGCAGGACAGGGGTTGGACTCACGTTGCCCTGAGAGATGAGCAGTCTTACTTCATCACTACTCTGCTCTGCCCTGGGGAGGCCCCAGCTGGAGTCCTGTGTCCAGAGCTGGGCCCCAGGACAAGAGAGATGTGGGGCTGGTGGAGAGGGGTCAGAGGAGCCACGGGGATGCTCAGAGGGCTGGAGCAGCTCCCCTACAGAGAGAGGCTGAGGGAGCTGGGCTGGGTCAGCCTGGAGAAGAGAAGGCTGCTTCTGGGGGGACCTCATTGCAGCCTGCCACTCCCTGGGGTCCCTTCCAACCCAGACCAGTCTATGATTATATCTTACTGTTTTGAGTGGCTGATACCAAGCTTCAAAAAATTACCTTCGTCCTGGAGCAGATCTCTGGGAACTCTCCAGAATGCTGTTGGAAATACACCTTAAACCCTTCATGGGTTTTTTATAGAAGGTGTGATCCTGGGAGACTGAAGCTATTAGCTCCCCACTGTCCTATCTTTTGAAAAAGACAGTTATTTTGCTAAGTAGGAGCAAGAATAATCTGTTCTACTCACCAGCCTTTTTAAATCAGTGGGTAAGTCCCTGTCTTGTTAGCAGAGCTCTGGCTGCCTCTCTGCAAGCTGTCAGCATGCCACAGCAGTCTCTTGTCTCCCTAAAGCACCGTGGGAAAGATATTAATTTGGGTGGCCAGAGGTTATGTGATGGAGTGTGTGCAAGTGAAAGGACATGGCTGGTTCACAGGGGTTTCGGCTGCCCGGGATGCACCTGGGACGATGTGCAAGCGGCTTTTCTGTTAAACACAGGCTAGTGCAATTCCTGCCCTCCCCTTATAGAGAATCATAGTCAGAATCTCTGGGTTGGAAAAGCCCGCTAAGCCCATGGAGTCCCACCATCCCTGTCCTGTGCTAAACCATCTCCCTAAGCACCTCATCTCCCCCCTGTTAAACACACCCAGGGGCAGGGACTCAGCCCCCTCCCTGGGCAGCCTGGGCCAGGCCCTGACAACTCTGCCAGGGAAGAACTTTGCCCTCCCAGCTGAGCTGAGCCTGCCCTGGCCCAGCTTGAGCCCATTGCCCCTCGTCCCATCTCCTGTCCCCTGGCTGAAGAGACCAGCGCCCACCTCTCTGCACCCTCCTGGCAGGGCAGGGGAGGTGGGGAGAAGGTCTCCCCTCAGCCTCCTCTTCTCCAGGCTGAACCCCCCAGCTCCCTCAGCCGCTCCTCAGAGGATTTGCCCTCCAGCCCCTTCCCCAGCCTGGTTGCCCTTCTCTGGACACGCTCCAGGCCCTCCATGTCCTTCTGGTAGTGAGGGGCCCAGAACTGGGCCCAGCACTGCAGGTGCGGCCTCCCCAGTGCCCAGTGCAGGGGCACAGTCCCCTCCCCAGACCTGCTGGCCACGCTGGGTCTGATACTGGCCACACTGTTTTTGACCCTGATGGCCGTGCACCCAGAAGTGATTGGGATGGGTCAGAGGAATTTCAGCAGCTGATGTCAGCAGTGCCAGGACAGCCACTTGCCGTGGTCAGGCTCTAAGGGCCAGGCTCAGCCTTTATGGGCAGACACAGCCATGAGTCTGAATGGGATGGCTTGCACGGTGGGGTCCTGTGGACCCGAGTGTGCAGGGATATGGGGTTCCTCCCCGCCATCTCCTGTGTAGGTGAGGACAGCCTGGTTCAAAGAGTGTCCTTCCCTCACTGAAGGCAGGGGAAGGTTTGCTTCTGAACTGATGGAGGCTGGATTTTAAAACCATTCTTCAGGCGGCTGCGATGCCTGTTCCAGCGAGGCCTGTCGCCTCTGCCACTCTTCTGCTAATGGGCCTTTTACCTCGGTGGCACGTGATGTTTGTGCCTCTCTGTGCACAAAGCGCTGCTGCCTGGTAATCCTATTTCATGATCCACCCCCTGGCTGTTTGATTTATACAACAGCTGATCTCCCATCATCTTCTGCAAAGCAGCAGCCAGATGCCTGTTGGCTTCTCCGCCCCACTCTCTGTTCTGTCAGGCCACAGACATGTGAAAAATACCTGTGTCCTCTCCTACCCTTCCCAGGCAGAGCTGCTCACAGAGCACAGCCAAGTCACAGCCGTGCCATGAAAGGGATGCACGGTGCTTACCATAGGGTTGCAATCCTGAGTCAAGGAGCCCAGCAAAATCCCTTATGCCCATCCCATTGCATTCGGGAGGTTGAGGAGGACCCAACTGGAGAGCTGGACAGGGAGAAATCAGATGAGGTTTGATAAAAGCAATAGCAGAGTCTTACATTGGGAAGGAATAACTGCTTTTATCAGTAAAGGCTAAGGTGACCTGCTGGAGAGGAGCTCTGCGGAGAAGGACCTGGGGGTGCTGGTGGGTGACAGGGTGGTCATGAGCCAGCAGTGTGTCCTGGGGCTGAGAGAGACAATGGGATCCTGGGGGGCATCAGGAGGAGTGTGGGCAGCAGGTCACAGGAGGGGATCCTCCCCCTCTGCTCTGCCCTGCTCAGGCCCCACCTGGAGTGTTGTGTCCAGTGCTGGGCTCCCTGGGATCAAACAGCCAGGGATCTCCTGGAGAGAGTCCAGAGGAGGCTCCAAAGGGGATGAAGGGCCTGGAGCATCTCCCCTGTGAGGAAAGGCTGAGGGAGCTGGGGCTGTTCAGCCTGGAGAGAAGCAGCCTGAGAGGGGATCTGATCACTGGGGATCAAGAGCTGAAGGGTGGGACACAGGGGACATGGGCAGCCTCTTCTCAGGGTCTGTGGGGACAGGACAAGGGGCGCTGGGCTCAAGTTGGAGCCCAGGGAGTTCCCCCCAATGTGGGGAAGAACTTCTTGCCAGTGAGGGTGAGGGAGCCCTGGGCCAGGCTGCCCAGGGGGTGTGGAGTCTCCTTCTCTGGAGAGATTCCAGCCCCGTCTGGACACCGCCCTGTGTGCCCTGTCCTAGGGACCCTGCTTTGGCAGGGGGTTGGACCCCATGGGCTCTGGGGGGCCCTTCCCACCCCTACATCTCTGTGACCCTCTGATTTTGTGAGTTCTGCCCATGTTTTCTCAGCATGCCCTCTGAGACCTGGTACCAAAGGTCAGTTTTTAGTGTTTTATGAAAATGTCTGTAGAAAATTAGATTCTGAAAGTTTCTCTTCCACATGAAATGTTTCATTCCCTGTGCACTCTCTTTATGAAGACACCACTGCAGCGTTAAGGAGAACCTGTTCAGAAGGAGCTCAGTTGCTTTATAATCGCTGATTTTCCCAATTCACAGAATCAGAGAGCTGTCAGGATTGGAAAGGACCTCAAGAGATCATCAGGTCCAAACCCATGCCAAATCAGGTTCAAAGATTCAAGAGAGATTCCTGCCTCAGAAGCACAGTGAAGCTGCTGGAACCATCTTTCCTCCCTGGACTCTCCAGAGTGGGAATAGCCAAGGAGCTGTAAGCCAGCTCTCCAGCCTCAGCCCCGACCCATCTGTCCCAGCCTGGGGAAGTGGCTGCAGATCTACCTCCAGGCTGCATCTGGGAACATCAGTGTGCTCCCATCTGCAGTGTGTGTCTCATTTGAATAATGGATTAATTAGTGCTCCTGTGTTCAAAAGTGCTCCATTCATTTCTGAGTCCATCAAAGTCTCTGCGAGCTTTGTCATGTGCTTTATGGGGAATAGGAGGAGACATAATTTACATAAGATAAGGAAAAACAAGACAGTAAAAGGGAGAAATTATTCCAGAACAGAAACAATTACTGTGAACAGTGAGAATTTGGGTTTTTTTTCTCCCTTAGAATTTACACGCATTTTTTCAGAGCCTCATTTTCTCTCCCAGCCCCACAAACCCCCCTGGCAGGACCCAGCTCCAGGACAAGACGCACTCGGCTTATCACACAGAGGATGGGGCAGCCTGGAAAAGTTGTTATCACCAGTACCTTCACACAGGGCAAGTGTTGGACAGCTGTTGGGGAGGTGGGTGGACAGCTCTTCGACTGTGTTCTTCAGCAGGAGGGGAGAGGATGAGTAGCTCCATTTGGAGGGACTCTGTAGGTGGTGGGGAGAGAGCATCTCTGCTTTCTTTTCCTGAGAAATAAGCAGAAATAAATAATTCAGCAAAAGAAAAATCATAGAAAGCAGAATTAGTCGTTGTTCCTCATGGGGCTGGCTTTTAAAACACATGGGGCTTTCTGCTGGGACTGGGTGGAAACTTGCTGTCTAAATTTATTAATGCATATTAGGAGTCCAAGCAATTCCATTTCTTGTCCAAACAGGGTTCCTTCACATGGAAGAAACTCGGCACTGCCAGGCAGGGATTAAATTACCTTTGGGTATCTCTTGCACCAAAGCCCAAATCAGCCCTGTGTCACCAGTGAGTGAGAGTGGGGGCTATCAGATCACCTGTTTTTAAGTCAAAATATGAAAATTAGAAGTTAATTTGCCATAATCCTATGACACTTCAGTAGAACAGAACTTTAGAAAAGTACCTTGGCACCATCTCTTAAAAAATATTCACTCTGGAGAAGGCAAATTACCGCAGCATGTAGGGTCAGATGTAAATTATCTATCTTCCCAGACACCATGCTGCATCAGCATCTCATTATCGCCTTTGATGGCTCTTTTCATGCCAAGGCTACATGTGATGCAAACACTCCAAGAAGACTGCTGTGGGAGCTGGTGTCCACTGTCAAGAAGTGCATCCTAATGCTTTCCAAGGGCTCTACTCCTTGTTCAGTTCAGGTACAGGTGGTCCTACAAACCTGTTTGTACAGACAGAGCTGCAGCTGTATTTACCGTACTTGTACATGGACTGGTGACAGGATGAAGAAGCAGAAGCAGAGGGTAAGCCTCTTGGTGCTGTCCACAGCATGTGCAGTGGTTCTGCCCTGGCTGGAGGCCAGACACCCACCAAAGCCGCTCTGTCACTGCCCTTCTCAGCTGGGCAGGGGAGAAAATAGATACTGAGAGGCTCAGGAGTGGAGATAAGGACAGGGAGAGATCATTCTGCAATTAGTGTCATGGGCAGAACAGACTCAGCACAGAATAAAGGACAGAAGGCTCTGTAATTGATGGCCCAGCCCTACACCCCCAGTGACACCAGAGTCAGGGGATGAGAAGTGAGACTAGATCTCAGAGCACCTCCTCCCACCCCTCCCTTCTCAGCAGACTTCACTTGAGTCATGATTTTGCTCCCTTCTTCCCCCCATTGTGGCACAGGGAGGGACAGGGACTGGGGGAATGGGGGTTTGGGTCAGTTCCTCACAAGATGTTCTCCTCCTTAGCTGGGGTGCCATTCGTTCCTCACCCCCTTCCCCTGCTGCACCCTGGGGTCCCACCCATGTCAGACAGTCCTCCACGAACTTCTCCAACGTGAGTCCTTTCCCAGAGGGCTTCAGCTCTTCCCCAGCTGCCCCAGCCTGGGTCACTGCTATGGGTGCAGTCATCAATCACAGAATGTCTCTCAGTCCCTTAGGCCCAGACTGCTCCAGCTTGGTCCCCCACGGGGTCACCAGCCTCCCCCAGCAAACCTGCCCCAGCGTGGGGCCTCTCCACGGGCTGCAGGTGGGGTCTGGGCCTTGTCCATGGGCTGTGGGGGACACCCGCTCCACCATGGGTTTCTCCAGGGGCTATGGGGCATCTCTCTCCTCTCCCCTTCCCTGCCCTTGGTGCCTGCAGTCTCTCCCACCTCCTCACTCCCTTCTCTGGGGCACGAAGCGGCCGCTGGCGTTTTCCCTCCTCACTGTGACTCCCAGAGGCCTGTGACTGGCGCTGATGGGCTCGGCCTTGCTCTGCAGCGGGTCTGGCCTTGGTGTTGGCTCTGTGGGGCCTGGGGGAAGCTCCAGCTGCTCCTTGCAGAAGCTGCCCCATACCCCCGCTCCTCCCCCAGAGCGCTCCCCACGACAGGATGGGACTGCCCTGACTCTATGCCTCGCTCCTTCCCCTGGCCTTGTTGTGGCTGCTGACATGGATGCCCTGCACTGAGCAGCCCTGTCTGCCCTGTGGGGCTGGTACCAGGTGCGGTGCTGTCAGGGTGAGCCCATTACCCAGGGCCAGAGATGTAGGCATCATGCATCGACCGTTCAGCGCCCTCGGCACCGGCTCGGTGACTCGGGGATGATGCCAGGCAGAAGGAACTTACCTCACAAACCCCAAACTGACGGTCTGGGGCATGATTCCTTGTTTGCAGAGACGTCGTCAGTGATGGGACTGAGCATCGGCCTGATCCAGCTGGAACAGTAAACACTTGACTTCCATGGCTGGAGTCATGTTTGCCGAGCGGCAGCACCTGCGATGCGCCGGGAGATGAGGATGAGCTCACACCCATGGAAATATTCCGGTCCCGCTTCCATTGCCCTTTGCTACGGAACCTCTCACCTTTGTTTTTACTACAAATCCCTTGTAGGAGAGAGAGATCATTCGCAGTTCTGACTCAGACCATTAAAAGCATATTGAGAAATAACTTAGGTTTCCCAGAAGGCTAATTTACGTCAGCAAGCAAAAAGATAATCACGGCCATAAATCTTTGTCCATGCCCCTATCTCCTGATTGCTTTAAAAATATCAGGACAGGGCTCTCTACACCTTCACTGAATGCAGTGCTTTGGCTTGTTTCTTGCAGCATCTGCAGCGTGCAGTCGTTATGCTGGTTTATAGCAGTCTCCTCATTTCCAGCATCCTGGAATTAAACATGGTTTGTAAATTATGCATGGCTTCTTAACATTCATGAATCCCATCATTTTACTTTATTGATCAGTTCCTTCCCATAATTGGCAACAACCCACGAGGAAGTGAATGTTCTACATCAGGCAAATGCGAATTTTATTGATGTAGCTTTGAGAAAGCAGTAGACATGCTTAGCAAGCTAAAATTTTACTACCCTTTGTGTGTGTTTGAGAGCAGAATCAGTGTCCTCCTGCCTGCATTTCACCTGGGGTCTTCGAGAGAGTTTAAAAAGTTGCTTTATTTAGTATTTCAGGGCAGCTAGGATACCCACCTAGCCCTCTATTGCCATTAATATTAATGAATCTAACCATATCCTTTCCTTTCCTTCTATTAATATTAATGAAAACAGACACATATGTCACAGAATCACAGAATCACAGAATTTTTAAGGTTGGAAAAGACCTAGAAGATCATCCAGTCCAACCATTCACCTAGCTCCCACTAAACCATATCCCTCAATACAACATCCAGTCTTTCCTTGAACACCCCCAGGGTTGGTGACTCCACCACCTCCCTGGGCAGTGCATTCCAGTGCCTGACTACCCTTTCTGAGAAGTAGTATTTCCTAATGTCCAGCCTGAATCTCCCCTGGCGCAGCTTGATACCATTCCCTCTAGTTCTGTCACTGCCTACACGGGAGAAGAGGCCGACCCCCAGCCCACTACAACCTCCCTTCAGGAAGTTATAGTCAATGTACGGATTGGGAGTCTAAAGTTTTCCATTACACCTTTTGACTTAGGGCTGGCAGCCATCCTTTTCTGCCCCCATCCCTGCTCCACACACCTATCACAGAGACTCCAACTGTACCGTGAGGCTCCTCTGCTGACACCCTGTGCTCAAGGCATGGCAGTTCCTTGTGCTACAGCACAAAGCATCCTTCCATGAGTGGCCTGGTTAATAAGGGCTGTGTCCCATCCTGAAACAGAGCATTTATCCTAGTGTCAACCACAACACACAAGATGCATGATTCAATGACATGTACTCATTGATGTAGCTGTAGCTCAAGAGACAATACAACAATACTGTAAGAATTTCCATGTTTTAAGGATAGATCAGTTGTGGATTTTAGCAGAATATGGCTGTAACTGTGGGAGCTGCTTCGTGAGAGCAGCTCCAAACCTGAGCCAGAACAGGGCAACAGCCTTGGAGATAAAGACGTGAAGATGGGGAGTCATCAATAATGAGAGCAGCGACCAATTAAGAGACAGAGCTGATCTTGTGTTCAGCTCAGAGGGGTTCCTAACTGGTCTGTGCAGCAATGTGTTCTTGAGCTCAGGCAGCTCTGGAGAAGAAACGTCCAGAGCATGTGCTGAGGGAGAGGAAGACGTCCAGCCTTCATCCCTGGAGAGCAGCGGGAGACCCCTGAGTGTCCCTGAGCATGCTCTATCTGGGAGGAGTTAATGGCAATGGCTTCCTGGAGATCATTTGCCTCACCCTGGCTGTTCTTAGAAATGCCAGTGAATATGTAGAGTGACTCTGTATCAATAGGAGAGATTTGGCTTTAATGGGGGCACACATTGGGAGGAGCGATCGATGCCCTGAGTGCCCAGCGCTGCCAGAGAGGATCCTGCTTCACAAGCACCAAGACCAGGGAGTTTTGATCCCAGCTTTCCAAGGCATCACACAGCAGCAGCAAGGCACGTTGATGGCTGGAGAGGACCTTCTGCCACCCTTGTGCATAGCCAATGGGCAGAGAAAACCCAATCTCTTTTTATCAAGTGCAAATCCAGCCCTTTATAAGTTGAAATCAATGGTTACTGGTTTGACGTAGCAGCACCAAACCCTTTATTGCTCTCAAACCAGATGAGGTTCAACAAAAGCAAGTGGAGAGTCTGGCAGCTGGGAAGGAATAACTGATTGTACCAGTACAGGCTGGGGTGACCTGCTGGAGAGGAGCCCTGCAGAGAAGGACCTGGGGGTGCTGGTGGGTGACAGGGTGGCCATGAGCCAGCAGTGTGTCCTGGGGCTGAGAGAGACAATGGGATCCTGGGGGCATCAGGGGGAGTGTGGGCAGCAGGTCACAGGAGGGGATCCTCCCCCTCTGCTCTGGTCAGGCCCCACCTGGAGTGTTGTGTCCAGTGCTGGGCTCCCTGGGATCAAACAGCCAGGGATCTCCTGGAGAGAGTCCAGAGGAGGCTCCCAAGGGGATGAAGGGCCTGGAGCATCTCCCCTGGGAGGAAAGGCTGAGGGAGCTGGGGCTGTTCAGCCTGGAGAGAAGCAGTCTGAGAGGGGATCTGATCACTGGGGATCAATAGCTGAAGGGTGGGACACAGGGGACATGGGCAGCCTCTGCTCAGTGTCTGTGGGGACAGGACAAGGGGCGCTGGGCTCAAGTTGGAGCACAGGGAGTTCCCCCCAATGTGGGGAAGAACTTCTTGCCAGTGAGGGTGAGGGAGCCCTGGGCCAGGCTGCCCAGGGGGTGTGGAGTCTCCTTCTCTGGAGAGATTCCAGCCCCGTCTGGACACCGCCCTGTGTGCCCTGTCCTAGGGACCCTGCTTTGGCAGGGGGTGGGACCCCATGGGCTCTGGGGGTCCCTCCCAAACCCTAGAATTCTGTGATCCAGCAGTGAGGGCCTTCTTGATGGGCCATGGGGTAGATGACTTTGGTGGTCCCACAAGGCCTCACGAGATGACACTCTCCCAGAGTCAGTCGTGACCCCTCGTGACTCCGTGCGTGTGTCTGTGGAGAAGCAGGCTGGTGGTTTGGAGGCAATTAAAGGAGATTTAATTCTCTACGTGCAGGGCCTGAATTCCGTCAGGGGGCGGTGGCATTCATCGTGTTCTGCTCTGTGAAACGCCTGGTGCTGCTGCACACTGTGACAAAGGGATTAGTGCCAGAGAGCCCACGCTACGTCAGCTATTGGGTGTACGTAATTAGCTCCACTTGCTCATTGGATTTCCAGCTCATTGAGGAAATTCTTGCTTGTTGAGTGACACTGAATTGGCATCCAGCAGAACAGTGAAGGGGATCCTAATGAAACCTTCCAGCAAGGTGAAGTTAACCTGCAGAGAAAAATGACTAGTGCTCTAGAACGCATTCATTTGAAGGATGCATATAGCAAAACCACTCCTGGTTAGAGCATAACTAGCTTTACACTCTTCATTTTTCTCCAGGGCGCAGCTGGAAGAAGCAGAATCACTTCAGGGATTTTTTTTCCATTTTGGAACTGTTTCAGAGTAGTTTAAAAAAACCTTTATTACACACTCAGAAGGTCTTGAATGCTTTCACCTAGTTGGGAGTAAAATGATAGAAAAGTTACTAGGGGACAAAAAGCCATTCCCCACAAACAATGGAATCATTGAATCCCACAAGGGTTTGGCTGGGCAACCTCCCAGTACCCCCCAGACATGGCCAGGGTCATCTCCCCAGCCCAGGGTGCCCCCAGCCCCATCCAACCCGGCCTTGAGCCCTCCCAGGGATCCCAAGGCAGACCCAGCTTCTCTGGGCACCCTGGGCCAGGGCCTTCCCCCTCCCCGGGAAGGATTTCTCCCTCCCAGCCCCCAGGAGACATCCCCCTCCTGCAGCTGAAGGCCGTTCCCCTGGGTCTGGCCCTCCCTGCCCTGGGCACCAGCCCCTCTCCGGCTCTCCTGGAGCCCCTCCAGGGATGGGAAGGGGCTCGGAGCTCTCCCCACAAGCAGCCTTCTCTTCTCTTCTCTGGGCTGAGCCAGCCCAGCTCTCCCAGCCTGGCTCCAGAGCAGAGGGGCTCCAGCCCTCCCATCATCTCTGTGGCTCCTGGGGACTGGCTGCCACAGCTCCGTGTGCTCCTTGTCCTGGGGACCCCCGAGCTGGAGGCAGCGCTGCCGGGGGGTCTGTGTCCCATGTCGGAGCCGAGGGGCAGAATCCCCCTTTCCCAGCCCTGCCGGTCCCCTGGGGCTGCAGCACAGGGCACGGGGGGCTGGCTGGGCTCACAGCACACAGGGATGGCTCACGTGGAGCTTCTCACCCCCCAACACCCCAAGCCCTTCTCCTCAGGGCTGCTCTCCATCCATCCCCCTCCCAGCCTGTCACTGTGCTGGGGATTGCCCTGACCCGTGGGCAGGACCTGGCCCTTGGCCTTGATGAACTCCACGCAGTTCACACAGTCCCACCTCTCCAGCCTGTCCAGGTTCCTCTGGATGGCATCCCTCATCCCTTCCCTCCAGTGTCTTGACTCACCACATAGCTCGGTGCTGTTAGCAACAGTGATAACATTTGCTAACTAACCCTAAAGGGCAAGTACAGAGAGTGTGGTGGTTAGCCATGATGGCAGAGAGCTGCTGTTACCTGTCAGACTGATGAAGCATTTCTCCAGAGATCCCAGAAACCCGACGTGTAGCAGATTATAATCCCAGCAATACACCTAAATCACAAAGAAAAGTCTAGTCCCTAATAGGTGTAAACCCCCTCTGTGTTCTAAGATTTCTTAGCAAATAAAGTCTGTCATCCAGAGAGCTACAGAGGAAAGAAAGCGAAAATCCAATTCTGTACTTTGAAGTTTGCAAGCAGCCATGTGATTCAGCAGCATAGGAAAGCGTCCTGATGCATGGGGTCTGCATCAGCAGCCTTGTTGTGAGAGCAGCCTTCACGGGGGGTGCTTTTTAGGGAATCCAATTAAATGGAATTTGTGCTTATGAGAGAACAATCCTTTATTGCATGTACTTTGGAAAGCATCTGTCACAGTCTCTGCACCTTGGGTTAGCCACAGAACAGAATGCCTGGCATCTCAATGGATAACTGACAGTCCTCTTGGATGGGGGGAATTAAAACAACTGTTTGTTAAACAATTAAAACAATCTGGAGTCCTGTGTCCAGAGCTGGGGCCCCAGGACAAGAGAGATGTGGGGCTGGTGGAGAGGGGTCAGAGGAGCCACGGGGATGCTCAGAGGGCTGGAGCAGCTCCCCTCTGGAGAGAGGCTGAGGGAGCTGGGCTGGGTCAGCCTGGAGAAGAGAAGGCTGCTTCTGGGGGGACCTCACTGCAGCCTGCCAGTCCCTGAAGGGAGCAGAGGAACAGGAGGGGAATGGGCTTGTGAAAGGGCAGAGGCTGGCAGGACAAGGGGGCTGGAGTGAAGCTGGAGGAGGGAAGGGGGAGAGGAGAGCTTGGGGGGCAGTTCTTTGCAGAGAGAGTGGTGAGGGGCTGGCAGGGGCTGCCCAGAGAGGGGGTGGGTGCCCCGTCCCTGGGGGTGTTGAAGGCCAGGTTGGCTGTGGCCCTGGGCAACCTTGTGTAGCTCCAGGCCTGGAGGTTGGTGTCCCTGCCTGTGTCAGGGGGTTGGAGTTCTGTGACCCTTGGGGTCCCTTCCAACCCAGACCAGGCTGGGGTTCTAGTAGTTGTTCCTCAGGAATACCCCTTTTTCCACAGGACCTCCCAGCATTGCACAACTGCAGCCTCAGAGCACCCTCACCACATTGCACACTTTTTCCAACGTGTCTCATCTTCACAATAACTCTGTGACTAGGCAGAGCTCTTCATAAATATTTAATTCAAATTATTCTGAAGACAAAAGCACCAGGGAAGAGTTAGAAAGTGACTCACTGCTTCTTAATCAGAGTTGAGTGACTAGGCAGCTCTGGCGTCGCAGTGGGAGCGGGTTATTTGTGCTGATTAAATCATCTGGGGATGAATCCCATGTGAGGCTGTGGGCCACGTCCTGGCTCAAGCAGGTGGCTGGCTGAGCTGTGGCAGCGTGCACCAAACATCTGGTGCATCCCTGCTACAGTTCTGGAGCTAAAGGCACAATTACCCTCGTGCTCTGTGTGCAGGGCCTTGTGATTTTTACAGATTTGCTTTTTTTTTTCCTACTCAGCAGCAGCTGAACCACTCAGTTCTGGCATAGAAAAAGAGTAAGAAGATAAATCCTAGAACCTCCTGAGCTGGCAGGGATCCGTAAGGCCCATGGAGCCCAACTCCTGGCTCCTCACAGGCCCAGCCCAGTCAGAGCTGGCACTGAGGGCATCGTCCAGACACTTCTTGCCCTCAGCCCAGCTTGGGGCTGTGACCCCTTCCCTGGGGAGTCTGTGACAGCGCCAGAACCCCCTCTCAGCACAGAACCTCTTCCTGACACCCAGCCTAAACCTCCCCTGGCCCAGCTTCACACCGTTCCCTGGGGTTCTGTCCCTGGTCCCCAAAGAGAGGAGAGAGATCGGTGCTGCCCCTTCGCTCCCCTCAGCAGGCAGCCACAGACCCCATGAGGTCTCCCCTCAGCCTCCTCTGCCTCTCCTGGGGAGCCTTCCCCTCCAGACCCTTCCCCATGCTCGCTGCCTCCTCTGGGCACTGTGTGATAGTTTTGTGTCCCTCTTGTCCTGTGGCACCCAAACCTGCCCCAGCACTGGAGGTGAGGCCGTCCCAGCGCAGGGCAGAGCAGGACAATCCCCTCCCTGGACCTGCTGGCCGTGCCGTGCTGGATGCAGCCCAGGATGAGGTTGGCCTCCTGGCTGCCTGGGCACGCTACCGGCTCATGGGTAACCCCTGTCGACCCCCAAATCCCTCTCACACGGCCGGTCTCCAGCGCCTGACCCCCATGCTGGGTGTGCAGCCAGGGTCACCCTTCCCAGGGGCAGGATCCCTGTTGAACCTCAGGCTGTCAGTGACTGCCCAGCTCTCTCACATCAGTCAGAGCGCCGTAGGCTCCAGCTGTCCTTAGGGCAGCACCTGACTCTGCAAGGCACTTGTACATCAATGCTCAGTCACTGGACTGCCTACCTTCTAGGAACTTGGATTCCCAAGTGCATCCCACAGACTTAGACCAGACTCCTAAGCCAGGCTGGATAGACAGAGTGCTCGTACCTGCTCAGGAAACAGAAATACATTTAATTTTTAAAACAATCCTGTGAAATAAAAGGTGTCTTTCTTGTACCAGCAGTTAGAGTATCTGTGAGAAAACAAGCACCACCTGTATCCTCTAACCTGGCACAAATCCCTTTAGCAGCGAAATAATGGTAAGAACCAGCAGGAGTAATTTATTACATCTTCCAAGAGCTTTAATCATGATATCATGAATGGAAGCAAGAAAGAAGCAAAAAGTGATCACACATTAAAATACCTGACAGCCCATTAAACACTGTGTGTGAGGTACAGCTCTTCCTGGGTTGGCCTGGTACAATTTAATTGACTTCTGTTTATGCTCACATCTTTTCTGGAATGTTTTGTCATCCATTTGGTGGCCTGGGGTAAATTTGTCATACTCAGTTAATTGCATGAGGCTTTTGACAAATACCAAGGTCTGAGCGTAGCTGGGTAAATGGCAGCACGTATGCTAACGCCTACAGAGGTCCTGGAGGAAAAACATGGTATAAAAGATGTTTTCCTGAGATTATACTTTCCCCTGCAGATCCTCTGAGGTCTGGTTGGGCACAGTCTGCCTCCCAGCATCGAGGCCCAGGGTTTCTCTGACAGGTGGAGTTCCCTCAAGATGTGGAGCTTCATGTCCTTTTGGATGTACGTGGAAATGCTCTGCTCCAAATTGGAGAGCACCCAACATCCTCACATGGGCTTCAATCCCGTCCCGACCCATCCCACACCATCCCATCTTGTCCCATCTGGTCCCAGCCCATCCCAGCCTGTCCCAGCCCACAGATGGGAACGTTACCGCCCACATCCGCTTACGCCAGATCTGGAGGTGAATAATCTGCCTGTCAAACTGCTTGGGAAATGATACACCTGATACTCATTTCAAAGTGAGAAGAACCCTTTATTTTTTAATTTAAAATATGGGTCTGCAAATGGCAGCAGGCCAAGGAGTGCTGCAGGACATCAGCCACCACCGAGGGGACAGCGAGCCATGCCTGACCCATGCTCTGGCCTGTGAATTGTTCTTTAAATGTTCTTGAACATGGTTTTAGGATGGTTTTGGCCATCTTTTCCCATAGTTTGCTAAAATTTCCATTCTGTAACGCAGTAAAGATTGTATTGGAAACATGGTGATGTGAAGGACAGGTGACACATGACCAGTCACCACCACACCGGTGTCCTTACCTTATCCTTGCTACATGGCACTCGTTTTCAATCATAGAATCACAGAATCCCAGCCTGGTCTGGGTTGGAAGGGACCCCAAGGGTCACAGAGCTCCAACCCCCTGACACAGGCAGGGACACCAACCTCCAGGCCTGGAGCTACACAAGGTTGCCCAGGGCCACAGCCAACCTGGCCTTCAACACCCCCAGGGACGGGGCACCCACCCCCTCTCTGGGCAGCCCCTGCCAGCCCCTCACCACTCTCTCTGCAAAGAACTGCCCCCCAATCTCTCCTCTCCCCCTTCCCTCCTCCAGCTTCACTCCAGCCCCCTTGTCCTGCCAGGCTCTGCCCTTTCACAAGCCCATTCCCCTCCTGTTCCTCTGCTCCCTTCAGGGACTGGCAGGCTGCAATGAGGTCCCCCCAGAAGCAGCCTTCTCTTCTCCAGGCTGACCCAGCCCAGCTCCCTCAGCCTCTCTCTGGAGGGGAGCTGCTCCAGCCCTCTGAGCATCTCCGTGGCTCCTCTGAGCCCTCTCCACCAGCCCCACATCTCTCTTGTCCTGGGGCCCCAGCTCTGGACACAGGACTGCAGCTGGGGCCTCCCCAGGGCAGAGCAGAGAGGGACAGCATATGAAGATTTTCCCTACATACTCCTGTATCAAATTCTGCATTCAAGCAAAAGTTTGAGTAACTGCCCAGCAAATAAATGAATTTGTGGTTGGGTGTACCTTCCTGGGGTAACCAGGTATTTCTATTTTTGGGCAGGCTACCCTTTGAGTGGCAGCACTGCCCTGGAAGTTACAGCTGCTGGGTGGCAGTCAGTGATTCTGTGATGTTTATGTGTGTGACTGGTGTTTGATGACCCTGCCATTAACACTTCAGTGTCTTCAGGCTGCCACCGCAACTAGGATGGTGCACAGGGAAGAGCAGACCCTCCAGTGGGGACTAATCCTTCATGTGCCAATCAATCCTTCGTTTGTGTTGTGTCTGCTAACACCCTCACATAGTCTGATGCTGTGACTTCAGCAAGACTCGTGGCATCCTGCCCTGTCACCCTGTCACATGCTGCCACGGCACCATGACGAACCGGCCACGAGAACTGTGAGAACATGATCCACTTTGGACACATGGGAAACACAAACACTTCCTTTTCTTGTGACGTTTCAGGAGGCAGAGGAGCCTGAGCAGCAAAAACTCCCCACAAATCACCTGGGCTGTTTTACCAGCCAAGAGGGTGGCAGTTTTCGGGGGCAAAACAGTGTATAACCTTCTGAGAGGCTGTGGCACCGCAAGGGACCGTTGCTGGCACCAGGACCAGGCAGGCAGAAGCTTTGCTCCTGGTTTCTAGAGCTCAGCAAAGTGCAGACCTGAAGAAAGAGAAGGGTTTTCACCCATGACTTTGCTCCCACGTGGCCTGAGGCCTGTGAGGGACAGCATTCCCTGCCTGATGGCTGTCCATGAGATGGAAACTGCCTCCACCATCCCTGTACAGAGTGCTGCCTGTGTCTGCCCCACACCCCCTCAGGGTTCCCAATGCTCTGAGAGATGTGAAGCAGGAAAGTAAAACATAAAGCTGAGATATTGCTGTTTTATCCCCCAAGACATGCCAAAGGGGGGAGAAAAAAGCACATTATAAATAGCTGCAGGCATAGGAGAAAGCTGTTGTGCTCAACGCCAGCTTTATGATGCCGAGGTGAAGCTGGTATGAGTCACTCCTATAGCTTACATGGGCATGACACAGACTTTTGACATTCAATATTTTCTTTTTCACTTGCCAAAAAGTTATAATTACCCCCTGGGAGCTCGTATCTGCTGTCTTTTCCTGATGTTTATCCCCTGTTTGTTTGGCACTCTGCCATTTCCCCAGCGTGCGTGGTCAGCCCAGGCACTTTCCCGGCTGTTATTGCATGTGTCAAGCTGAGTGTTCCTGGGATTTATAGATTTTGTTCAGTTCATCTCTCATATTGTCCTTGGAAATATGCCAAGGCACCAGGTCACAGTCACACAGACACCTCACAGCAGGATCAGAGGGGTGGTATATTGAATTTTGGCTGCAGAACCAAGCCGGTGTTTAAGCTCAACTTGGTTTTTAACCCAGGCTGCTTGGCAGAATTCATGATTCTTGCCAGTATCTAGAGGTATCGAAGAGATCTCTAAAACAGGGTGGAGGAGAAAAGCTATTCCACCCATACAGTGGACCCCAATGGCGTCCCTGTGGCTGGCTAACTCTTCTAAGCCTGTCTTAGTGCTGTGTCTTAACGCTACCCTCCTACCTGCTTTGGGGCAGAATAGGGTCCTGGCCCAGCCAGAGCATCGACCTGCTACATCTTGCACAAGGAAATAGTGAAAAGAGGCAAATAGCAGCTTTTTACTGCCCATGGCAATACAGAATATTTTACTTAGCTTGCCAGTTTTGAAGACTCAGCTTTCCAACCAGAAAACATCACTGCTCCTAAGGCAGCGCTGGATCAACAGTGATCCATGTGTAGGGAGCCCATGCCTGGGCTGCGCATCGCTCCAAAACAACTGCTTGACTCATTGAACTGTCCCAGGGACCCTGCTTTGGCAGGGGGTTGGACCTGATGAGCTCTGGAGGCCCCTTCTCACCCTGGCAGCTCTGTGACCCTGTGACTTTTAAGATGAGTTTAGGAAGAGGTTTCCCCTCCGGGAGAATCCTGCACAGCGACCAGCCAGGCTTTGTTCTGCTCCCCAGCCTGACTCCTCCCTGCGCTCAGGTGTGGGCCGGGAGCACAGACATGGGCAGCAGAACTGTCCCTTTACAGCTGCTGGGGTGGGCCACCTCTGTCCCACACCTTCATCCAGCAGCAGTAGGGGGTCTCTGAAGACCCCTGGGTTTCATTTGTGTGGCAGTGGGTGAGCAGGAAGCACTGCGCTGTGTTTTACAGCTGCTCCACACAGACACTGAGCCCAGCGTGCAGCATCAGCCGACGCTCCCACAGCCTGGGACAGGGTGACACTAACAAATGATGAAGAAGCAGGTTTCAGGTGTCCTGATGGGCAGACCTGGTACGATCGCAGCCTGGGGACAGACATTAGAGCAAGTTCTTTGCAGACAGAGTGGTGAGGGGCTGGCAGGGGCTGCCCAGAGAGGGGGTGGGTGCCCCGTCCCTGGGGGTGTTGAAGGCCAGGTTGGCTGTGGCCCTGGGCAACCTTGTGTAGCTCCAGGCCTGGAGGTTGGTGTCCCTGCCTGTGTCAGGGGGTTGGAGCTCTGTGACCCTTGGGGTCCCTTCCAACCCAGACCAGGCTGGGATTCCACGATTCTCTGAAATCAGTGTAATTTTCTCTGCTTCTTTATCCATGAACAACTGACAAAAAAAAGAGGTACTTCTTTTGCACAATGCCTTGTAAACCCATTGCTAGCAGCACCTATTGCTACAAAGTGCTGGATGAGAAGCATGGTGTATTGTCATCTACGGTTTTACCTAGGACTTTAACAATAATTTTGCATTTCAAATGATGCTGCCTATTTTACAGGACATTTAAAAGCTTTTTTTCCCATTTTTCCCCCCTCATTCTCCATTGAATCTCCCTTTTAAAATGCTTCTCTCCTTACAGCAGGGCGCTGGAGTGCTGTGTGCATCAGGAATGCTATTGACATCTCCAGCGGGGTATTTTTAGCGTAAGGGAAAGAAATAAAATCTTGGGAAAGGTCAGTTCTTTCACTGTGCTAATTAAATTGCTGTGGAAGGAGATTATATCACGATGGTGACCAGCAAACTCTCCGGAGCATCGCTCGGCAGCCTGCGGCAGGTCGCCTTTGTGAGGGGGCTGGGGTGAGAGCAGGGACGGACAGACCGGCTGACAGATCCCCCTGAGTCACTCAGCAGGTTTCCTCCTCTGATGTTTTCATTGCACAGAGCAAGGCACGCTTGGTGGTGGAGGGGATGTCTTAAAAAGGGATCATTTTCACACAGTTTTTATTACATTTCCTCTTAATGAAGGAAGATAGAAGTTCTGGGCTCCCTGGGATCAAACAGCCAGGGATCTCCTGGAGAGAGTCCAGAGGAGGCTCCCAAGGGGATGAAGGGCCTGGAGCATCTCCCCTGGGAGGAAAGGCTGAGGGAGCTGGGGCTGTTCAGCCTGGAGAGAAGCAGCCTGAGAGGGGATCTGATCAATGGGGATCAAGAGCTGAAGGGTGGGACACAGGGGGACATGGGCAGCCTCTTCTCAGTGTCTGTGGGGACAGGACAAGGGGCGCTGGGCTCAAGTTGGAGCCCAGGGAGTTCCCCCCAATGTGGGGAAGAACTTCTTCCCGGTGAGGGTGAGGGAGCCCTGGGCCAGGCTGCCCAGGGGGTGTGGAGTCTCCTTCTCTGGAGAGATTCCAGCCCCGTCTGGACACGGCCCTGTGTGCCCTGTCCTAGGGACCCTGCTTTGGCAGGGGGTTGGACCCCATGGGCTCTGGGGGCCCTTCCAACCCCTGTGAGTCTGTGATACCTGCTCTGTGGGAGGACAGATGCACATGCAGGGTGATGCCTGCTCACTGCATCCACTGGCCAGTGTGCCTCTAGTACTGCTTTTCCGATCCCTGGGGATGCTCTGAGCAAACAGGGAGGTGGGAATTTCCTGCCCCGCTGTGTCACAGCCTGTGTGGGGCTCACAAGAGCCGACCGAACCCCCACTGTGACCCCACATTGTTACATACCATGGCTTTCCTGGGGTCCCTTGGTGGTGGCACACTCACCATTCAATCTGCTCCTGAACGACTTCTCACCTTCTCCTTGCCACTCCTCTCGCTGCCACCAGCACCTTGTGTTGCCAGAACAGGCTCCTGTTTGGGGGGTATCATCTTCCCTCATGGGGGCGGTCCTGCCCAGGGAGGTGCCTGCAGCTGGGGAGTAAAGCACTGTCTCCGCAGCCACCGCCCTGGGGTTCGGTCGTGCCTGGTCTGAGCAGCCCCATCCAGCGCTCGTGCCAGGCTTGTGCCAGGCTTCCCTTCCCTCCCTGCATCCCTCTGCACCTCTGTCATACGTGTGCACTCCTTCCTAATCTGTCTGCAACAGTTTTGGGAAGGGACTGCCTCCCAGGGCAAGGGAGCGATGGGCCGAGGGCAGTGGGTTTAAACTAGAGCAAGACAGGGTTACATGAGACCTTGGGAAGAAGTTCTTCCCTCTGAGGGTGGTGGGACACTGGCACAGGCTGCCCAGAGAGGTGGGGGAGGCCCCATCACTGGAGATGTTCAGAGTCAGGGTGGATTAAGCTCTGAGTGACCTGCTCTAGTGAAGATGTCCCTGCTCACTGCAGGGTGGGACTGGATGGGCCCCTTCACACCCAACGCAGGCTGGGATTTGGTGGTTGTACCCAGTCACCTTCCCACCCCCTGTCCACCAAGGACTACTCCAGAGCCCACCCCCATTCCTGCTGCCTGCACCCACCCCGCTCCCCTCATGGATTCTGTTCGGGGACAGAGTGGAGACTGATTTTCCCAAACACACCCCCTGGTCCCCTGCAGAGACCTGTGGCAGTGCTGCGAAGAATCACAGACTCACAGGGGTCAGCAGGGGCCTCCAGAGCCCATGGGGTCCAACCCCCTGCCAAAGCAGGGTCCCTAGGACAGGGCACACAGGGCGGTGTCCAGACGGGGCTGGAATCTCTCCAGAGAAGGAGACTCCACACCCCCTGGGCAGCCTGTCCCAGGGCTCCCTCACCCTCACTGGGGAAAAGTTCTTCCCCACATTGGGGGGAACTCCCTGTGCTCCAACTTGAGCCCAGTGCCCCTTGTCCTGTCCCCACAGACCCTGAGCAGAGGCTGCCCATGTCCCCTGTGTCCCACCCTTCAGCTCTTGATCCCCAGTGATCAGATCCCCTCTCAGGCTGCTTCTCTCCAGGCTGAACAGCCCCAGCTCCCTCAGCCTTTCCTCCCAGGGGAGATGCTCCAGGCCCTTCATCCCCTTGGGAGCCTCCTCTGGACTCTCTCCAGGAGACCCCTGGCTGTTTCATCCCAGGGAGCCCAGTAAAGACCTTGTTGGCTAAAGGCAGTTTGGTTGGTGACCAGTTAGTGGCAGAGGGGCTGCCCACCCTGTCACCTTCCAACAAGGCTGGACCCCTCTCCGTGCTTCCCTAAGCGGGTGGCAGGAGTTGCCTGGGACGTGTCTGTGTGGTAGGGGCCCCCATCTCCAGGGTGGGGCTGTCACCATCTTTCAAGATGCAGATTTTTTTTATAAATATCTGCACAAAGCATTTTAACTCTGAACTAAATTGATGCCTTGAATACAGCAATTAAGGAGATGAAGGGGGGCGGGAAGGTGTGTAGCCTGTGCATCAGGTTGAGTGTCAGACAGTGCTTGAGAGTTCCCAGGATGGGTGAGATGAATCCATCAGCAAAGGGGTCTGTGGGGAAAGAGCAACAGAGACAAAACCAGGCGCTACCACCGGGGACCTGGCAAAGGGAGGTTCTGGCCCTGGATCCCAAAGGGATTGAATGGGACTCCCAGTCCCTACTAATCCTCCTTTGGGAGGATTAAGGGCTGTAAATTACCAGTGAAACACGCATTATATTTAAATTCAGATCAATTTCCCCAACCTGTTCTCAGGGCTGCTGACAGCCTTCCAGCTCCTGGGCAGAAATAGGAAGGAAGATTCTGAAGGAAATGCCTGGGAGTCAGCTTTTTCCCCTTCAGAATCATTGTTCCAGCATCACGTTCCACTGGCCTCTGTCCACCCCAGACACCTTCTCAGGGACTTTCTGGTCAGAGGCACAGGAGACCTGCAGCCCAGCGTTTCTGAGGACATCTCACAGCAGCGATAATTACACGGTGAAATGCAAACTAACAAGCTGCATCTACTCAGTATTAAGGATTAATGGTCTGAGGTTCAGTCTTTGCTTCCCTGCAGGGCAGCAAATTTCACCAAAATCGTGCTCCAATAAACGCAGGAAGTGTGATACACAGCTGGAAATATGGTTCTTACCCTTCTCCTCCCTGATCTGAGACCAGAATTAATGCTCTGAGCTTCACTTGCCTGCAGCAAAACGAAGATGCAGAGTCACCCTCACCTGTGGTACAAGGGGCTCCCTCTCTGCCCTGCTCTCCCACGGGCAGTTTCCCAGTCTCCATGTCACCTTCACCAGCTCTTCCCCACCCTCGTCCATGTGTTTTCCACACGGGTGACATGGGTCACACCCCAGCCAGCCCCCCGTGCCCTGTGCTGCAGCCCCAGGGGACCGGCAGGGCTGGGAAAGGGGGATTCTGCCCCTCGGCTCCGACATGGGACACAGACCCCCCGGCAGCGCTGCCTCCAGCTCGGGGGTCCCCAGGACAAGGAGCACAGGGAGCTGTGGCAGCCAGTCCCCAGGAGCCACGGAGATGATGGGAGGGCTGGAGCCCCTCTGCTCTGGAGCCAGGCTGGGAGAGCTGGGCTGGCTCAGCCCAGAGAAGAGAAGAGAAGGCTGCTTGTGGGGAGAGCTCCGAGCCCCTTCCCATCCCTGGAGGGGCTCCAGGAGAGCCGGAGAGGGGCTGGTGCCCAGGGCAGGGAGGGCCAGGCCCAGGGGAAGGGCCTTCAGCTGCAGGAGGGGGATGGAGAGGGGCTGGGAGGCAGAAATCCTTCCTGTGGAGGGGGTATGCCCTGGCCCAGGGTGCCCAGAGAAGCTGGGGCTGCCCTGGGATCCCTGGCAGGGCTCAAGGCCGGGTTGGATGGGGCTGGGGGCACCCTGGGCTGGGGGGTGTGTGTCCCTGCCTGCAGCAGGGGGTGTCTGGGGCCCCTTCCCACACAAACCCTTCTGGGATTAAATGATTCTATGGCTCACCAGCCAACCTTTCCTATGCAGTCCTCTCCATTGTGCCACTTTTCACAGCACCCTCATGGTGCTTCAGGCACCCTTGGTCCTGACCAGTGTCCCTGCCTGCTCCTGCCCCGTACCAGGCAGGGACACCCTCTGCCCTCACCCCACTGCTCTCACCAGCACACATCTCCTCTGTCCTGGTGACAGGCTTCTCTTGAGCTCCCCGGTGCTGGCTGGATGGCTGGCAGAAGGCAGCAGCTCCGACAGCAGAGGCGTGCAGGGCCTTGGCTGCCAGTCTGCTTCAATCCAGATCCATGTATCCTCACCTCTGAGTTTTGAGCCTCCTCCAAAGCTACACAGGGGTGCGACAGGACCTAAGGGAAGACGTGGCTTATTGCAGTGAGAGGAAGATGGCTGAGCACGAAAACAGAGCTGCCACCCCCCAGCAATCCCACCTCTGCCGTGTCACAGCTCAGGCAGGCAGCATGCCTGTGGATCCTCGAACAGGTCGTCACCTCCATGAACCAGAGCATGGACCGATGCAGTCCCTCATTCAGCTTAGTTTTTGAAGCCCCAGTCTTTGTTTGGGGTCACCTGTGTGGGATGTGTGCCGCAGACACAGACCTGCAAGTGACCCTGCAGCCCCTGAGCCTGAGCAGCTCTTCAGAGCAGAGCATGAGCTCTGTCCATGAATGCAACCCAACACCTCAGGCAGCCTTCTGCTGCCTTTTTTAATGAAAGCTCCTTGAAAAGGCTGCTTTTTATCACCTTCCTTTACTAGTCACTGCCTGGAGTGTTTTATCCACATACCCATGGGCCTGAAGTGCACTGATGGGGTGTTTGTACAGGCAGCCAGCCAGCCCAGCGTACCCAGCTCCACATGGTATGCACGCTTGGACCTCCCAACACATCCAAGTTGATGCTCTGGAGCAGAAAAAATGGGTGGGAGGAAGGAAAAAGCAGTATTTCTGAATGCACAGGGTCCTGGGTGGTGTGGGTAGTAGAGGCAGGATGTGCCAGCGCTGCCTTGACTCTGGATTTTGGAGTGCCATCAAGCACCTAACCTAGAAGTGGATCCCTCCTGTCCCTCTTCACCAGGCTCCCTCCCCAGCCAGGACCTATCTGTATTCTGGAAATACGCTGAAGGTTCCTTATTGTGTGGTTTCTGGGGCTGTTTCTGTGAGTAAATCTCCTCGTCAGGCGATGCGTGAATGGTTTGGCACATGTAATTTGCTCAATGTATTCGGATGTGGTGCCCTGAATACTAAGAGCTGTGCTCTCATCAATAAAGGGGATGATTTTAAATGTTGCTTCATTTCCTCCCCCGCCCCTTTTTCTTGGCATTTGAGGTTATATGTAAATCTTGCTCTTGTGTCTGTTTCAAATGCTGTTTTGTTTTGTTTTTTTTAAAGAAATAACCCACCCAGACCTGTAATAAGCCAACTGGCCTGGAGAGTCAGACTCTGAGGGGAAAGACAGGAGGCAAAGGCAGCTCTGGACTGAAATGGGTATGTAATCTCTTGCCTAAAGGGTTGAAGAAGTGTGCACTGGCCCTCAGAGACAGAACATTCGAGCTCTTCTCAGCTCCTGGCAGGCAGTGCCAAATCTCCATCGCTCACATCCAGTTCTGCCCACCATTCTCAGCCCTGGCCATTAATAAGAGAGTGCCCAGGGCCCCTTTGGCTGCACCACTCTGTATCAGGAGCACATCCACAGCACACACAGGGTGTTAGAGTACACAGACCAAGGCAAGGTGCTTTTCGTCAGAGCCTTCATCTTTACCTCAGCTTGGCCTGTCCGTAATGCCACCCCGGGATCATTCCCCTCGGACTGAGCCTGTCCCCGTGGGTCAGCTCCCTCCCAGGGCGCAGCTTGAGCCCCCTGCTCAGGACAGCCTGTCTGCATGGGTACCAGCAGCGCTGATGGATGAATCCCACCAGCAAACCCCTCGCTCTGCAGATGTCCAAGGTGAGATCCCATGGTGACTTTGGGAAGGCTCCACTCTCAGGGCTGTGTCTGGTGACACCTCTGCTCTCTGTCCCCAGGGAACTGCTCAGAACGTGTCTGCATCCCTCTGAGAAGCAGAGGGTGTTTAGTATGCAGAAAGCTTCCCTCTTTTCCTTTTTTTTCTCCCCCTTTTTTCTTCTTCTTTTAATTAGTGAGCTGGGGTGCGCTGTAGCACTGAGCAGCTATTATGCCACAGCCTGTCAGCCGAAGCGCTGGCAGGCGGCTGTCTGCGGGCTGCATCCTGGGTTTGCTGATAGGAACCTGGCACAAAGAACATCTCCTGCCTCCATCAGACCCTCCGGACCCGGCTGCAGGGTGGGAGATGGGGAGTGATGCCCGTGCAGTGGCTGCAAGGCACCAGCTCCTGCTGGGGAGCAAGGAGGATGGGAATCAAACCCCAGGGCTGATTTCTAATTGGGGAGACAATGAGACATTTGAAACAAGATAGCTGCAATTAGGATGAGAGGCACTCAGAGATCAAGAGAAATGCTTCTTCATAAGAACAAGCCCGTGCTTCTCTCAAGGAGGGGAGGAAGGGGGAGTAGCCTGCTTGAGATGGACTAGCTGTATCAATTAGGCAGAGCACTCGATATGCAGACAGGAATCATCTCCTCCTTCCAGCCTGCATCTGATTCCAACAGAATCAGGGCTCTCTGAAAAAAAAAAAAAAGACATTTTCAACCTGGCACTTGGCTCAGCAATAAACAACTGACATTTTCCTCTTACCTTCATGCTGGGGACAGAGTTTTTGACTACTTTTATATGTTTTCAAAGAGTTATGAAGGAGCACAGGGCCACTGCAGCATTTGAGAAGGATGGGATGGTAACTAGAATCCAGCAGCGGTGCCATGGTCCCCCTGGCAGCTGCTCGCCGTGTCTGTGGTCCCCTCAGCGTGGCTGTGGGGGTGCTGGTGGTGGCCCCACGTCCTGCAGATGGTGGCCATCTCTGGCTTGCTGCCTTCACGCACTCCTTTCTTTCCCAAGAGGGGTTAACCACTCCAGAAATGGAAGGGGGTGCGGGATGCTGCTCACCCCGTGCTCACCCCAGGAGTGGGTGAGAAGGATGAGAGTTAGCTATTTAGTCATGGCAGATGGCAACTGAGATCAGAGCCATTACCAAAATTTCCAGTAAATGAATTCTTCCAAAAAATATCAGTGATAAAAGGCATCCTCCACCAGCACTAAGCTCTTATCAGGAATTTCACTTCACCTTCCTTATTTCCTCCAGTGGTAATTTTAGTCTTCCATATTTAACACAGTCTGCAGGTTGCTGATATCTGTAGTTTTCTGATGCCACTTCAGTCGCAACACAGCTTGGATGCGACCTGTTCATCCAGAGGAAGCTGGAGACAAGATTTCGAGCATCTGAAGAACACTGCTTCAGCATATGCTGAATGCAGAGCAGCTGACATTTCCCTAAAAGTTACTTACAAGCAGCACTAATTATCTTATTTTTTTTCTGGAATTTTATGAGTGGCGTCAGTGCTTTTTTAAGAAAAAAGAGAAATCCAGACAATCTGGAGAAGAAGGCTTTGCTGGAAATGTTGAGCAGAGCTCAGAGCTGAGGATGTTCAGGTCACAAGGAGAGGGAGGACAGAAGCCAAATTCCTTCTGACAGCCTTCCTGGTGCAGCAGTGCTGGGTATTATAGATGAGGAGAGGTTTCCATCTCTAAAAATAAATCCAAACGGTCGTGGAAGCATCTCAGAAGCAAAGTGCAGCATCGCTTGATTCCCTCCCCCAAAGCTTGAACAGGAAGGATTCAGGCCACTGCCTTTCATATATTGTTTAAATTGAAACCCTCAAAACAAGCAGCCAACAAGTGTTTTGACATGAAGAACTTGCCTTCGGGGGGTTCTGCTTTTTTCACATGCCATTTTTCTTTCCCTTCCTCCTTCCTTTCGCTTTGTTCTCCAGCCCTCATTACCACAGCGGCCTTGGGTGCTTTCACAGACAAGGAGCCAGAGAGCGGTCTTGAATCTCATCTATTTCAGATCAAAGGCAGGGGGAAAAGAAGATGTTACAGCATCTCCCAGACTAGAGCAGAATGGGCCCTTCAGAAATCAAAAGAAAAGCCAGGATCAAGCCGTTCTTTATGTTAGAGGGGTGCAGGGCAGGGAACCTGTCTCCCAAATACAGGACTGCCTCAGGCAGAGACCCCACACTCAGCACTGCCCTGGCCCCTTGTCCTATCATAGAATCACAGAATCCCAGCCTGGTCTGGGTTGGAAGGGACCCCAAGGGTCACAGAGCTCCAACCCCCTGACACAGGCAGGGACACCAACCTCCAGGCCTGGAGCTACACAAGGTTGCCCAGGGCCACAGCCAACCTGGCCTTCAACACCCCCAGGGACGGGGCACCCACCCCCTCTCTGGGCAGCCCCTGCCAGCCCCTCACCACTCTCTCTGCAAAGAACTGCCCCCCAAGCTCTTCTCTCCCCCTTCCCTCCTCCAGCTTCACTCCAGCCCCCTTGTCCTGCCAGGCTCTGCCCTTTCACAAGCCCATTCCCCTCCTGTTCCTCTGCTCCCTTCAGGGACTGGCAGGCTGCAATGAGGTCCCCCCAGAAGCAGCCTTCTCTTCTCCAGGCTGACCCAGCCCAGCCCCCTCAGCCTCTCTGCGTAGGGGAGCTGCTCCAGCCCTCTGAGCATCTCCGTGGCTCCTCTGAGCCCTCTCCACCAGCCCCACATCTCTCTTGTCCTGGGGCCCCAGCTCTGGACACAGGACTCCAGCTGGGGCCTCACAGGGCAGAGCAGAGAGGGACAATCCGCTCCCTGTCCCTGCAGGGACAGACCCCAGGGAGGGGGTGTTGGGGGTACTGCAGGCTGGAGAGAGGCCACAGACACCCCTGGAAACCTGCTGGCATCCTCGCTGCTGTGTCCCAGGGGATGGGGAAGGGGGTTTCTTTCCTCTCTTCAGGGCAGAGGCCCACCAACCTGAGCAGTGCCTGGGGCCAGCCCAGAGAAGCAGGCAGGACTGCCACCAGAGTGGCAGGGGCACAGATTTCCTTGTTTTTTGTTATCCTTTATCTTTGTTTAAGACACACACACACTGGGAGGGGAAAGACAAACCCAGTGTAGCTTTTTCCCTGCTGTGAGGCCTGTGTGGTCACTGACTGAGACGGGTCTTGACGTATACACAACATTTTAACTCTTGACCTTAGTAAAGCTCAAAGACGGTTTTGAAGGGATCAGGAAATAGGATGGGGAGGTACTCAATCATCTATGGGTTTATGTTCAACACATGCAGCCCCATATTCCTGGCCGACATGTGTCACCAGGCAGGTTGCATCCCTGCTTCCCGTGTCCATTCACAGCGGCAGAAGGAAGAGGGTGTTTTCGTGACCCAGGCAGTTGTGGTTGTCTCAAGCAGAAGCTGACTCAGACCTCAGACTGCCTCTCCATGGAGCTCTGGCAGTAACCTTTATCAGCCTCTGTAGAACAGGTTATCATTCTCCCCTTTTTTATCATCTCCCCTTCCGCCCTTCCGCCGCTTTTCCTCGGTAAACAGCGGGGAAACTTACAGATGCTCCTTGCCCACATCTGCTGTTCCCCTCAGGTTCTTCCTTTCCAGCAGTTTAACTGGAGCCTTCCAGCTTTGCCCTGAAGTGAGGTGGGAATTTGTGATCCCTGTCACCAGGGCAAGGAGATAACCTCTGCCATGGGGAGGGGGCAGATGACAGCTGTGGCACAATGCCTGCCAACACGGCAGCAAGGTGTGCAGTATCCCCATCCATCATTCATAGAATCCCAGGCTGGTTTGGGTGGGAAAGCCCCACCAGTGCTCCCCTGTCACAGGCAGGGACACTCCCACAGCCCAGGGTGCCCCAAGCCCCATCCAATCTGGCCTTGAGCCCTCCCAGGGATCCCAAGGCAGACCCAGCTTCCCTGGGCACCCTGGGCCAGGGCATCCCCCTCCACAGGAAGGATTTCTGCCTCCCAGCCCCTCTCCATCCCCCTCCTGCAGCTGAAGGCCCTTCCCCTGGGCCTGGCCCTCCCTGCCCTGGGCACCAGCCCCTCTCCGGCTCTCCTGGAGCCCCTCCAGGGATGGGAAGGGGCTCGGAGCTCTCCCCACAAGCAGCCTTCTCTTCTCTTCTCTGGGCTGAGCCAGCCCAGCTCTCCCAGCCTGGCTCCAGAGCAGAGGGGCTCCAGCCCTCCCATCATCTCCGTGGCTCCTGGGGACTGGCTGCCACAGCTCCCTGTGCTCCTTGTCCTGGGGACCCCCGAGCTGGAGGCAGCGCTGCCGGGGGGTCTGTGTCCCATGTCGGAGCCGAGGGGCAGAATCCCCCTTTCCCAGCCCTGCCGGTCCCCTGGGGCTGCAGCACAGGGCACGGGGGGCTGGCTGGGCTCACAGCACACAGGGATGGCTCACGTGGAGCTTCTCACCCCCCAACACCCCAAGCCCTTCTCCTCAGGGCTGCTCTCCATCCATCCCCCTCCCAGCCTGTCACTGTGCTGGGGATTGCCCCGACCCATGGGCAGGACCTGGCCCTTGGCCTTGATGAACTCCACGTGCTCCCAGCTCTCTGTCCTGTCCGGGTCCCTCTGGGTGGACATTATTCACCTTGGTCACAAGCGAATCTGAGGGTAAGTGCCACAGTGTCAATGCAATTTATGCTGAAGTCATGGAATAATAAGGGCAACATTGGGTTAAATGAGAGTTTTCTCTCTATCATAACAGATTCTTCATCCTTCTTCAAATTAAAACATCCTTTAACATTTTTAGTAGGTACCAATGCTCCCCCCCAAATTTATTGCTGCTGTTCTGTGAACATATGTTCACTTGGCTTTGGCATCAGCAAAGTGCACTGTAGAGAATGGGATTTAAGAGCTCTGAACAATGGTGATTGCTGTTTATCCCTAAATAGCTCATCCACCTTCCCCTCCTTTTAGAGGGCAAAAATAACGTACTCTGAGAGGAAAAATCAGTAACATTCTAAGAAGGGAGCTACTTTGGTCCTTGAAAACTGACTTCCAACAGATATGAAGAATGAAAAGTAGCCTGAATTTTTTGTGTTACCTCACTGCCTGGGTAGAGCTCTGGGCTGATGCTTGGAGTGCCAAGATCCTGTGAGCATGGTGCCAAGTCCCTGCATCTCCCTGACCCCCTAGTTTCCCCTGTGAGGAAAGGCTGAGGGAGCTGGGGCTGTTCAGCCTGGAGAGAAGCAGCCTGAGAGGGGATCTGATCAATGGGGATCAAGAGCTGAAGGGTGGGACACAGGGGACATGGGCAGCCTCTGCTCAGTGTCTGTGGGGACAGGACAAGGGGCGCTGGGCTCAAGTTGGAGCACAGGGAGTTCCCCCCAATGTGGGGAAGAACTTCTTCCTGATGAGGGTGAGGGAGCCCTGGGCCAGGCTGCCCAGGGGGTGTGGAGTCTCCTTCTCTGGAGAGATTCCAGCCCCGTCTGGACACCGCCCTGTGTGCCCTGTCCTAGGGACCCTGCTTTGGCAGGGGGTTGGACCCCATGGGCTCTGCAGGTCCCTTCCAGCCCCTGTGATTGTGTGATCCTGTGATTCCCTCTGCATAAAAAAAAAAGGAATAACTCTTCCACTTCTCATTGTAAAGCGTGAGCTGATGAATCATGCTGTATTAGTGCTGGATCTGTTATCTTATCATTCTCCCCAAGTAAATTATGTGAAAGCGTCAGAGTGCATGTTAAAAAAACACAAAACAGGGGTTTCTTCTCATGATTTCTTTTGTATCTGCAGAATCAGAATGCGTGTCATTATTTTCTGCAGCAGAAATGGATCTAGGGTTGGTTTTTTTGCTTTCTTTTCAAACCAAGAGCTGACAAACCACTTCCAGAAAGGGCTGTGGAACCTCAGCTCTAAATAGTTTTGGGGCTTTTTTGTCTTTTCCCTTAGCTTCCACACCGGTGTGAGACTTCTGGATGAGGACTTTGTGTTTCACCGAGCTTGGACCCTTCTGTTGCTTCCACAAGCTGAAAAGAGAGAGATAGAAATGTGGATTGGCAACCTCTCCCACCCCACCATTCCAAAGACCATCACCTGCCCTGGCAGTGCAGTTGAGGAGGCACCCAGACAGACAGACAAAGTGCCAAACTCTGCAGCCATGGGGTGGGCATCCAGGCACCTGACAAGTGTGGCACGGATACATGAGATCCTGTGGTGCCTTTCTGGAGACATTGGTTGCTCTGGGAACACGATGTATTTCCATTGAAGGATGGACCTGGAAAAATATCAAGGCTGTGGTTCAAAACCTCTTAAATGTCATAGGAAGGGAAGGGAAAGGGAAAGGGAAAGGGAAAGGGAAAGGGGAGGGGGAGGCAAAATGGGAGGGGGAGGCAAAAGGGGAGGGGGAGAGGAAAGGAATAGTCCCTAAATCCGTAAGGGGAACCAGGTGGCAGGAGTACAGAGAAACTCATACCATGTGGGTGACACCCTGCTTGATTCCTTGGATGCCTCTGGCACTCTGCTGCTGGAGGACTCCAGATCTGTTTCCTATCTTTTTCTTTTTTACCTCAGAGAAAGGTGCCAGCATGGAAATCACCCACAGAGAAAAGGTTTTAGTACCACCACCTCTCACTCATAATCCCAGAATCACAGAGCTTTGGGGTTCAGAAGGGGCCTCCAGAGCCCCTGGGGTCCAACCCCCTGCCAAAGCAGGGTCCCTAGCACAGGGCACACAGGGCGGTGTCCAGACGGGGCTGGAATCTCTCCAGAGAAGGAGACTCCACACCCCCTGGGCAGCCTGGCCCAGGGCTCCCTCACCCTCACTGGGAAGAAGTTCTTCCCCACATTGGGGGGAACTCCCTGGGCTCCAACTTGAGCCCAGCGCCCCTTGTCCTGTCCCCACAGACCCTGAGAAGAGGCTGCCCATGTCCCCTGTGTCCCACCCTTCAGCTATTGATCCCCAGTGATCAGATCCCCTCTCAGGCTGCTTCTCTCCAGGCTGAACAGCCCCAGCTCCCTCAGCCTTTCCTCCCAGGGGAGATGCTACAGGCCCTTCATCCCCTTTGGAGCCTTCTCTGGACTCTCTCCAGGAGATCCCTGTCTGTTTGATCCCAGGGAGCCCAGCACTGGACACAACACTCCAGGTGGGGCCTGAGCAGGGCAGAGCAGAGGGGGAGGATCCCCTCCTGTGACCTGCTGCCCAAACTCCTCCTGATGCCCCCAGGATCCCATTGTCTCTCTCAGTCCCCAGGACACACTGCTGGCTCATGGCCACCCTGTCATCCATCAGCACCCCCAGGTCCTCTGTCTGCTGTCTCAAGCTTTTCACTGAGGAGCATTGATTCTGAGGAGTGCCAGACTAAAAGGGGTGGCAGGGTCACTCTGGGCCCTGCAGCATCCCCTCAGCACCCCCCTGCCTCTGCACACCGGGGCGGGTGACAGGGCGCTGCGGTGCTGCAAACCAGCATCTGCTCCAGTGGGTGTGTGCTTACTCACTCCAACACGCTCCCCACCCTAATTGGGAATCTCCAGGCCTGTGTTGCTCACGTTCTCTCCAAAATAACTTCCACAAGTATAAAGTGCATGAATTAATCATCCTTTCAATCCAGCAGAAGCTGTGCTATATCTGTGCAGTCACGAGACGTTTATTTCTGTCCAGGGTATTCAGGATGGAATATTTTTGTATTTTCTTTTTTCTGGGTATTTATTTCCCCCCACAAGCACCAAGAGGAATTTCCAGCGGGAAGGGAAGGGAAGGGAAGGGAAGGGAAGGGAAGGGAAGGGAAGGGAAGGGAAGGGAAGGGAAGGGAAGGGAAGGGAAGGGAAGGGGCCACTAAATCTGGAAGGGGAACCAGGTGCCAGGAGGACAGAGAAGCTCATACCAGCTTGAAGTGAAGCAGTTGATTTTTGCACAAACTGGCAGCACAGAGAAGGATTACCAGCAGGGTTGAGCTGTGGAGTGGGAAGACTGGGGCTGTTCCTGCTTGGCTGGGTTATTCCCAAGCATCACACAACATGGGAGCCCAGCTGAAGGCTGGGGCTGAGAGCAGCCCAGAGAGGAAGGACTTGGGGGCATCAAAGGGCGAGGAGTTCCCTTCCAACCCAAACCATTCTGTGATGGCACGAATGATCATAGAATCATGGAATCCCAGCCTGCTCTGTGTTGGAAGGGACCCCAAGGGTCACAGAGCTCCAACCCCCTGACACAGGCAGGGACACCAACCTCCAGGCCTGGAGCTACACAAGGCTGCCCAGGGCCACAGCCAACCTGGCCTTCAACACCCCCAGGGACGGGGCACCCACCCCCTCTCTGGGCAGCCCCTGCCAGCCCCTCACCACTCTCTCTGCAAAGAACTTCCCCCCCAATCTCTCCTCTCCCCCTTCCCTCCTCCAGCTTCACTCCAGCCCCCTTGTCCTGCCAGGCTCTGCCCTTTCACAAGCCCATTCCCCTCCTGTTCCTCTGCTCCCTTCAGGGACTGGCAGGCTGCAATGAGGTCCCCCCAGAAGCAGCCTTCTCTTCTCCAGGCTGACCCAGCCCAGCTCCCTCAGCCTCTCTGCGTAGGGGAGCTGCTCCAGCCCTCTGAGCATCTCTGTGGCTCCTCTGACCCCTCTCCAACAGTCCCACATCTTTCTATGATATTATATATGTACAGCAGAACGTGTCCCACAGCTCCTAGTTCAGAAGTGCTGTTACTTCCCTGTGCCTCCTTCGTGCCCCTGAGAGTGACCAGTATGGCCACACAGCCACCAGTCCAGATGCTGGGATGGCACTGACTGTTCTGGTCACGCTGTTGGCCATGCAGGTATGATTTATGTCTTTCCTCCAATCTTCAGGCACATCCCCTGTTAACAAACAGCCACTGAATTTACCGGGGGTCCCTGCTAATGTGCGTGCTGAGCTGGCATGGACAGGGCAGTTCTGCTGTGAGAAGCAAGGAGGAACCATGAAGACAGAGCCCCTCTCCTCTGCACGACCCTTCCCAGACACACACAAGGCAACACGAGTCCTCTTGGTCTCTGGCAGACACGAGGCAGGAGGTTGATTGTTTGCTGAGTCCTTCCCACCACACAGAGTGAAGTGATACACAAGTAAAAGCAGATTTCTTTTTCCTCTACGTGGAGAGTGGTTCTTGCAACAGCCAACATAGGGATTTTTTGTTGGGTTTTTTTACAATAGAGCCTTTCAGCAAGCCTGGAAGAGATAACCATACAGAATCACAGCATCACAGGATCACAGAGTCAGAGCATCACAGGATCACAAGGTTGGAAAAGCCCTCTAAGCCCATGGAGTCCCACCATCCTGTGCTAAACCATCTCCCTGAGCACCTCATCTCCCCCCTGTTAAACACACCCAGGGGCAGGGACTCAGCCCCCTCCCTGGGCAGCCTGGGCCAGGCCCTGACAACTCTGCCAGGGAAGAACTTTGCCCTCCCAGCTGAGCTGACCCTGCCCTGGCACAGCTTGAGCCCATTGCCCCTCGTCCCATCTCCTGTCCCCTGGCTGAAGAGACCAGCGCCCACCTCTCTGCACCCTCCTGGCAGGGCAGGGGAGGTGGGGAGAAGGTCTCCCCTCAGCCTCCTCTTCTCCAGGCTGAACCCCCCAGCTCCCTCAGCCGCTCCTCAGAGGATTTGCCCTCCAGCCCCTTCCCCAGCCTGGTTGCCCTTCTCTGGACACGCTCCAGGCCCTCCATGTCCTTCTGGTAGTGAGGGGCCCAGAACTGGGCCCAGCACTCCAGGTGCAGCCTCCCCAGTGCCCAGTGCAGGGGCACAGTCCCCTCCCCAGACCTGCTGGCCACGCTGGGTCTGGCCCAAGCCAGGATGCCCTTGGCCTTCCTGGCCAGCCGGGCACACTGCTGGCTCGTGGTCAGTCGGCAGCCACCCAGCACCCCCAGGTCCTTCTCTGACTGAAATACTGACGGTACAGATACTGGCAGATTAGTGGAAGGAATCCTTACTTAAAATCCATCCTCATTACTCAGAGGTGGTCATTTAACAGGGGAGGCTGGCTGAGCAGTTTCATCCAGATGGCACCTTTTACCCAAACAGCAGAACTTTTCGTGGGTTTGTTCCAGAAACATGGCGAAATACAAAATAACAGTGACAAAGTCATGTCAGATTTTTATGGCAGAAAAGCACTAAAGGAGATGAGGTTTCAAGAAAGTGAAATGTCTACAGCGATTCAGGGATGAGCTGGTGTGGTTTGCCTTCTATATTGATTTTGCTTTCTGCTTAGCAACAGGATTTCATCCTGGTTATATAAAAGTACAGAGAAGCCTGCAAATAATTCTCTTACTGTTGCAAAAAAAAAAACCAACCCAACCCACAACAACCCACCCAGCAAAATTATTTAGGATAACGCAATCTAGATATGTTTCAGGTATTAATTTTAGATGGAATTGTTATTAGCTCAGAAGATTCAAACAGTAAAATACAAACCCAAGTGTTTGATCTGTGGGGGGCTTGGTTTCTATTTGGAAGAGGCTTTGTCTTTGATTTAATTAAATCAATTTTTACATGCAGTCCTGTTCCAAGGTACCATGCACAGCAAAAGACAGAAGATGAGGAAGGTGGGTTGATGGGAAGCAGCTTAGGAAGGCCTGCTGTCTGTAACGGTACGTTGCAGAGAGGAGGATTCATTAAACAGTATATAATTTTTTGAGGACAAACCAAGTATTTCTCCTTATGTGGCTCCACACAACTTCCCAGCAACATTACTGGAGCAGCTCCCCTCTGGAGAGAGGCTGAGGGAGCTGGGCTGGGTCAGCCTGGAGAAGAGAAGGCTGCTTCTGGGGGGACCTCATTGCAGCCTGCCAGTCCCTGAAGGGAGCAGAGGAACAGGAGGGGAATGGGCTTGTGAAAGGGCAGAGCCTGGCAGGACAAGGGGGCTGGAGTGAAGCTGGAGGAGGGAAGGGGGAGAGGAGAGATTGGGGGGCAGTTCTTTGCAGAGAGAGTGGTGAGGGGCTGGCAGGGGCTGCCCAGAGAGGGGGTGGGTGCCCCGTCCCTGGGGGTGTTGAAGGCCAGGTTGGCTGTGGCCCTGGGCAACCTTGTGTAGCTCCAGGCCTGGAGGTTGGTGTCCCTGCCTGTGTCAGGGGGTTGGAGCTCTGTGACCCTTGGGGTCCCTTCCAACCCATGCCATTCTGTGATTCTATGATTATGGTCGCGTTCTTTTTGGCCCAGGCTATTCTGATGACAAACAACACCCAACCCGACGGCTGTGCACAACAACCACAACGTTTATTAGAGACAATCAGCCTGAAGTTCCAAAGGCATTCTCTCTGATTTCACTGACCTTTCATGTCTCCTTTCTAATGACACTCGATCGAGCACGCTCCCCAGAAAGCACATTGTCCCCTGTGGCTGGGCACCGTCGTCCTGGAAGATGCTTAATGTCTTCAGCTGTCACTGGAATTGAGTGGAGCTGGTTGGGAGCTGGGTTTTCCTCACTTTCCTCCTTTGCCTGATGTGGTCCCTCGCTCCTTCCCCCGCCATCCCAAGTCCCTGTGCTCTGCCTGAGCTGTCTTGGAGGAGCTGCTGGAAGGTGGCTCTTCCCTGGGCCCAGCAGCAGTGCAGGTGGAATCACAACAGGCCTTTTGCAGGCTGGAGCAAGGAATTTCTGTGTCTTGCATGACAAAGTGATGGAGGGAAGATTGCTTTTAAGGCACATGCCCTCCTCCTTTCCTGGCTTCCCCCAAGCACAGAATCACTGGGTTGGAAAAGACCTTTAAGATCATCAAGTTCAACCGTTCCTGTCCTGTGCTAAACCAGATCCCTGAGCACCTGATTTTTTAAACACATCCAGAGAAGGTGACTCAACCACCTAACACCACCATCTGAGAAGAAATCACCCAGTGACATTTGAGGCTGATATTTTTATAACTTTTGAAGGACACAGCACTTTAGGTAACTGTCAGTCACCTTGTGGCATTTAGTAGTTACACACTCAGCTCAGTAGCCCAGTGTGTGTGCCTAGGGGTAGCTTTCCCAGTCATTTAAAGAATGCAGCATCTCCATCCAAGGCCCACCAGCCCAGGTTGTGGCTCCTTGGAGGACAACAGCTCCTGTGCTGCTCGCAGGGATCAGCTCTCTCCTGCACCAGCACGCTGGGTAACGGCACAGGAGGGGTCTCCGATCTCTTCTTGGCTCCTCCATCTCTAACTGCAGACAAGTAAAGTCTGAAATCTCAACACACACACTGCCTTTGTGGCCATTTATGTATGTTCATGGCACATGGTAGCAGCCAAGCATCCTCCCGACCTTCCACTCCACTCCCCTTTTCTGGAGGATAGGGAGGAAAAATGAATCCAAGGAAGGCAAAGGACGTGTGGGCTGAGATAATGGAGTTTAATCGAGAAAGCAAAACCTGCACACGCAAGCAAAGCGAAATAAAGAATCCATTCACTACTTCCCATCAGCAGGCAGATGTCCAGCTGCTTCCTGGGAAGTGGAGCCTCGGCTCAGTTAATGGCTACTTGGAAAGATAAATGCTGTAATCATGAATGTCCCCCCTTCCTCCCCCTTTCCCTGAGCTTTAATCGCCAAGCGTGATGGGACATGGCGTGGGATATCCCTCTGGTCAGCTGAAGTATCTCCATGTCCCCTCCCAACCTCCATCCCATGCCCTTTCTCCTTGCTTTGGGGCAGGCAGAGAAAGCCTGGGCACCATGCAGGCACTGATCATCAGTAGCTGGTGTGTTCCCAACACCACTTCAGCCACAGATGCAGACATCATGCAGGTCACTATGAGGAAGGTGGCTTCCACCCCAGTGCAGGCTCCAGAAAGGACCATGATGGGTTGACCTTGGCTGGCTGCTGGGCACCAACCCAGCTGCTCTCTCGCTTCTCCTCGACAGGGCAAGGGGAGAAATGAGATGGACAAGCTCACAGGGTGATAAAATGACAGGGATGTGACTTAGCAGTTGCCATCATGGGCAAACAGGACATCTCTTGGTGAAAACTAATTTAACTCATTGCCAGCTGTAACGGGAGAATGGATAAAAGCAAAGATGAATACCAACAACACTCCTTGCCCCCCTACATCCTGGGATCAACCTCACTCCTTCATTCCTGATGGCTCTACCTCTCCCACTTGAGTGGTGTGGGGGCAGAAGCACAGGGATTGTGGTAAAGTCATAATGTGCTCTCTGGCAAACCTTCCTCCTCACACTTTTCTCCTGCTCTAGCGTGGGTCCCTTCCCTGGGCTGCAGTCCCTCAGGGGAAACCCACTCTGGTGTGGGTCCTCTCCACAGGCCACTGTTCCTGACCTAGACCTAGCCCCTGCATGGGTGCCACTCCCCACAATACAGTACTCAAAATTAAAGAAACATCACCAAAACTATAATGAAGGTGGACAATTTACACAGGGGATAGAACTCGACCACTTCAACCCTCACGATGTTACAACAAAAGATCCCCTATAATTCCTGCACTCTCTGGAGATGTGCGGTCCAACCTTTGTCCGGTACCTCTCTCAATCACTGTCCTTATCTCAAACTCCTGATCAGACTCTGCCTGCTCCTAACCAGGACAGGAAGACCCAGGTGCCATCCTCTGGTTCTTCCTGCAGGACCAGGGAAGGACATGAGGAAGTGGGACCTGTGGGTACCGGGTTGAGGACTGCAGTTGGAGGTTGGGCTGACATCTCATCCATGGCATCCTCAGAGGTGGTCTGGGTCCCTGTCTTAACCATGGTTCTCCAGTGATGCTGAGGGTACAGCAGGCTCAGGCTCTTATGACCCAGCAGAGTGGTAAGACCCTGAGGTCTCCCTGAGATCAGCAGGGTTGGATTGGGATGGGATGGGATGGGATGGGACCCTCAACCACAGGGCCATTGCTCTAAGCCCATGGAGGAGAGAGGAGATGTTTTACTTTGCCTCTCACCATCCTACTGTATTTTTAACAGGAAATACATGATTTCTAATACAATTATATTAATTAAATGAATTTCTCCCCAAGTCACATCTATTTTGTCTGCCACGGTAACTGGCAGGTGATCTCCCTGTCTTTGCCTTGACCCATGATCCATCCCAGCTCATTTCTCCCCTCTACCCTGTCAAGGAGGGCGAGTGAGAGTGTGGCTGGGTGGATGCCCGTGAGCCAGCCAAGCTCAGCCTACCACACCTGGGATGATACTTAATAACTCTGTACCCTTAATGCACTTTTCATGTAGGGGGACATCCTGGTTTGGCTATTTTGGGATTTCATTTCCTGAGGTGCAAAGAGCTTTTTGAAAACCCCGCCACGAATCCTCTGGGGAAAGAGCTCATCAGTGCAGCAGATGCAGAGGTGAGCACAGCCAGAGCCAGGCCTCTTCAGCGCACTGAGCACGTATGTGAGACAAGAGATATGTCACTTGGTGTTTCCCTTCTGGGATCTGCAGTGAGCCATCAGCACAGCCCAGCACAGCACGGACGTACAGATGGACCTGTTATCAGCACTGTTAAGTGGAAGGAGTGCATCCTGTGGAAACCCTCTGATTTTACTACTGCAGCTTTAAAGCACCTTCTGAAACACACACACTGTCCCTAAAATACAGTATTTGCTTTGGCTAGTACATGGCGAAGCACTGGAAAAAACGCTGCCTGCTAACAGCACGATGTGCATGCACAGAAGGGATAGATGTGTACTGAAACAGGAGCTTGGGCTGAGGAGAGCGATTTCTTTTGACATTCCTGTGCTTTATCATTGCTGAACCTCAGCTCAAGGGATGCTGAAAAGCTCTTTCCCAAGAGTGCTGCTCCAGCAGCTCAAACACTCCCACCTTTCCAGCTGTATTCTAATCACTGGATATAAATCAGCACTGGAGTACAGGGGCAGCCCTCAAAAGCATCCAAAAGCTGGGGGTGTAGGGTGCACAGACACCCCAAAGTGCCCTGTGAGGCAAGGCACAACAGAAGCATCACCTGTCTCCAGCCTGGTGCTGTTTTGGCTGTGTTGGCCAAACCAAAATGAGGATATTTTGATTTCAGATTCAGACTGGTTGGACTTCAATTGTGTTCTTCATTGACCTAATGCAAGCCAAAGGTGAACCTGAAGCAGGATGGCTGGAGAGGAAGCAGGTTTTCTGAGGGGGTGTTTCCCAGCAAGGTGACCTCAGGCACTTGTGAATCACAGAATCACAGAATCACAGCATCACAAGGTTGGAAAAGCCCTTTAAGCCCATGGAGTCCCACCATCCCTGTCCTGTGCTAAACCATCTCCCTGAGCACCTCATCTCTCTGCCTGTCAAACACACCCAGGGAAGGTGACCAACTGGGCTTCGGAAGGGCAGCAGGATCCTGTCACAAACAAGGGTGCAGGACACAGGGGAATGACATGAGAAGGTGGAGGAGAAAGCTACACGCTTCTGCTCGCCCCACCGGTCACCCACACATGGGGTAAGGACAGAGGGGGACCTGGCAGCTGCCATGTGACGCCAGCACTACTTGGTATGGAAAGGGCTGTCAACCACCACGCAGGCTGCCCAGGGCAGTAGGGGAGTCACCATCCCAGAAGGGCTTTAAAAGCTGTGTGGACATGGTGCTCAGGGATGTGGGTTGGCCCTGGGCTTGGGTCAATGGTCAGACTCAATGATGTCAGAGGTCTGATCACAGGATCACAGACTCACAGACCTGTTGGGGTTGGAAGGGCCCTCCAGAGCTCATGGGGTCCTACCCCCTGCCAAAGCAGGGTCCCTAGGACAGGGCACACAGGGCGGTGTCCAGATGGGGCTGGAATCTCTCCAGAGAAGGAGACTCCACACCCCCTGGGCAGCCTGGCCCAGGGCTCCCTCACCCTCACTGGGGAAAAGTTCTTCCCCACATTGGGGGGAACTCCCTGTGCTCCAACTTGAGCCCATCGCCCCTTGTCCTGTCCCCACAGACACTGAGCAGAGGCTGCCCATGTCCCCTGTGTCCCACCCTTCAGCTATTGATCCCCAGTGATCAGATCCCCTCTCAGGCTGCTTGTCTCCAGGCTGAACAGCCCCAGCTCCCTCAGCCTTTCCTCCCAGGGGAGATGCTCCAGGCCCTTCAGCATCTCCCTGTCCCTCCTCTGGACTCTCTCCAGGAGATCCCTGTCTGTTTGATCCCAGGGAGCCCAGCACTGGACACAACACTCCAGGTGGGGCCTGAGCAGGGCAGAGCAGAGGGGGAGGATCCCCTCCTGTGACCTGCTGCCCACACTCCTGATGCCCCCAGGATCCCATTGTCTCTCTCAGCCCCAGGACACACTGCTGGCTCATGGCCACCCTGTCACCCACCAGCACCCCCAGGTCCTTCTCTGCAGGGCTCCTCTCCAGCAGGTCACCCCAGCCTGTACTGATTCAAGCAGTTATTCCTTCCCAGACTCTACCATTGCTTTTATCAAACCTCATCTGGTTTCTCCCTGTCCAGCTCTCCAGCCTGTCCAGGTCTCGCTGGATGGCAGCGCAGTGTTCTTGCCTGTCAGCCACCTATTCTGCTCTGCACTGCTCCTCCCATATGTCCATACCTCATGGGCCTGGCACTGGCTTTGGCAGGGAGCACTTGTAATTCAGCTTCTCATCCATTTCTTCAGTGAGGCCAGCCTTTCTCCACTCAAGAAAACTTTGCTGAAATTTTAACCTAAAATAATAATTTCTTGTCACTTTTGGGTTGTTTTTTTTTTTGATCACTCGTAAGCTCCAAAAACATAAGAAAGAGAGAAGGAACAGACAACTTTTTTGTACAGCTTTTCATATAGCTCTGAGTGGGGTTTAGTTTGTTTACCTGTGTATTTTTACTCTCCTCTCATGTATTCACGCTCTCTGTCCTTCCTGGTCTTTCCTCTTTCCCATCACACTTGAAACAGAACATGAAGAGGAGGAACACAGTATAAGAGCCATTTAAAAATAATTAATCAATGTGCTTAGTCTTCTAAAAAAGACTTCTACAAAACCAACCCCTCTAACTGAAACGTGTAAGGAAAACAGCAATTCTGAATTCTCAGAAGTGTTTCCATCAGCCCTATTTTAATATAATAGTATCACTGGTGCCGTTATTAAAACGCATCAGTGATTTAGGGGTTGATCGGCCCTTGCTTAGGGATCTGTGGAAGAGTGAAGCCAGGACAATGAATCCCTTTAAGTAAGATGTTAATAAAAGTACAGCCCTAAGGATTTGAAAATGTTGGGGTTCACAGCTGGCGTTGGTAACATGCTCCCCTAAAACGCTTCCGTTCCTTGATCACCTCTGTTATCTGGATTACGAGCCAACAGGATGTGAACTTGCCACCATGCCCGCTCCTATTGCCCGCAGTAAAATACTTAGGGGGGACTTTGTCTCTTCCAAATAATGACACGACTGCTGTTTTCCGGGGCTTTTCTGCCTCTCCCACAGTCCCACGATGCATTTTTCCCAGGCTTCTCGCCCGAATTAGTCCAGGCTGTCGAGTAAACAGAATTAGCTGGGTTGCCACGAAGGGATGGCTGTTCACCAACAGCTTCCTGTGGGCAGCAGGGGATGCGGGGTGTCATTAGGCCCCCCCTTTAACCCGGCGTGGGGCTGGGAGGGCATGTTTGCCTTTCATTTGTAGGGACGTGATTAGCTGCTCTCCCTGCTCGTCCGCCGTGAAACTGAAAATGTCTCACGCGCTATTACCCAAGCAAATGTAATGTCCCCAAAATAAACATGCCCCGCTAGTCTGCGGGCAGTAATTGAGGGAGAAAACAGGTGTTTCCCCTGTTCCTGTGCCTGCCTACACATATGGCATCTTTTTATGCTACCCTTCAGTGACTCGGAGTGCTGGCTCCTGCAGAAGAAGAAATCCCGCTACCAAAAAAGAGCAGGTTCCAAGAGCCTCCTTTGGTCCGCAGCCAAATTAAATACAAGCAGCAGCACAGCCCCTTTCAGCATTTAAATAATTAAAGTACAGCAGCTACCACATCCACTTTAGCCTTCAAACTGTGTTGCCAGCTACTCCCATTTTAAACCATGGCGCTCTGACTTACCAAATTAAAGCTATGTATAAAACGAATCCCCGTTTGGACGGTGCTAACTGTCTCAAATTAGACCCTTCAAACAGAGTCTACGAGATAATACTGACACCCACATAGCTGGTTGCTTTTATACTTCACAACCCCAAGTTTTATCTTGCAGAGGCATTGAGCTCCCAACAGCTGAGTAAGATCTGAGTTTGACCTGGACAGGCTGGACAGCTGGGCAGTGAGAAATCAAATGAGGTGTAATAAAACCATTGATCAGATCCCCTCTCAGGCTGCTTGTCTCCAGGCTGAACAGCCCCAGCTCCCTCAGCCTTTCCTCACAGGGGAGATGCTCCAGGCCCTTCATCCCCTTCGGAGCCTCCTCTGGACTCTCTCCAGGAGATCCCTGGCTGTTTGATCCCAGGAAGCCCAGAACTGGACACAACTGCACCTTTTCCTTGAGTTGCACAAAGAATCTTAGAATCCCAGCCTGGATTTGGTTGGAAGGGACCCCAAGGGTCACAGAGCTCCAACCCCCTGATACAGGCAGGGACACCAACACCCAGGCCTGGAGCTACACAAGGTTGCCCAGGGCCCCAGCCAACCTGGCCTTCAACACCCCCAGGGACAGGGAATGCCAACTTCAGCTCATGGCTTCCTGGGGTGCAAGCCACCCCTGCGGCCCCCCAACCTTCTCCTCTGGAACCCAGCCGCACAAAACTACAAGTTCCCACGCTGGCAGCCCAAGACCCTGTTGCTCACTGCTCCAGGCCCTGCCTCCAGTGCAGCCTCTCCCTGCTGCCATGTCCTGTGGCAGCCAGCAGTGATGGCAAAGCAGCTAAGAGGGGAGTTGAGCTTCCTGAGGCAATTCCTGCCCAATGCATTCTGGTTTTGGTTCATTTACGCTGCTATAACATACTTTTCTTCATGGTATTTTAGTGATTACTGATGGTTTAGACACTCGTTGGGTCAAATTCAGGGCCAAGGCGTTTCATTCATAGCTCACCTGCATCTGCTGGCTACAGTCCCTCACAGAATCACAGCATCAGTGGGTTCGAAGAGCCTTTTAAGCTCATGGAGTCCAACCGTCCCTGTCCTGTGCTAAACCATCTCCCTAAGCACCTCATCTCCCCCCTGTTAAACACACCCAGGGGCAGGGACTCAGCCCCCTCCCTGGGCAGCCTGGGCCAGGCCCTGACAATTCTGCCAGGGAAGAACTTTGCCCTCCCAGCTGAGCTGAGCCTGCCCTGGCCCAGCTTGAGCCCATTGCCCCTCGTCCCATCTCCTGTCCCCTGGCTGAAGAGACCAGCGCCCACCTCTCTGCACCCTCCTGGCAGGGCAGGGGAGGTGGGGAGAAGGTCTCCCCTCAGCCTCCTCTTCTCCAGGCTGAACCCCCCAGCTCCCTCAGCCGCTCCTCAGAGGATTTGCCCTCCAGCCCCTTCCCCAGCCTGGTTGCCCTTCTCTGGACACACTCCAGGCCCTCCATGTCCTTCTGGTAGTGAGGGGCCCAGAACTGGGCCCAGCACTCCAGGTGCGGCCTCCCCAGTGCCCAGTGTGGGGGCACAATCCCCTCCCCAGACCTGCTGGCCACGCTGGGTCTGGCCCAAGCCAGGATGCCCTTGGCCTTCCTGGCCAGCCGGGCACACTGCTAGCTCGTGGTCAGTCAGAAGTCACCTAGCATCCCGGGTCCTTCTCCACTTGACAGTTCTCCAGCCATTCTGCCCCAAGCCCGAATCGCTGACAGCAGTAGGTACCCAGTACTACAAACATGGACACCCTACATGTGTGCAAGAAAACACTGGCACTTGGACTACAGCCCAACACTTCACCCTGGGAAACGGCCCTCTCAGCTACTGCCCACTGAAAAACCCTAAGGAGCTGCTTTACAAACAGTTCCCCACCAGATGCAGAGTGTCACTACAATGAAGATTCCCCGAGAAGCACATCCATCTTTAATATCTTGTTAAAATGAAGTTATGCACTAGCAATAGTATTTTTATAATGGGCCCTGTGTTGGTTTGTGATTTCACACTCAGGCAGAACACCGTTGGGCACACCAGGGGCTAAATAAATCTTTCGCTGATAAAAAAAACAAACCTAAATTGTTTATGGAGCATGAAACAATTATCTTTGGCTCCACCTGATGCTCCTGAGCAAGCTGTTCCCGTTTATTGTGCTATTATTAGGTAGGAACGCAGTGGGTTGACCAGCATCCTTCATTAATGGATGGGAAAACCAACCCTGTGTAGCACAGCACTCCACACACACAGCCCACCCAACTCAAGTCCCCAACAGAAAAATATCCCAATGGATAAACACAAGTGGATGAATTAATAATCTAGAAAAGTTCCCAATGACTGGCCAAAGGGAAGCATAACCTCTGTTTTTAAGGAGAAGGTAACTACAGGGTGGTCAGTCTCACCACTGCGCCTGGCAGGATCATGGAGCAGATCCTCCTGGAAACTGTGCTCAGGCACATGGAAAATGAGGAGGTGACTGGTAACAGCCAATGTGGCTTCACCAAGGGCAAATCATGCCTGACAAATCTGGTGGCCTTCTACGATGGGGTCACAGATTTGGTGGATAAGGGAAGACTGACAAACATCATCTACCTGGACTTGTGCAAAGTATCTGACACTGTCCTGCATGAAATCCTTGTCTTTAACTGGAGGGACACAGATTTGATGGATGGACCAGTCGTTGGGTAAGGAATTGGCTGGAGGATCTCTCTGAAAGAGTTGTAGTCAATGGCTCTGTCGTGGTTTCACCCCGGCTGTGGGCCGAGATCCACGCAGCTGCCTGCTCCTTAAAGTAAAAGAGCAGGGGAAGAGGGAAAAAGGGGGAAACAAGGGAAGGGAAAGGGAAGGGGCAAATAACTCCAAAACCAAGAAACTAAGAGGCCCGTGGGTTGGGATAAGGATAGTTTACTAAGATAACAGAAAGATAAAATACAACAATGCTAACAGGACTTTAGAGCAAAAGAATATGAAACTATTGATCCCCAATGCAGTTTCTCACCGAACCACACGACTCAGGCCGTACCACCCAGAGCTGTCCCGGAACCCGACCGTCCCCCCAAGAAGCACGCGTCCCGAGAGGAAGCACGCGTCCCGAAACCGCCCCTCTTCCTTCTTCCCAACAGCCCCCCGTTTTCCTAGGCAGGACGTAATTGGCATGGAATATTCTCTTTGGCCCATCTGGGTCACCTGTCCTGGCTTCGCCCCTCCTTTCTCAAGAATAGAGAAATAGAAGAAGCTAAGAAAGTCCTTGACTGTCTGACTGCAGCTAAGAACATCAGGGTGTTCTCAGCACTGCTTTCATTTTAACTCCCAAACACAGCGTTCCATCAGCTGCTACAAATGGAGTTAACTCTATCCTGACTGAAACCAGGACAGGCTCAAAGTGCAAGTGGAGACCAGTGAGGACTGGTGCTGCTCAGGGCTCGGTACTGGTTAACACCAGGGGTTGGTGGTGTTTGACATCTGCTGGAGACATGGAGAATGGGATCAAGCGCACCCTCAACCAGTTTGCCACACTGAGCTGTGGCTGGGTTGACATGATGCAGGGAAAGGATGTCATCCAATGGGACCTGGGCAGGCTGGAGAGGACACTTTATAAGGGGCTGTGGTGACAGGACAAAGGACGATTTCTTTTAACTGAGAAAGGAGAGATTTAGATGAGATACTGGGAAGCAGAAATCCTTCCTGGGGAGGGGGAGGCCCTGGCACAGGGTGCCCAGAGAAGCTGGGGCTGCCCTGGGATCCCTGGCAGGGTTCAAGGCCAGGTTGGATGCGGCTGGGGGCACCTTGGAGCTGGGGGTGATATCCCGGTGGGGGCACTGGAGGGTCTGAGGGCTCTGCTCACCCCACCAGCCTGGGGTTCTACCAATGGACTCTATGATTCAATGAAAAGAGTGCAGAGATTTTTCAGAACAGTCTTTGGGGTGCAGATGTTCCAACCACTACACAAGACCTGGAAATACAAATAGTTGCTGTAAGTACACAGGGCTCCCATTTCGTTGCTGTGTGCAGATAATGCTTCTGCACGGCTGCTTAATGCAAAATGTGAAACTCAAGCCAAGCTGCAGTCTCGGTGACGAGGAGAGAAGGGTAAGAAGCCCTCTGTGCTTTGACTAGAACAGCAGTGCTAAAACCGACACAGGAAAAGCCTGCGTGGACCCAGAAGCTGCTCGTCGAGACAGCCACATGTACAGAAAGCCTCAGATCCACATTGCTAAAAAGGGGAGAGAGGGATCTCCAAGGCATCTGTCCAGGGAAGTGAAGAAAATAACATTTTTGGCAGTGAATCCTGAGAAAATCATGCTGTGAGCACCATAAATCAAAGCGAACAGAAAACACATGTCCTCCTCGCTGGCTTGACTCCGACAAACTGCACCCTGTCATTATCCCAGGCTGCTGGGAGGGCAGGTGAAGCTGGGATGGGGCTGTACTGACATTTCACTGGTGTTCGATCTGGTATCGACATGTATCAATACCCTATTGGCGTTCCTGCTACACTTACTACTTCCTCATTGCTTTCCCCCTCCCTGGATCCATTCAGACTCCTGGCATTTTGGGCTCCTGGGCACGTCAGGGCTCGATGCGTCAGCAGTAACAAGCCCCCTATCCCAACGGGCTCTCAGCACTGTTCTCATCCCTGCACCAGGATGTCTGAGGCTGGGATTCTGGATGGTAAACCCTTCACAGTATTTCCCTTTCCTCACTGTCTCGTTTTTATTTTCCCCATTAGTGCCCTATTTTAGTAGCCAACAAAGAGTAGGGCTGGCGGACCTGTCACTCTGCAGTGAACCGAGTGAGGAAAGCAGTATTAAATCGCAGTTCTCACACTTCAAAGCAACTTACTGACTTTTCCAGTTTAAAAGTTGGAGGAATGGGGCGATTAAACATACTTTTACCTGTAAACCGAAGCTGCCAAAATGTCCAGAGGATTTAGGAAATGCTAGGCAATTTTTAGAGGCGTTTTCTGACACGTCAGGAAAGACAATGAGTCCGGTAGTAAATAAAACAGAAGGAGCCCGGGAAATGCAGCTGCGAAATGAAAATTGGGAAATAAATGAGTACTTAACGAACCGCAGCATTTGCTGAGAGAAATGCAACGGGCGGGCCGCCGGGTGCGGGAGGGGAAAAGGGGAAAAAAAAAAGGGACAATTTAAAATTAATTTACAACGAGTCGGCACCGCGCTTGGGGAGGAAGATGCTTGTTACATAATGGGACCCGGCTGCGGTGCCGATGGATGCAGCGTACCTAGGGCGGCTTGGAACTGCCGCGGACGGGGCGCGTTAAGGATGCATCACCGCGCACGAGGTCCCGGGGTTTTAATTTAATTGAAAAACCCGTTCGGCTCGGCCAGCCCTCCCCTCGCACCGCGGCTGGGATGCGAGGGATGCTCCCCCTCCTCCCCCCTCCAGCGACAGCGCGGGGCCGGGGGATAACACACACACCTCCCCCCCTCATCTCCCTCCCCCCGCGGAGGGGTCTGTGGGGGGACAGGGCGAGGTCCGGGCTGCTGCCTCACCTTCGGCTGGGGGGTGAATCCCTGCGAGCGTCTGTAACAAGGGCGCCGATCGCAGCGCAGCACAAAGCCGAGCCCCGCGCAGCCGTGCGCTCGCTGCCCCCGCCCGCGGGGACCGAGACGCCCCGCGCCCCCCTCTCCACCTCCATCGCCCCGACCCCCGCCCCGAAAGGGGTGTGTGTGGGGGGTGGGGGCTGCGGGGGGGGATGGGGGATGAGGGGGGCCGTAAGCCCGCCAAGTTGCCGCCGCCGGGAACCAGCCGCCCCCGTCCCGCGGGTGCCGCCCGGGGCCAGCCGAGCTGCTCCCCCATCCGCGCCCCTCCCGCTCGTTTCCGCGCCCCCTCCCCCGGGGAATTACCACCCCCCCCTACCCCCCCGGCTCGGGGGCCAGGTACACTTGACGTCAGGATGGCTGTCGTCGTTTTGACGTGTAAACACTCATTTCCATTCCGGCTCCGGAGGGTCTGGGCGCCGCGCAGCCCCGGGCAGCCGCGCCGGCAGGCAAGGCACGGCAAGGCGAGGTAGGGACCCGCGCCGGGCCGCCTCCCCGCCCGCTCCCCCTGCGCTCGCCTAGCAACGCGGCGCCCCGCCGCAGCCCGCCGCCTCGCCGCCGCTCCCGGAGCCCCGCGGCCATGGACGGTCGCCTCTGGGCCGGCCGGTGCGCGGCCCTGGCGCTGCTGGCTGCGTGCTGCCTGGCCCGCGGCGGCAGCGCCGAGCGGCAGTTCCTCAACGAGTGGGCGGCGGAGATCCCGGCCGGCCCCGACGCCGCTAGAGCCATCGCGGAGGAGCTGGACTACGACCTCGTGGGGCAGGTACGGCCGGGCGAGGTGGGGAGGGGGACGGACCGCCGCGCCGAGAAGTCCGGGCGAGACGCCCCGTGCCGGGGTCCTTTCCCTGCGTCCCTCCATCCCTCCCTGCATCCCTCCCTGCATCCCTGCATCCCTCCTCTGGGCTGCCCAGAAACTTGTGGCCGGCGCCCCCCTCCACACCCCCAGACCCTCCCCCCGCGGGGCTCAGGGGAGTTTGAAACGCTCTGTCCCACCGCCGCCCCCCGGGCCGGGTCCACACCTGGCGAGGAGCCCCGCGACCGTGACTCCCGGCCGGGGACGGCTCGGACGGAGGGGAGCGGGGAAGGCCGGGCAGGGCACCCCCCGCTCAGCCGGAGGGGAGCGGGCAGGGCGCTGCGGCTCTCCCCGAGGGGAGCGGGCGGCAGGAGGGCGCGGGCAGCCCTGGCTCCAGCCCCTCACCCCCCCCGACCTGGCCCGCCGCCATCCCGCCCCCGAGGCTCCACCGCCATCGCGGGGCTTCTCTCCAGCAGGCCCTCCCGGCGCTTTTTTTGGGATGCCGTGACGTCAGCGTTGTCAGGGATGAGTAACCGCCTTTAGGTAACAGCCTCGTCCCACCTCCAGACGAGGGGTCCTGTGCCAGGCGGCGCGTCTGGCAGCGCCGGGGGACCCCGCTGCTCCCAGCCGCCCCGCAGCCCTCGCCGCAGGTGGGCCCGGTGATGCGGGCCGCCCCTGCCCGGGCTCCAGCCCGGCCCCATGCCCCGGGCACCATCACGTTCCTCAGGCTCAAAGCTGGGTGTGATCCCACCGCCCTGAGTACGGTTGGAGCTGCCAGCCTTCCGCTCAACCTGTGTTGTCGTCCTCCCCCACTCCCCACCCTGCTTTGGGAAGAGGGGTGTTTAAAGCCGGCGGGGTGCAGCCAGCGTTTGGGGGAAGTCCAGCTGCTGCCCCGGTGCCAGCACCAGCCCAGGGGATGCCTGTGCAAATTACCCCCCTCACCGGCCCCCTCCCCCCCCCAGTCGTTCCTCCAAAGCCACAGTGAGTGTCCAGCTGAACCCCGGGATGAGCAGGTGGAACTCAGGTGCGGCTGCACGTACAGCCCATCCTTCACCAGGGGTCAAGTGTCTGCTGGTGGCTACTACGGGGCACAACAGGGCTGCACACTGTAGTAGTGATACTGCTGCTTCCCTGGGTTAGTTACTCCCCAGGGTTCTTCTGGCAGCGCACAGACTGCGCCTCTTTGAGGAGTGTTCCTCAGTTTGGGTTAAAATACCCCAAGGGTCGTTTCTTGCTCTTCCCCCCGTCGTTTGAGCAGAACAGATTTGTCCAGGTGATGACTGTTGATGTTTGTGGGGAAATACCTCTCTGCAGTTAAAGCACGCCTCTGCCTTACAGATCGGATCGCTCAAGAACCACTACCTGTTCAGGCACAAAAGCCATCCAAGGCGGTCCCGGAGGAGTGCCATTCACATCACTAAAAGACTTTCCGATGATGAGCGGGTGAGTGCTGCATTTGTTCTTTTTCATGCTCTCTGTTTATTCTGCCTCCTTATTGCCATCTTTGTAATGAGGTCACAGACGGGCTCTCCTTGTTTTGCAAGTCTAATATATTCAGCCACCCATACTCGTGCTGAATAATACTTTATTATTCTGTCATTAGCAGGCAGAATCTGACCTTCTCGCACCATATTTTCTGCAAGCGCTTTCCAAATTAAGATTTAAGATACGCAGCGTTGCAGAGGCTTGGGATTTCAGATGCCAGCGTGTCACTGATGAAAATACGACCGAGGAACCACAGGGCTCAGTTCAAATATCCAGAGGTGCAGTTAGTCCAGTCAGGCCACATCTGTGCAATTAGTGTGGGAGTTAGGTTTGATTTAGAGTGAATGAATATTTAAAAATAAAAAGAAGGGCAGGAGGGTGAAAGGCTGAGGCGGTGCTGGATTCTCTTCTGTGCTAAAAAAAATCCCCCAACCCTTCTCAAAGGATCCATCAGGCGCTGTCTGGTGGCAGTCTTTGGGTACACTGGGAGCCCGCTGCCACGGGAGAGCGGGCACACTGGAGAGCCAGGGATCTGAGGCGCAGGGCGCTGATGAAGCAGGCTCCCTGTTTATTCGGCTTTACTCAAGAGAGAGGCATGCCTGTAAACACACTGTGAAAATGGGGTTGGGGGTTGGGGGTGGGGGAGAGGGGAGGAGGGGCGGTGAATTTAAGGAGCAGACCTGAATTCTGTCAGCCCCTCTAAAAAAATAACCCAAAAAACCAAACCAAACCAATTTCTGGCAAATTTCAGAACAATGAAATTTGAATTTCAAATCAGCAGGGCTGCAGCGAGCGCTGGAAAAATACGAGCAGTCCAAGGCACAAAGTAACCTAGTTGTGAAAACGGTAATTTAACGGGTGAGGAGTTGCTCCTCTGAGAAGGAGTAATTGGTTATCCGGAGGTTTTAGGTGGAGCTGTCACCTAGGAGCAAGTGTTCTGGGCACAGGCAGAAGAATTAAAGGAGGGGGTGAGACACGGGGCATTTGTTTTGTCTGTTCTGCTTCAAAACTGCACACTCATATCTGTCTCCTTGTGAATGCTGTCTTCTTCTGGGTGAAATCATTCTAAAACAGGGATGTTCAAAACCACAGTGGTGAATTAGGGCTCTAGTTCATACCCATACCTGTATGGTTCAATGCCACGGTGGTACAATGTTTGGGACCGGTCTCGATTGCAGTTCCTTCTTTTTTTTGGTACTAACTACACTAAATTCATCATTGCACAGGGGAGCGTGTCCGTGTTTAATATCCCCAGTTCTGATGTTGTAGCCAGAATGGGAACAGTCGTGTCACACGTGTTGGTGTAGACTTACACACTTAGATCCAAAAGCAGAGCTTCCAAGTCCTGCAGGTGATTTGCTAATTTTACTCCAATTTCCCTTTTATTTACCATCTAGTATGCAAATCGACTGGGTGAGTGAATGGGATGTAATTATGTCATTATGTAAGTATATAAACACAAAGCAATCATGCCACGCTGTGCAGTTAGACATGGACCTTTGCTCCCAAGAGCTCCTCTTGTGCAGCGGCAGCCTATTTAAAAAGATTTAAATTCGATCTTTACAGAGGGAGAGAGAAGGGAACCCTGCTTCTCTTTGTGTAAGGCCTTCATGAATTTCACGGTGTGTTAAGTGTGAAAGCTGGGACAACACTTGGCTCTGACCTGAATATTTCTCAGCTCCCTATAGATGTCCCGGTGCCTGTTGTAAACCCAGATAAAGGCCAGGGATATACCGAAGGGGTGTGATTGTTTGGTTCCCTAAATTCCTCCAGCATTTGTGCTGGTTTCTGAACCTGCTTTCTTGCAGGAGGCCTGAATCTGAATAGCTCTTGCTGCGTTCTGTCTGTCAGCAACTGGGGAGCTGGCACCGGGCCTTCAGCCTTTGCCATGGGTGGGTGACCTGTCACCCGGCCGCCGAGTGACAGGCATCTGTCGTTTGTCTGACGTACTGTTCAATGGTTTCAGCTCATTCCCCTCCGTGTAGTTGTCCACATTGAAATAATAAATAAATAGGGAGCGTGGAAGTTGTCCCTTGTTAATTACTGCTGGGTGATGAGGAGGCTGCACTTCGTTGCGGGCAGGGAGAGGAGCTGTGCATGAGTATGTGTGACTCTGGGTATCAGGAGGGTGGCTTAAGATACTTCCATGAGTATATTCATCTTCTGTGACTGACTGTGGTTTGTAGGGGGGTTTGGCACCAAACACAAAGTGCAGGAAATCGTAGAGGAGAGCTTCCAGTGTTTGTGACTGCCTGGTGTAGCTGCTGTTCTTCAGGGTGTATGTTCTTGTAGTGGATTTTCATTAGGCTCTCACTAGGACGTCGTATTTTAATCATATCAGCACTTTTTTATTACTGTAATTTCTGAGTCACCCTTGTTATTGTTTCGTATATGGCAGTGGATGTAAGGACCACAAAGCCATTGGATCCCAGTAGAGAAAAACAACGAAATCTGTTCAGGCGTTTACACGGGGAGGTTGTGTCCGAGGCACCCTCCGCTTGAGGCTTGTAGCAGGGGAGTGGCAGGGTACGGAGCTGGGGTTTGCTTTGCTCGCTGGGAAACAGGGATGAAACACACCAGCTCAGTCTGTGTCAGAGTGACTGTCCAGGTGCTGGCAGTGAAGAACGGTTTTAGTCCCGCTTCTCAAAGCAGCACATGGTACAGACGGAGGTAGCAGAATAAGGATTCGGATCGAACTGGGTTCAGTGATGTGTTCAAGCTTTTAAAATGCAGCCTTAGTGACTTAAGAGATGGCTGTGTCCGTGCACAAGTGCCACGCAGCTCATCGTATCCGTGCTTAAATAAAACATGCTGAAGCATTCTGGCTTTCAGTCGCCTTAAGTGGAATTATGCCAGTGATGAAGTTAGTCCAATATTCATAGCTTACTAATTGATGACATTTCAAACCACCACTGGGAAGGAGATTTGAAGGTCTAGCTGGGCTATGAGTAACAGCATCATTATGATTGCTAGACTAAAGCCAGAGATAATCTTTCTCCTTTCCTTTTAGCTCCCGAGAGAAATAGATGAGGATTAAAATGTAAGTAGGAGAAAGAAGCAGGCTGTGGGTTTGCTTGTTTCGGTAACCACTGCTGCTTAGATAACCTTCTAACCAAAAAGCACATTCGATATCAAAGCCTGCATCGCGTGGCACTCACAGTTCGACTGTTAACGTGTACACAACAGTCTCCTCTGAGTAGATTTTGTAGCGTTGTGATTTCACTGAGCTTTCTTCTCCAGACTACAGTACCAGTAATCCTCTCTGCATCAAAAATTGCTCGTTCCGCTTTAGGCATCAAAAATCCCTCTGTGTGAGGGAACCCCTTACCCTCCCTAGGCTGGGAAAGCCCTAACTTACAGAGGCTTGCTTGTCATGCTTGTGCAAATCGTTGTAGGTGTCGTGGGCAGAGCAGCAGTATGAAAAGAAGCGAACCAAGCGTGCCACTGTGAGAGACTTGGCAGAAAATCTCTTCAATGACCCTATGTGGAACCAGCAGTGGTATCTGGTGAGAGCGGGCTTTGTCGAGTAACTGGGGGGTGGGGTGTGAATTGCAGTTGTGCTGTCAGCTGCCCTGGGCTATCAGAGCCATTGCCCCAAAGGGAGTTAATGAGGAGTCCCTCTCATTAGCACACAATACAAAAATGAGAGATCTCTGGGATAACCTTCCCAGGCAACCTTCTGTTTCCTTTGTGCAAAGCCAAATTCAGACGGCTGTTTAGGATGGGGACTGGCATTAGAAAGCGGTGCCACAGCTAAAAGCTACCTTTGAGGTGCCTGTAAAATACTTCCACCTGGCACACAAGAAACCCCATGTCACCTCTGAGGCAGGCCATGTGTTTTCTTATAGAACCATGGTCGTGCGGAGATGAAAACAAAAGCACACACCTGTGGCAAGTGCCCCCAGCCCCTTGGACTAGGGTTGAAGTAGAGAGGGATCTCTACAGCTCGCGTGTTCCAGGCCTCACAGAAAGGGAACGTCCTGCGCTCTGTATTTTCTCTTTGTGTGTGGCAGCTCAGAAGCGCAGTTGGTCTCTTGTGCTTTACATGGTTTCTTTCAAGCATCTAGCTGTATCTGTAGTCTGGGTGTCACTGCTTTCACGGGGCTAGGGATGGGATTAGAGGTGGGTGTAATGAACTGAGAGGAAGAAGCACAAGTGTGGCCTGTGTGGATGGAAATTCCGCAGTGGTGAGGCTGCACCTGCAGTGCTGGGCCCAGTTCTGGGCCCCTCACTACCAGAAGGACATGGAGGGCCTGGAGCGCGTCCAGAGAAGGGCAACCAGGCTGGGGAAGGGGCTGGAGGGCAAATCCTCTGAGGAGCGGCTGAGGGAGCTGGGGGGTTCAGCCTGGAGAAGAGGAGGCTGAGGGGAGACCTTCTCCCCACCTCCCCTGCCCTGCCAGGAGGGTGCAGAGAGGTGGGCGCTGGTCTCTTCAGCCAGGGGACAGGAGATGGGACGAGGGGCAATGGGCTCAAGCTGGGCCAGGGCAGGCTCAGCTCAGCTGGGAGGGCAAAGTTCTTCCCTGGCAGAGTTGTCAGGGCCTGGCCCAGGCTGCCCAGGGAGGGGCTGAGTCCCTGCCCCTGGGTGTGTTTAACAGGGGGGAGATGAGGTGCTCAGGGAGATGGTTTAGCACAGGACAGGGACGGTTGGACTCCATGGGCTTAGAGGGCTTTTCCAACCCAGAGATCCTGTGAAATACCTTTTTTCAGTTCATCTTAGGGAGAGCAGACTGTTTGTATAACGATTTGCCCTCCCTTTCCTTAGTCAGAGCTGGGAAAAATAAATTATAAGCCACATAGTGTAACATATTTCCAGATTCCTGCAGACATCTTTTCAATGTAAAAAATCGGTTATCTTTAAGAATTTGACTTTTCTTTGAAGCTGAGTATCTGTTTCCTTCTTTGCCTGTTTCCAGTAGGAGGCAGGAAATTTTCCCTCTAGTTTTCCCACATGATAAACAGAAACATGATGTTTCTGTTTATCAGAAACATCAGAAACCCTTGTTTGCAGCAAGGGTTTGCAGCAAATTGTTGAATTTTTTTCCTGTTTAAATGGATATGTGTGCTAGATATTTTCTCCCAGATATGTTCCCTGGCTTGTATTAAGTAACTTATTATTACCTGATTATTATGATTTGATGGCAACAGTTTTTTTCTCTATTTGGTGTACCTTCACGCATCAACAGAAAAAATTATTATTTGAGGGATTCTGGAGAACAAAACTTGAAACTTCAAATAATTCCCTGAACAGCAACAGTCAGGAGAGAGAGCATAAAATGAAAGAAAGGTCATTCCCATAAAACTTTCCTTTTTCTAAGCCTTGTTCTGTATGTGATGTTCATTTGGCAGCAAAGAAATGAAAAACCTGCGATCAACTAATGCGATTATGCACAGAGAAACAGAAATAAAATGCTTTTTTTTTACAGCAGTGTTTTTATGGGGGTTGCAAGCAAGTTTCCTAAATAAGATGTATGCACTGCACATTTAATATTGGAGAGGAGAAATCACCCATTTAGGAGCTTGTCTTCAAAGAACTCTCTGTGGAAGAAAAGGCTGTAGATGATTCATGCTTCCAGTTGATTTACCACAGGAACAGTAATGAGGGTAGTAAACAGAAAGTTGTGATTCAGCACAGTTGTTCCTAACCAAACGACTACCTTAATTGCTTTATCCATTAATTATTTTGCTCTGGCTAACTTGAATGTCAAAGGAGAAAGCGCAGCTCACTGCGCTGTGGGGCACTGTCTCGGCTTCTCATCCTTGAGAAGAACAAACACGAGCAGGTCTGATTATTAACTCAGCCTTCCAAGGTTCATCCGTGCATCCCTACCATCCCCAGGTTTCTGCTGCCTACTTCCATTAAATACAAGATATTCTTTGTTCATAAGGGGCCTTCAGGGACCTCCAGGTAACGGGGTACATCTCCCAGTGCTACAGGTACCTGAGGAAACCAGTTTTTGTTTTATCTTTGCAAAATTTGAGGAAAAAGGTACAAGTTCAGGCTGGGGTGATTTATTGCTCCTTTGGAATACGGCTTCGGACCCGTGTGCTGTAAATGGATAAAAACGCTGATGTATCTTAATCCTTTCTGTCCTCCAGCAAGACACAAGAATAACTCCATCCCTGCCTAAACTGGATCTCCACGTTATTCCTGTGTGGCAAAAAGGGATTACAGGCAAGGGTGTTGTCATCACAGTCCTGGATGATGGCCTGGAGTGGAATCACACGGACATCTATGCCAACTACGTAAGTTTGGGCATTAGAATGCTACAGAGTAAATGAATCAGTTGTAAATTTGATATGCAGACACTCATCTCCAGGTCGCTTGCTGTTCTGTAAGTCAGCTCCTGCAGCACAGAGACTGAAGTATTTGCCTTGGGCATAATTTGGAACCTGGTCAGTGTCACAGGAAGCTGAGCGTTACTTAGCAATGATGGCAGGGTCTGTTTGGGTTGGGGTTTTTTTTGCTTAGTTCTGGGGCATGTTTGTATACAGTGGTTTAATGCTGAATTATTAAAGGTCCCTGAAAAATTTATGGAATTGTTAATGTCCATCAAATTCTACCAGCTTGATTTCTGTCAGTGTGAAGCACACCAAATAAATAAATGGCCTCAGAATCCATTTGGCTATGCATTTTAAAGTTAATTTTCTAGCTGTCTGAATTAATTCTGGTTTTGTGGTTATTTTTGGTTTTTTTAAATGTAGGATCCCAAGGCAAGTTATGATTTCAACGACAATGATCATGATCCCTTTCCTAGATATGACCCAACAAACGAAAACAAGTGAGTAGCCTCTCAGTTATGGAAGAGAACAAAAGAGCAGATTATTCATGTGTGTGTTGGGACTCTCGAGGATGTGTGTCCCTCTCCTGTGACAGTTATATAATGAAAGGAAACATCTGCATAACAATATCACAGAGGGGTTGAGGTGGGAAGGGACCCCTGGCCAGGCCAGGGTCTGGTCCAAGCCCCTGCTCGAGCAGGGAGAGCTGGAGCTGGTTGCCCAGGACCACAGCTGACTATCCTCAGGGATGGATACTCAGCCTCCCTGGGCAGGCTCTGCCACTGGCTCAGTCTGCCACACAGTGAAAAAGTGTTTCCCCATCCTCAGAGTTTAAGTTCACACAAGGATTTGCAGGATTTGGCATGTGCATTGGAAACTAAGGTCACTGTATTCGCAGATGAAGAGCTTCATAGCTGTAGTCTCCCTATCCTGTCTGGAATTTCTCCCTATCTCTCTAAGTGCAAGGCACAGATACCTTTTGTAAGCTGAGGGGAGCAATCTGTTCATGCCACTGTGTGTGCTTTTAGAGTGGCACCTCCCTAAGCAGATTTTGACTTCAGTTCTCTGCTTTGCCCTGGGACCTTTACAGTTATATGTTTCACCCCAGCAGAGAGCCAGGCACAGCGCAGCTGCTTGTTCTTTAAAGGGGGGGAGAATTGAGGCAGGGGGAAAAGGAAGGGAGAAGAAAACCCAAGGAACCAAAACCTCACAGGTTGGGATAAGGAGAGTTTATTGGAACAGCAGAGAGATTGATATCACAACAATAACAGGACTTTATAGCAAAATACACGAGACTGGTGACACACAGGGCAGTGCCTCAACGAACTGCACAGCTCAGGCCGTACAGCTAAGCTATCCCAAAACCGTATTGTCCCCAAAACCCCAAACCCTGGAGCTGACTGCTCCTCTCACCAGCCCCCCTTTATGCTGAGCGTGATGTAATTGTCATGGGCTACCCTCTTTGGCCAGTTCAGGTCACCTGTCCTGCCTGTCCCCTCTTTTCTCAGTAGCAGGGAAATACGAACAACTGAAAAGTCCTTGATTGCTTGGCAGCAACTAGAAACATCCCTGTGTTGTCAGGGCTGCTCTCATCCCGATTCCCAAACACAGCATTCCATCCCCTGCTAGGAAGAAATAAACTGTCCTGGCCAGAGTGTCCTGTGAAGGGCTCTGGAGGAGACTGTCTGAGAGTGACCTACCAAGAAACCCATCCCTTCAAGCCAGCTTCTGTAGCTGAGGCCACTGTTCTCCACTGCTGGCAGTGCCTCCTGAACTAACAGAGCAGCTTCTCCTTGTGCAGTCACAGGTGACATCCTGCCTCTGACCCCTCATGTGGGTGTGACAGTCAAACCTCAGAGGAGGTTACACTCGTTCTCAGGACACTCTTCCTGTCTCTTCTGAGGCACGCAGAAGCCTCATTCAGGTCAGATTTGGCTTAAACATCCTCAAAAGAGCAGGCCAGGAAGTTTTGAAAGGCCTGAGCACAAGACAGCCAGCTGTTTCACTTAGTGCCCTCACGGGTCGTGCAAGGAGGGAGGAATTTCCTCTGATGCTCTCTCTAGGGCTACCTCTTGACACTCTGTGGAACATCCTGATGAGTCTGTCACACTATGGCATACCCATAGTGGTTCAGGAAGGGGCTTTGTCCATCAGAAAGGGAAAAGAGTGGGTCTTTTTAAGGGCTAGTACACAGAAGATGTACATTTCTTAAACTGGTTAGGGTGCTGCTAACCAGTAAAAAGATGGTAAGGATCCCTGTTGTCTGTCAGATGATACAGTAGCATCCACAACATAAATCAGTGTATGGGGAAAAATGCCAATCAATCAAAGGATAAATGTCCCATCAATAAGACAACTGAAAAATGACATTTCTGCTTTGTTACGGCGTTATTTAAGAGCAAGAAGCCATTATCCTCTTGTTCCGATGACATTCTCTCTTAAATCTACCTGTATTACCTCCAATCTTTATTAATAAGTAAATGGAATTCAGCCCAGAAGCATTCAGGCACTTCATTGAATAACAGTCTGCAGGTTGTTAAATAATATACCTCTTTTACAACCTCACTCACATGGAGGCTGTCTGTGCTGGGGGATAAGAACCACCTATTTAGGAAACAGTTGGCTACAAGAAAAACTTGGCAATGGTGAGGATACTTCAAAGACTGCCTGTCTGCAACCCCAAAAACTGCAGTCGTTAAAGGAGTGTCTAAATGTGTGATTCAGAGACCTGTATCGTGCTTCTGTCTGAAGAAGTTTATCAGCATCTTACCCCCAGATTTTTAAACTACTTTTGCACTGCACTAAAACGCTGGCATCTGGGGGGCATCAGGAGGAGTGTGGGCAGCAGGTCACAGGAGGGGATCCTCCCCCTCTGCTCTGCCCTGCTCAGGCCCCAGCTGGAGTGTTGTGTCCAGTGCTGGGCTCCCTGGGATCAAACAGCCAGGGATCTCCTGGAGAGAGTCCAGAGGAGGCTCCCAAGGGGATGAAGGGCCTGGAGCATCTCCCCTGTGAGGAAAGGCTGAGGGAGCTGGGGCTGTTCAGCCTGGAGAGAAGCAGCCTGAGAGGGGATCTCATCACTGGGGATCAATAGCTGAAGGGTGGGACACAGGGGACATGGGCAGCCTCTGCTCAGTGCCTGTGGGGACAGGACAAGGGGCGCTGGGCTCAAGTTGGAGCCCAGGGAGTTCTCCCCCAATCTGGGGAAGAACTTCTTCCCGGTGAGGGTGAGGGAGCCCTGGGACAGGCTGCCCAGGGGGTGTGGAGTCTCCTTCTCTGGAGAGATTCCAGCCCCGTCTGGACACCGCCCTGTGTGCCCTGTCCTGGGACCTGATGAGCTCTGGAGGGCCCTTCCAACCCCCAAAACTCTGTGACTCTGTGATCTAAGAAGTCTGGGGGCTTCAGTCATCGCAACAATCCTCTGGTCATTAAGTGGGTGAAATGTTGATTGACTCCTAAGAGTAAGAACACCTTGATGTCTTGTAGATGCATCGCCAAAGCTGTTGGGTATCTGTGGTGGGTTAATGAGGACTTGCATCACATGGAAGTCACTGATGAGTCTTAGTGTACAGTAAGGAAAGGTGCTACAAGGTGGTTTTTTATCCTTACCTGTTTCTTCAGGCATGGGACACGGTGTGCAGGAGAGATTGCCATGCAAGCCAACAACAGAAAATGTGGAGTTGGAGTGGCCTACAATTCCAAAGTTGGAGGTAAGGAAATGAACTTAATTAGGTGTCTAATAGGGAAGGAAACCAGGCGGGTGCTCTGAAGTGCTGAGTGTTTTCAGCTACCATCAGTCTGGCACACGAACGACTGGTCCTGCTCAGAAGACACGGATCTTGCTGTGTTAGGCTACAAAATCCTGTCTGGTCATAGTGCAGGGCGTTATGTCTGTCTGACAGCATTTCTTGGATGTCAGCATACTTTCTGGGATGTGCTTATCAGCTGAAGAGAGTAGAATGTATAACAACAGCAGCAACGCTGCAGGTGGCAATTGTGTTGAGGATGATGGTGATGATAAGAATAGCAGCAACCTGTGTTTTACCCAGAGATAGGACTGTATTTTTTAAGGAATGATGGGCTTACTTCTTATAATTGGTTATTCTGGAGGGTGGCAGCATGGGGGAGGAGAAGGGCTGGGCAGAGTGGAAGTAAGAATGCCCAAATTTATACCCACCCATGCCTGCAGCATATCTTTTCCATCCACACAATTACATCTGAAAGGTCACGTCAGTCAGGATGCTCACAGGGCTGTGGCTGACGTTTCAGCAGCTTACTTCTGTGCTATCATCCTAAGTTAATTTTGAAAATAAGTAGAGTCTTGCTTGCCTGTCAATCAATATTGCCATCTTTTATTCAAGCACTGACTGCAAGATTTAATCCATTAGAGGTTTATAAAATGGTGAGGATCGAAGTATCAGTTGCAAATGGCTATTTAGCTGAAAGGAAGATGTTTGTACAATCCTGGTTTTTCCATTACTCCCTTTTTTGCTTCTAAACAAAGGGACAATGAGTGGCAATTGACACCCATTAACTGCCGCTCCCACCGTTTGGGTCGTGTGTTTGTGAGCTGCCATTTACTCCGCCGAGCTGTCACAGGTGTCAGCTCCGCAGCCTGCCTTTGCCAGGGTGCATTATGCTGTCACGCTCTGTTTAAACAAAATATCTCGCTCAGAAGACGGAGACACCGAGTTTTCCAAGCAGGGCAGAGCGGATGGAGCTGCAGAGATGCCTGAACTCCCGCTGTGCCCGTGTTTTAAGGCGCCTGCTTCGACAGGGAAGATTCTTACCCAGTCGTTTGCATGCGCTGTGTGTTCGTTTGCAAACACAAGCTGCAGATCTGCACAGGGCGGTTTGTCTAGAAAAGGGGAAATAATAGGTGGAAAAGCATTCCAACAATCCAAGTTGCCCAGGAAGCTGCTTACACCTGGGAGGGGAGAAGAAAGAATGGAAAAGCTGAAAGAAAGTGGAAGCTGTTATGTATGAGCAGCTTGATGAAGATAGGAATGTAACAAGGGTTACATCTCTGTGACCTTAGGGATCTCTGTCCCCAAAATGTGAAGGCAAAGTTCTTCCCTGGCAGAGTTGTCAGGGCCTGGCCCAGGCTGCCCAGGGAGGGGGCTGAGTCCCTGCCCCTGGGTGTGTTTAACAGGGGGGAGATGAGGTGCTCAGGGAGATGGTTTAGCACAGGACAGGGACGGTGGGACTCCATGGGCTTAGCAGGCTTTTCCAACCTGGTGATGCTGTGACTCTGTGAAAGGTATGTTCAGAGCAGTGGGCGACAGGAGAAGCCTCCAAAAGGTTCAGATACATCTGGAGTGGCTAAACATCGAAGGCCCTTCTGGATGTTCTGGGCTGTGCAGGATTCATTTCTTCACAGCTGTTTTTTTCTTTTTTTTTTTTTTTGCTAAATCCATGAAATGATGCATTACATGCTTCTCTTTGACATTAGTTCAGGATGACTTCTTTACGTGGCTGTTTGCTTGTAGCAGTTGCTATACTGGATAGTTCCAGTGGTCCACAGCCGATGCCTCCTCCCTGACAGCCGTCGATAGCTGCTGTAGGGAAGGAAACCCCTGTCATGTGGAATACTTTCTTCTCCGAGTGTTGCTGGCTTAGCTGTGCCTTGAGGGGTAAAACAAAAGGTTCCATTTGATTTTTTTTTCTGTTTGCCACAAAAATACTGACTCTGGTAATGCTGGGTGTCCTCAGGACTCCCACAGGACTCTCAGTGGCGCCTGGCCACAGTCTGAAACCTTGCTTAGTCTCTTTAGTGCTCTGTGGCTGTGAGCCCCATGGGCTTTTCTGTGTGGGGACAGGGGGAAAAAGAAGCTTGTTAATGCCAGCTGCTGGAGTGACACCTTTCAGTGTCTTTAATGTTCACCTCGTGTTCTGCACACAGATAAGGGATGCACGTGTGTCCATCACCTGTGGAGCAAGGCAGGGTGAGTGCATATTGACAGGTACCTGCCCATCACTCTGAGCTGGGATATTTCCCTGGTGCTGCCATGGAAATCAAATGATGAAGAAACTCCATTTTGGAAAGGACTGGGCTGAGAGTTCCCACACAGTGATGTGATGCTAAAAATAACCTTCTGCCGGGCAGAGACATGTATGTGTCTGAAACTGCCTTGGGCTTTGCCCTTTGATTCTGTGGGACTGGCGATGGGGACAGGCACGTGCAAGAGTAGGAAGGAGCTTCTGCCAGGGGATGTAATTGGAGTCTGCTTAGGGAAATGCCACTGCAGTCATCACACCCCTGAGTTGACTTAAACGAGCAGGATTTTTGGAGATGGCAAAAGCAAGGCGGCTGGGGGGTTTAATTATTTTTCTTTCCCCTTGAACCATTTTCACCAGCCTGTCGCCGGTGATGTCTTGTTTTCTTCCCCACTGCATCATTTACCCGCAGAGTTGGCTTTGTCTTCTTCTGTGGGAAATGTCTGCCCACCACCCTCTGCATTCCCTGTATCTCATTATGTGTTGCAAGCTCACACCCGGAGCCTGCAGCCGCTGCCACGCAGGCAGGTCTTTGCTCACAGCACGCTGCTGTGCAAGAACCTCACCATTCCCAGGGAACTGAAAAGCAGGGATGCAAAACGTGATGGATTTAAGCCTGTCCCTGTGTTCTTAATACCTGAGGCACAGGATATGCCCTGATTCTGTTCCCAACTTTGTCAGTGACAGTGGAGTGGCAGCGGTCGGGCGGATTAACTCCTTTGTCTGTTTTCTCCTCTAATTAATAAGAAATGATAAAGCCTGGCTGTGTGTCGCAGGCACTGTGAGTCGTAGAGGCCAGCCACTTGGGAGAAGAATTCCGCTGCCGGTCGGATTTCTTTTCCCTGCTTAACAGTATAAAAAAAGAACAAGGAACCGAGCTGTGAGGGCGAGGTTGGGGTGGGTTTGTTTCCCCTTTTCTTATTCTTTTTTTTTTGCTTTTTAATACCACCACCACGTTTTGCTTTGGGAAAAAAACCAAACACACCCCCTGTTTCGTGGAAGATGCTAGAAAACGAGCACTCGTAATTCACCAACTGCCAGCAACGGCGCAGCTGCTGTAGTAGGAACTTGCCAAGTTCAAGACAACCCAGACGTTTTCATTGCTTGAGAGCACAGGCTGGATCCTGGCTGCGGTGGCTCTCAGGCTGCTGCTGTTGCTGGGAGAGCCACGCCACTGCGGGAATTGTACCAGGCTTGTGCTGTTTCTATCCTCCTCTGGCACTGGACGGGGGTAGCCGTCCTGCTGCAGAGCCTGGGATGCAGAGAGTGAGAGATCGCTGGATTTTAAGTGCCACTGAGATCAGGCTGGCTCTGAAGAACACGGGATGGCGCCATTCCTAATGAAACATTAATGTCTGGGTATCTCTAGCATCTCTGGATTGATCATGGTATTAAAAAAAGGACAGAATTTTTCTGTGGTGGAGGTGGAAGAGCTAGTGAAACAGCGTCACAGAGACAGCAAACCCTTAGTGACTGCCAGCACAAAGTGATTCAGAACAGAGAGATCTACGTCTTTGAACCAAAAAACTCCTGGAACTCTTATAAAGATAAGAGCAGCGTTGGTAAGAGCTGTGTAATTTTAGCAGCTTGAGAAGTCTGCCACAGATTTAAATGAGAGGAAGGAAGAGTTGATAGAGGCGAGAGCTCAGTGCAGTAAGAAAAAGCAGGCACAGGGAGCAAAATGCCAGCAGAAGGAGGGAGAGAAGTAAATAACAGGCAAACAAGGTTTTGAGAGGGGTCTGTTAGTGGTTGTAGGGAGCTTGAGGCTCTGCAAATAAAGGGTGAGTGTACCATTTCCCACTGGCACATGCTGACCTGGGCATCGCTTACACCAGCTGCAGGAGGCTGTGACTGCAGTAGAATCATCACAGAATCCCAGCTTGGTCTGTGTTGGAAGGGACCCCAAGGGTCACAGAGCTCCAACCCCCTGACACAGGCAGGGACACCAACCTCCAGGCCTGGAGCTACACAAGGTTGCCCAGGGCCACAGCCAACCTGGCCTTCAACACCCCCAGGGACGGGGCACCCACCCCCTCTCTGGGCAGCCCCTGCCAGCCCCTCACCACTCTCTCTGCAAAGAACTGCCCCCCAAGCTCTCCTCTCCCCCTTCCCTCCTCCAGCTTCACTCCAGCCCCCTTGTCCTGCCAGGCTCTGCCCTTTCACAAGCCCATTCCCCTCCTGTTCCTCTGCTCCCTTCAGGGACTGGCAGGCTGCAGTGAGGTCCCCCCAGAAGCAGCCTTCTCTTCTCCAGGCTATAGTTATGTTTTAGTTTTGCTGGAAATATAATAAAGGGCTAACACAGACAAAAAGGAGGGAACAAGGGGTAAATCCTGTGTGTGGTTTCTTTTCCCCTCTGTTCAGGTATTCGGATGTTGGATGGGATAGTCACCGATGCGATTGAGGCCAGCTCCATCGGTTTCAACCCCGAGCACGTGGACATCTACAGCGCAAGCTGGGGCCCCAACGACGACGGTAAAACTGTGGAGGGGCCCGGGAGGCTGGCACAGAAGGCTTTCGAGTATGGGATAAAGCAGGTATGATCTCTGAGAGGAAGATGAGGTGCTGGGGGGCAGAGAGAGGAATTTTAAAGCAGTTGGTACCAGGGAAGAAAGGAAGATGGCTGGTGCTGGCTGTGCTCAGAGATGTTTGAAAAGGAGGAGGTAGATTTTAATGGTGCAGCTGGGAGAAAGTACCAGACAGAACAGGACTTGTAAAAACCCACCATCAGAGGTGTCTAAGGTGGTTTTAATCTGCCATCCCCCACAGACAAGCTTTCCTTTTTTCCATCCTTACTTTTGCTGCCTTTGTCTCACCCTACCCCCACCCTTCTCTGCTGCTTGTTTTGCGCTGAGCAGTAATTGGATTTCTGTGCTGAAAGCCTATAAAACTCCATACAAAATTCCTGCTCTGTGAATATTTTTCTGTGTGAAGTAGTGATGCATTTTAGCACCCCGTGGATGGGCTTGTATTCTGTTAACGGCGTTAGTTCATAAATCAGTGTGTATTGTGAGCCAATCGATGGTGAAGGTGCACAATGAAGAGTATTGGGAACAATGTTTTTGCAGTTCCTTTTTTGGGTCTGTTTGGAAGATAAGCAGGGTGCAAAGGGGGAACTCCTGGGCATGTATTGATAAACTGCTCTTCCCGCTGAGGTGGGAAGATAGCTAAAGATGGACAGGTACTAATATGGTGAGGAAGACTGAATCAGAGCCAGGAGAGAAGAGGAAGGCTTGAAGGACAGAAGCAAAGAGAAAGGCAATTTTGTAAAAAAGGCTGTTAACATTAGCAGAGGAGAGCAGAGGAAGAAAGAGCCTGGCAGGTTTTATGTGCTCCAAGGGCTGAAGGGAGATGCAGAGGAGTGGGCTGGTGAGATCTAAGTCCGTAGGCAGGCAGCAAGAGGACCTAAGTCCTCAGCAAGAGGAGAGGGAGAATTAAAGGCAGTAATTAGGGAACCAGTGTTAAGCTGTCTTACTCTGAAAAAGCAGGTCATTTGGCCAAGAATGTATCATTTTTTACAACATTTTAAAATTTACCCACTACTTTGTGTGGCTCCCCTTGGCAAGGGTTTGGATGGTCCCCATTCTGCTTAAAGTCAGCCAGAGATGGGGCTCCCAGCAACTCTCATCCCTGATGCCTTCATTGCTGGGCTGGCAAAGCACTTTATCCTACACTTAGCCTAAGCACCTGAGAGGCATAAGTAGCATCCTAAGTGAAATCAAAGCAAGTGCTTACGTGTACCAGTGCTTCTCTGGACTGCAGCCTATATTCTCAAAGGATGATGCTCTCTCATCTTCTGTAATTGACGTGGCTTGTCCTTCTCATTTTGGCAGCTGTATCACACAGAGTGCTCCTTACATGTCCTTATTTTTCATGTTTTAAGTGCTGCAGATGTCTTTGCACTTGCATGAATAGCTTCAAGCCTCGTCCGAGTGGGATGATAAAAGTCTGTATTTCAACTTCTCTTTCCAGCAAACAGACATATATTAACAACAAGCAGCAGACAAACTTTTCTCTTCACATGAAAAGTACCTTTTTTTCCTCTGAAGGGCTAGTGCAGCTCAGGGCTGGAGAGGTTGGATGTGCTTCTTGATGGTAGCTGTGAGGGTTTACATGCTGTCAGCATCACACCATAGCTGCTGCCGCCTCATTACACGCTGCAGAGCAGGGCAGGGAATGAACCTGGGAGACTGGTGGTGCTGTCCCACGCATTTATAAGAGAAGGGAGGGAGGGTTTTCAGCCAAAGGTGCTTTCAGCAGGCAGGTGGTAGCAGTGAGAGGCTTCCTCACAAAAAAATGAGCTGCTGGAGAGAAGTGCCGTGTACATCATTCACACTGCTCACCTGTATGGTTATGGGAAAGGTGAAGTAAACCCTGGTAAACTTGCCATTTCTTTAAAAAAAGAGAAAAGAATAATAAAAAATTTTACAAAACAAGAAAAATTTAAAACTTTAAAAAAAAAAAAGAAAAAGAAAAGAAAAAAAAGGGGGAGGGGAGATTTTTCCCAGAAATGTTCAGGACTGAAGCATCAGCATGTGGGAAAAATTACCTTTAGAGCACAGGCTCTGTTTTTAACTTAAGAACCTATTCTGAGGAAAGTTTCTGTACCTGGAACACCAAACCTAGACCAGTCAGACTCAGGGCTGCTGCTGGGTGTGAAGTAGGGTACTCAGCTCATTTCTTCTGCCTCCGTGTTGTATGGTGCTTATGGAAAACGGTCTTTTTCTACCTGGAAATATTTAGTATTACAGGGTTTTGGGGGGAGAGAAATCATCAGGAATACATTGAGAGACAGCGATCCCTCTGGTAACCACCCACTTGCATTTTCTCCAGGGCCGAAACGGGAAAGGCTCCATTTTTGTGTGGGCTTCTGGGAACGGAGGCCGTCAGGGTGACAACTGTGACTGTGACGGGTACACAGACAGCATCTACACCATCTCCATCAGCAGCGCTTCTCAGCAAGGCCTCTCTCCCTGGTATGCAGAGAAGTGCTCCTCAACCCTGGCCACGGCATACAGCAGCGGGGATTACACCGACCAGAGAATTGTAGGTTGCTTTTACCAGGTTCAGAACAAACACAGAGACGTGTTGTGTATGCAGGGAGCAAACGAGAGCTCCTGACCCCTCAGTTTCATGTGCCTGCTTTGCATTACATGCTCTGTGCTTTTGCCTTGAAACACCATACAGAATCACAGCATCACAGGGTTGGAAAAGCCCTTTAAGCCCATGGAGTCCAACTGTCCCTGTCCTGTGCTAAACCATCTCCCTGAGCACCTCATCTCCCCCCTGTTAAACACACCCAGGGGCAGGGACTCAGCCCCCTCCCTGGGCAGCCTGGGCCAGGCCCTGACAACTCTGCCAGGGAAGAACTTTGCCCTCCCAGCTGAGCTGACCCTGCCCTGGCACAGCTTGAGCCCATTGCCCCTCGTCCCATCTCCTGTCCCCTGGCTGAAGAGACCAGCGCCCACCTCTCTGCACCCTCCTGTCAGGGCAGGGGAGGTGGGGAGAAGGTCTCCCCTCAGCCTCCTCTTCTCCAGGCTGAACCCCCCCAGCTCCCTCAGCCGCTCCTCAGAGGATTTGCCCTCCAGCCCCTTCCCCAGCCTGGTTGCCCTTCTCTGGACACGCTCCAGGCCCTCCATGTCCTTCTGGTAGTGAGGGGCCCAGAACTGGGCCCAGCACTCCAGGTGCGGCCTCCCCAGTGCCCAGTGTGGGGGCACAATCCCCTCCCCAGACCTGCTGGCCACGCTGGGTCTGGCCCAAGCCAGGATGCCCTTGGCCTTCCTGGCCAGCCGGGCACACTGCTGGCTCGTGGTCAGTCGGCAGCCACCCAGCACCCCCAGGTCCTTCTCTGCCTGACAGCTCTTGGAATTATAATCCAAAAAGGGACTGGATTCCCAGGACATCTTCCTCCTTGGAGCCAGGTGAAATCTTGGTGTCAGCGCATGTAAATCCGCATGCTGTTTGCATACAGCAGAGGTCTCTGCATGGAGCTGGATGCAGACCCATTCCTTAGAAAGGACAGACAAAGGGAGATGTGGACTATTAGGAAAAAGAACCTGTGCAGTCGGTGTACCCTATGAGTCAGTACTTCTGATACAACTTGCTATTAGCTTTTCTGAGACTGTCAGCCCCCGGGTTCCCACTTACGACAACGACAATAGTGAGCTTCCAAACCTGTGAAAGGTACTCAGCAAGCAGGCAGCGCAGCAGCCTCTGTGCCTTCATTAAATGTGCAAGAAATAACTTGTACTGCAGAAAATTGCTGTGATAAAATAATGTAGCAGCACTTGTAATTTCTGTTCAGCCGCGGTGGATGCTAATTTTACAATAGCCTACATGGATGGGGATTAAAAGAATGTCAATCCAAGGGAGCCTGGAGATCGGTCCCTCCTAAGTGGCTTCTCTTCATAGCTGAGATGTAGATACATGGGCAGTTGAGTTTGGTATTTAATTTCCAAATAAAGCACGTGTTTCATTGCAAATTATAGTTCTTCTGCTGAAGAGGGAGCAGAACACCAATACTAATCCTATGAGTAATTTTCTAGCAAGCAGTAATTTTAAATGTTCTAGGCCCAACACAATGATCTGTTTTTATGATTCACCAGTAAGCCTGAAACACTTATTGTGAAACCTTAGAATAAAATAGGATATTCAGTGTGGGAGTATTTTGTTCCAACACAAAGCGTTTTGATACAAAAATTATAGCTGAAGTGAAAAGAGTGGATTGAAATATGAGCGGATTTAGACACCCGTCACTGTTCCTGCTGGTGAGGAGTGCATTAATACGCACCGAGCAGGGGATGCGGGGTTAGGTGTGTGTGGCTGTGACTGTATTTACAACTGTTTATTCACTCAGTCCCATTTTCTGGGTCTTCCAGACGAGCGCTGACCTTCACAACGAGTGCACGGAGACTCACACCGGGACCTCTGCCTCCGCGCCGCTGGCAGCGGGCATTTTCGCTCTGGCGCTGGAAGCCAAGTAAGATGTCACTCGGTTACCTTAGCATCTCCTCTCTCTCAGCTACCCCGGCATCTCCCCCAAAGCGTTCTCCATTGGAGAGCAGCACCACCTAGTACTGCAGCTCCATGTTCTGTCAGTCATGCTGAGCCTGGTGACAAAAATCTAGCAGCTGCCTGGCAAAGCAGAACTGACGCCACGTAAATCATGATGACTGAGGAATTCTGTGCACTGGCAACAATTGTTTGCCAAGTTCTGGTCAATTGCTCTTAAAAGCAGCAAGGCCTGTGTCAGGACGAGGTAATGTGGAGACAGGAGGTTACAGGGGTTTAAATTAAGTCTTCGCTCAATTGACTAAACCTTTTTCCGCCCATAAGGAGCCATAAAGTGGGAGGTACAGCATCACAGCACTCAGGGAGCAGGCATGTTCAGGTCTTGTGGGGCTGGTAGTCAGAAGATAAGTCTTGGAGCCAGTGAGAGTGAACAGGAGAGGGCAGGACAATGGCTTTCTTACAGGACAACGGCTTCAGGTATTGGGGCATAGGCTTTGTGCTTGAATGGTGTAGGTTCAGCTCTATTTTCTGCTGCATACTCCTTTGATGGCTGCAGCCAGGATACCTAGAGCCATATTTTAAAGGGCAGAGTTACTCACAGATAGAGATGTACAATATAGAATCACAATACAGATAGACAAGATAGAATTGACAAATACCCTGTGAATTTTCAAAGTCCAGGTCCCACTGGGAACACCAGTTTTTCTACTTAACTTCAAATTCACAAACAGCTTTGAAGAGCTGGACCCTAATCTTGCTAGACACCTGTTCATCATTTACACAGAAAGCTGGTGCAAGAAGTGTTGTGAGGATAAGCATGTGACAAGCCATACAGGTTCAGCATGTTCTGTTGGAGGCTAATAATTGAGAGAAAAATGGCAGATGGCCCTGAAACAATTAACCAGGAACATTTTCTCAACAGCCCAAATCTAACGTGGAGGGATATGCAGCACTTGGTAGTGTGGACCTCGGAATACGATCCCCTGGCTGGGAATCCAGGGTGGAAGAAGAATGGAGCAGGACTGATGGTCAACAGCAGATTTGGCTTTGGACTACTCAATGCCAACGCCTTGGTGGATTTAGCTGATCCCAAGAGGTGGAAAGGTGTACCAGAAAAGAGAGAGTGCATTGTCAGAGACAAAAGCTTTGAGCCAAGGTAAGAATTTGCATTAGCAGCAGCTTGAGTCTGTCTTAGTAAAGCCTGAAGGGTGTCATTCTGCACGGACTGCTCCCTACCCGACTCTGAGGTTTTTTTGGTTCATTGGGCTTTGCCATGCTCTGTTCCTCAGGGGCAGGCAGGCAGCGCTGCCTTGCTTGCTTCTTTCAGTGCAAGGCTGCCAGGAGTCACTAGCATAAAGCCGTAGAAAACAATAAGATTATAATGTCTGGTTGTGCAGTTGGTGTATGGATGGATGATCCTGTGAGGCTGAACCTGATCAGATAAGATAGGACTGTTCAGCTGCTATCAGAAGCTGAATAAAAAGATACCAAAGTCTCCCAGGGATTTAAAATATACATATATATATATATATATCTCTTACCAATTCTCCTCCTGTGACAGCACAGTACATGTAGAAATCAGGGTGACACATGGAGCTTTGGTCACATCCCCAGCACATCGCTTATGAATCACAGATGTCTGAGGGGCTCACTGGAAAGGCACCCACATTCACCAGTGCTCCCAGCGTGGCAGCCCGAGCTGAGCTCAGCCTGTGGGGAAGTTACAGTCAGTCTCTGAGATGGTTAATCGATAAGGATATAGGGACCGTTGCTTCGTCTCCACTTGTTTACTCAGGGCTCTGTTGTCTAGAAAAAAACACAGCTATGTCAGAGACTGAAATGATACAGTGTGAGTGCATGGAAAAGCTGCCCCTGGAAACATCCCACAGTGTTCCAGAGTGTCACTGCTTGGTAACGTTATTATTGATGCTATTTCACTATGAGTTTGCTTTATGGGCTCTCACCTTCCCGGGGTGCTGATGTAATACGTGCTGTTTGTGTGTTTTCATTGCAGTCCTCTGGGTTACACTACGAAAGCAGAGATCCCACAGTTCCTGAGTTGAGAACTGTTTATCTGGAGATGTAGACGCCCCGTGCTCACGAGGAGCAATGGGAACATGCAGGGAGGCTCTGGACAGCGAGCGAACCGAAGATGTTCGCTGCTTCCCCGCCTTGAGATGGCATTGACTACAAAGGGTCAGGACAGCCATGTGCCTGCTGCTGTATCTTAACTCCATCCTAACAGCTCTTCTGGATGCTGGGATGAGTTGGATGCAGTGTGGTGTAGCTGCCTGCAAAGACTCCTTTCTTGCAGTCTCTGTGGGACAACTGAGTCTTGACAGGAATTGCGGTTATCAGGCTTGCTTGCTTAACTCCAGGATGCTCTGGTCTGCCTCATGCAGTGCCTCTCACTTGTCCCATTTCAGGGTTAGCTGTGCTTCCAGAGCTCCCCGTGGTTTTTGCCAGAGCCTTCGAAAAATAATGAAAGTAAAATTTGTCTTTACTTCTTCCTCTCTCACCATCCTGGAACGGGTGTTAAATGTCTCGTTTGCACTTGGTCCCGAATCAACAGTTCCTGTGAGTAATCAAAGAACTGTAATTTTTCCAGGTTGTTGAGAGCAAACGAGGAAGTCATCATTGAAATTCCCACAAAAGCCTGTGAGGGTCAAGAAAACTCCATTGCCTCTCTGGAGCACGTGCAGCTGGAGGCAACCATCGAGTATTCCCGCAGAGGCGATCTGCACGTCACTCTGGTTTCTCCATCAGGTACAGGAGGCAGAGAACCTTCTTGTTTGAGTTGCTGTGGTGTGTAACGTTTATTTCATTAAAAAATACCTCCACATTCTTCTTAAAAAGAAGAATGTCTGTTTTGCCATCAGACAAAAGCTAGTCACCTCCAGGAGTGGAGTTTGGGGACAGAGCATCCTGGGAACTGGAGAACAGGTTCTCTGAAAGCCCTTCCCAGCCTTCACGTGTTCCAGGTTGTTTTTGTGAGGACAGGTTTGGCAGTCACACTTCAGAAAATGAAGGCACGGTTTCCAATATGTTCTCGTTCTGTCAACAGGACCTTTAAAAACTGAGAGTTTCTGGCAGGCAACAAATTACAGTTGAAGAGGGCTCATCAGGCTGGCTGTGATTTCATAAGCTAATGGAAATGACCCCTTGATTTCTGGGTTTCATGTCACCGTGTCCCCTCAGTGGTGTATTTAAAACCAGTGTCTTCATTGGGCATTTCAGGACAACGGCACTGAATGTGCTAGAGTATGGCAAGCTGTCTGACAGTGCCCTGAAATAACACCGTAGGGAGAGGGGAGAAACAGGAAAGGGAATGAGTATGAACAACTTTGTAGAGTAGCATCTGTTAGGTCAACTGATATTAGAAGAAACAGACAAGCTTTCAGGTATGAGTCTACTGATCTGATTTTGGTTGGGTGTTGGTCCCTCCTCCCAAGTAAGGAGGGGAAATGGCCTCAAGTTACACCAGGGAAGGTTTAGATTGGATATTAGGAAAAACTTCTTCACTGAAAGAGTGGTCAGGTGTTGGAACAGGCTGCCCAGGGAGGTGCTGGAGTCACCATCCCTGGAAGGGTTCAGCAGACATGTGGCACTCCAGGACATGGCTTGGTTGGTGTGGTGGTGCTGGACTTGATGATCTTAGAGGTCTTTTCCAGCCTTACAGATTCTGTCATTCTGTGATTCTGATTTGCTGGCATTAAAGGCTAACTTAGTAATTCACAGATAATGAGCCAGGAGAGCCCTGTTCATATTGCTGTGGGGTCTCAATAGAAAGCAGGGTTAGGATACTATGCACAGGGTGTGCTTTAAAACCTGTCTTGCCTGAGATTCCTTCAGAGCCTATCCTGAACTCTTCCTTCTCTGATTTGCCTCTTGTCCCACGGGAGCACTGCTGCTGTGAGGTGTTTCACCCTCTGCTCTTGGTGGCATTTTCAGATTTAATTCCTCAGATAACTTTTAGTTTGAGAGAAGATGTATGTCCTGTCTCTAGGTACATCACGGGGATGGCAGCAACACTAGAGACACTTCACAACACTGTGTGGTGTAGGGAGCACAGCTTCAGGTTAGGGAAACACCCCTTTTTGCACAGCTGGTGACTGTAATATGTTCTTCATCTTCGTTCGTGTCTCCCTGGGTTTAGCTGGGGTAGCAGTACTTCAGCCCTGCTGCCACCCCACCACATCATCCTGGTGCCTTCATGGTTAAACCATCCTTTCCATCGGTGCTTGCTGTTTCTCCATTTCCCTGCAAAACGGTGCTACCAAATGTATGTCATTCCTTTTCTATATTCATGGTGCTACCTTTAAATATATTTATAGCTTCTGATCAGGCTCCCTGGGGCTCCTCTGCTCCTTCTTATGTAAATACAGCTCCCCTGCTCTCTCCTTGTATGCAAACAAGTGCTAGGGATTTCCTGCTGTGCAGTAGAAACTCTTCAGCTGCAGAAATACCCTGTGAACTCCAGCATTTTCCTAATAATAATAACAAAGCAAATGCTTTTCACCCTGTTGGAGTTCCAGGCTGTAACAATTTACATCCACTCACACACACACACAGAAAAAAGATGCAGTGATGAATTCAGGATAAGCCTTTGGTTTCACAAAGACTGCCTGAGCTGGATTCTGTTCCAGGCTTCCATCTCAGAAGTTTTCTGAACTGTTCATCAGTGGAAAATACGCTTTATGCCTGGCCTCTGCTGCTTTTTCTGCTTCTCTATGTGCATCCACTGCTTTGTTGTGTGCTGGGGATTAAACATTAAGCAAGATGTACCTTTGTACCTGTCCAGCGTGACCTAATGCGCTGGTTTTTATGCTCTTAAACGCCGCCGCGAAAATAATCACAGAATGAATCACAGGATGATTAGCACTGGAAAGGACCTTAAAGAGCATCTAGCTCCAGATGGAACCGGTGATCAGAAATAGCATGTTTCCCCTTCCACCAGCCACTGCTAAATCCTGTATTTTCCAGGCTGTTAGAAATGCCAAAGGTCCTAAGAAGGCACTCATGGTAGACAAACTAATGAAGCAGTGATTTATTGTATATGTTCTTGCAAGAGTGGGTGACCTAACAAAGTAGGCACACCTTTGGTCAGAGTTTGCAGCATTTTTATAATATCCCCATCCAAAATCCCTCCCCTGCTTACCTATGGACTAAGTTTTTCAAAATTTAGGAGCTCAACCTAGGCGCCTTCATGTCTGTCAGGGTACTAAGTTATCTTACATAGCATATCCCTTTGGTCTGGGACAAATGCTTGCTGTCAAATGCTTGTCTTTATCTCACTGTTTAGGCAGCTGAACAGTGGGGCTTAATTGGGGCATAAAGTTTGTTGGAGGAATCCAGGGCCCCATCCAGGCTTCAGTCTGAATTATGCAGCCGCACCTTCCTGTGAGCTGTCTCTGCTGGGACGGGACCCCAAAGCACCTCAAGACTGACTCACACCACAACCCCCCCATAAATCGCCTGATAACCTAAACATTGCAGAAACCTGCTTGTGCAGCCAGATAATCATTACATTCCACCCCATGACCTGACTCACAACTCAACCACTTACCTCATTGTCCAATGTATGGGTATAAATTTCATCTGCATCTGTCAACAGCGCTGTGTATTCTCACTGAGAGATAGATTGTGCCGTAATTCTTTTAACAACCAACAGCAAAACTTCCTTATCTTACGTGCTATCTGTTGCATCCTAAATTCATCTACAAAGGATTTCTGATGAGGCAGCCTGAGTCCTCCACTTCCCAAGTCAGTAAAAGAAATACAACCACCCTTTTCAGCTTGCAGAAGCAACATTTCCCAGCATTTCCCACAAGGCTTCGCTACGAGTACTCACTACTCTTGGTCTTGCTCCAACACAGGGACCAGCACCGTCCTACTGGCTGAGAGAGAGAGAGACAAATCTCCCAACGGCTTTAAGAACTGGGACTTCATGTCTGTTCACACGTGGGGAGAGAATCCAGCCGGCACCTGGGTTTTAAGGATTACAGATGTGGTGAGTACGTCTGCGTGTCCGCTCGCCGTGCTGGGAAGCTAATGCAGGTAAAATGCTGAACCACTACAGAGCGTGGTGAAGGCTTCTCACTGAGCAAGCTACAAGAGTCTATTCACACTGAAGACCCACATGGGCTCAGGATGAAAGGAAAACAGTGGGGCCGGATTGTCTTTGTCCTTGTTTTGCTGACAACGTACCTGTCCAAAAAACAACTTCATGACCCTGTTTTTCACACATTAGTATCTGACAGAAAGAAATCACTTAATAAAATTTTCTGTAACTCATGGAGTGAAATACGTAATCAAATTAACATATGGTTAATTACCAATTAGGTTGTTCTGTGGAAAGCAACACAGGATGGATCTTGTTGATTCTTGGTGCATCAGCATAATTCAATGGCAGGACAAGAGGGAATGGACTAAAGCTAAAGGAAGGAAGGTTTAAATTGGGTATTAGATATGAGGGGGAAGTTCTTTGCAGAGAGAGTGGTGAGGGGCTGGCAGGGGCTGCCCAGAGAGGGGGTGGGTGCCCCGTCCCTGGGGGTGTTGAAGGCCAGGTTGGCTGTGGCCCTGGGCAACCTTGTGTAGCTCCAGGCCTGGAGGTTGGTGTCCCTGTCTGTGGCAGGGGGTTGGAGCTCTGTGACCCTTGGGGTCCCTTCCAACCCAGACCAGGCTCTGGTTCTATGAATTCCTATTAACCCAGAACCTTTGGAATTAATGAATTTCTGGTGACATCACAGAGCTATGCTGATGTATACCTTTACCTAACTTCTTTCCTAGAGCAATTACTGGTGAAGAACATTTAAGGATTAAAGCCAAGAAACCTACAGATACGAAATAAATAAGTTTACTAAAACCTCCTGGGGATAGGGATTACAATGGTGAGGCACAGGATAAAGCTGCTTGATAGGCAACTGAAGAGTCATTCTCTCCAAAGAGAGAGTGATCATATGCACTCATCTCTGGAGGATTTCATTGAGGTTGCCCGTTAATGAGCTTGTCGTTAGGGGTCAGGCCCTGCCAGCAGCCGAGCGCTTCCCGTCAGCCCCCAGCCTCTGTTGGCCCCAGGATGTGAACAGGAGGGTGATGCCAAGTACTAGGCAGATGGACAAGGCAGTAGAAGTAAATAGTGTTATCAACAGCATAGTGTGAGTACTGCAGGCTTGTAGATAACCCCATGGTTACAGATATCCTGCTCTTTGTAAGTAACACGATGCAATTCTTGGAATGAGGGTAAGGAAGGCATTTTGCTGGCGATTATCTCACATGTTCCATTTTCAAGTGAGAGGCTCCTGACACTCAGAATAGAGCCAGCTGTGTGTCCTTGAGAGGCAGCATGCTCTTCCCCCAGCTCGGAGGGCTTTGTGACTCCCAGAATCAGCTTTCATAGCAATGGCCCTAACTGAAGTGACAGGTTCTACTGTCATCGAGTTTAAATTGGATATTAGGGGGAAATTCTTTGCAGAGAGAGTGGTGAGGGGCTGCCCAGAGAGGGGGTGGGTGCCCCGTCCCTAGGGGTGTTGAAGGCCAGGTTGGCTGTGGCCCTGGGCAACCTTGTGTAGCTCCAGGCCTGGAGGTTGGTGTCCCTGCCTGTGGCAGGGGGTTGGAGCTCTGTGACCCTTGGGGTCCCTTCCAACACAGACCAGGCTGGGATTCCATGATTCTACTGCAGGGTGGCTCACAATGTAGTTGACATTTAAGTTGTGCACGTCGCTTTGTTGTAGACTTATATTAGAAAAGAACAGCTTCAGCAGCTGTCTTCAGTTGCTAAAGGACTGAGTGAAAATTCTAGAAGCATCCTGCGTAGGAAGAAGTTTGGGTGTTCTCTGGACTTGCCTCTTCCACCTCCTACTATTGAAACGTGGCCACCAAAGCTTGGTGGGCAGAGAGCTGGTGGGTTGTTTCCACAGCCTGTGTTTCAGATTGCTGTTGTAATCTGAAATATATTTTAAAAAAAATTATATATATATAAAAAATATTTAAATTCATATATATATATGGTGATAGGTGCTTTATATATAAAAAATATATACATTTATATAATATTTTATATTTATATATATCTATATATAAATATATGTCTTAATATATATACATTTATAAATATATAATAACATATATTTATATAAGAATATATTTATATATAAAAGTCTATATTTTATATAAAGTGTTTATAAATTTATATAAAGTATAAAAATATATAGTTGTATATAAACATCTAAAAACATATACTTGTCTATAAATATATAAAATATATTTTTATATTTTTGAATGTTTATATATATATGCACACACACACACATATATATTCAAATATATATATATATATATATATAAAAAATGCCTGTCACCATATTGATAAACATTCTTTGGAACCACTCTGACAGCAGAGGTAACCAATTATGTTTCCCAATTACAATTCCAGCAGTAACTTTGTGCAGAAGCTGCTGAGGGGAGGCTTAGTGACCGAAATGCTGCCTCAGTGATTTCTGACATACTGCGTTGTGACAAAATCCCATTGCTGCTTACACCATTAATTAATAGCTACATTGCATGAAGATGTGAATATCTGGAGTAGTTAAGCCCTTGTATTAAATCCCACTTTCTGACATAACCTCTCTAACATATCAGTCTTTCTGAGCTCATGAATCACTGTCTGAATTTAGGTATTAAAAGCCTTAGGGTTTATTGTACTGGCTTCTGTCTGCTTTACAGCCAAGTGTCCTGTCTCCTCCTCTCGTGCCCTGAGAACCCCTGCTAATGCCACGCTTGTCTTTCAGTCCAGGAGAATACAAAATGAAGGGAGGATTGTGAATTGGAAGCTGATACTGCATGGCACTGCTACCCCCCTGCACACATGAAGCAGCCTCGTGTGTACACCTCCTACAATGCTGTGCAGAACGACCGAAGAGGAGTGGAGAAGATGACAGACTTCCTAGAGGTAACATTGCTTTAATTTGCTTATTTACTTTTTCTTTTTCCTTCCTTTTTAAATTGGTAAGAAAAAGATATTCCTTCCTCCTGAGAAGCCACGTGCTTGTTTTGCATTCATTTCACCCAGCCCCTAGCCACCTTTGAGTTGTGCATTGTCATTTTGTCTGTGTTGAGGAACGATTCTTGGACTGGGCTGTGTTCTCACCTGAGGGTTGTAGTATGGTAAGTGGGTGTTGCTGCTAAAGCAGGGAATGCAAGATCTAATGCCCTTGGGTGGTACAAGGAGGGAGGAGGTCGACTCTGACAGACACACTGAATTTATTTAGTTCTAGTGAGAACAAGCCTCCACACCCAAAGGCAGGTTTGCCTGCTGGACTGCTTCCAGAGAGTTTGGGAGGAAGTTCCTAACAAATCACAGAATCACAGAATCGTAGGGGATGGAAGGGACCTCAAGAGATCATTGTGTCCAACCCCCTGCCAAAGCAGGGATGGCATGACAGAAGTCCAGACTCACTCCTTCAGAAGGTTTGGTGAGCTGGGTCTGTGGCTGCTTCCTCCTCTGTCACCTGTCCTTTCCTTTCAGGTAGAGTGCTCTAAACAAACTCTGGGCTGCTGAGGGTGACAGTGGGTTTCTGAGCACACAGGGTGGTGGTATCTGCACTATGTGTGATTATATCAGCTTCTTCACAACGCTTTATCACTTCAGTTTGGCTTCCTGTTAAGTCATTAGGGTGCCTGTAAAGTCTAGAGGGATCAGCCTTCCTCATCCAGGTTGTGAAGGAAGAAGCTGAGGCCAGATGTGACTCTGGTTTTTAAATACAGTAGTTAAGTGGATGTTGTAGTAGTTAAGTGGACATTGCAACCAGCAAATAAAAAAAGTAAAAAGTGGATTCAGGAGGTACTGCAGCAGGAGACATAGTAAAAACAGATGAAGATGATGAAGGGAGACTTTGGTTAGAATCACAAAACTCCTGAATCCCAAGGTTGGAAAAGCCCCTTAAGCCCATGGAGTCCCACCGTCCCTGTCCTGTGCTAAACCATCTCCCTGAGCACCTCATCTCCCCCCTGTTAAACACACCCAGGGGCAGGGACTCAGCCCCCTCCCTGGGCAGCCTGGGCCAGGCCCTGACAACTCTGCCAGGGAAGAACTTTGCCCTCCCAGCTGAGCTGACCCTGCCCTGGCACAGCTTGAGCCCATTGCCCCTCGTCCCATCTCCTGTCCCCTGGCTGAAGAGACCAGCGCCCACCTCTCTGCACCCTCCTGGCAGGGCAGGGGAGGTGGGGAGAAGGTCTCCCCTCAGCCTCCTCTTCTCCAGGCTGAACCCCCCAGCTCCCTCAGCCGCTCCTCAGAGGATTTGCCCTCCAGCCCCTTCCCCAGCCTGGTTGCCCTTCTCTGGACACGCTCCAGGCCCTCCATGTCCTTCTGGTAGTGAGGGGCCCAGAACTGGGCCCAGCACTGCAGGTGCGGCCTCCCCAGTGCCCAGTGCAGGGGCACAATCCCCTCCCCAGACCTGCTGGCCACTCTGTTTTTTGGAAAGGTGGTCCTGGTGCAGGTGAGGAAGCTACATGGTGACATTCCCCTGTGTCAGCATGGGAGGCATCACCAACACTGGTGAGACAAGATGGTGCCTCTCACTACCCTCCCTGGACAGCTGCAGCTGACCTGAGTCTCCCCAGCGTTTCTGAGGTAGATGTCCCAGCTCCTGTTAGCCAGACTGCTCTCTCTTCTCCTCAGGTGCAGCGTCCGCAGAGCAGGTTGTGCAGACACCCTGGTCCAGCCCTTTCCACAGGGGTGTGTGGCAGGGTCAGAGCTGCTGTCCCTGCTGCAGGTACCTCCTTCAGCCCAGCAGCTGAGGAGCCGCTGCCTCCGGTAGCCCAACCAGAAACATCTACGACTGGGAAAAACCCTGCTGTAACACAACATGCTGCCTTCTGCCAGTGCAGAGCCTGAATTTCTAACTTCCCACGTGGAGGGGAGTTAGTATTTCGTACTGTAGTCCTTTCAGTAGTCTGTTTTGGTGTGTAATGGGCTGATTCTAAGTGCTGCTGAGTGGCTTCTGAATGGGGAAAGAAAAACAGTATCTACCCACACACAGATGGGAACCCTGAATCAAAGCAAGCCTGAATCCAGTCAGGTTTTTTGCTGACCCCTGACCTTTTGTCATCCTAATCTGTGTTCCAGGACCACACCACCCAGGAGAGCGTGAGTGAAAAACCCAGAGTCACCCAACAGGCCAGCAGTAGTGGTGACAAAGCAGAAGATAAAACCCCCTCAGAGGCCATGCTGCACCTGCTGCAGAGCGCTTTCAGCAGGCAGATGGCTCAGAAGCGGCTGCCAAAGAAGACTCAGAGTGAGAAGCTAAACATTCCCTACGAACACTTCTATCAAGCCCTGGAAAAACTAAACAAGCCCTCCCAGCTAAGAGACTCAGAAGAAAGCCTGTACAGTGACTACGTTGATCTTTTTTACAATGCCAAACCATACAAGCATAGAGATGACAGACTGCTGCAAGCCTTGGTTGATATTATAAACGAAGGGAACTAAACCACTGGGCAGGGCGCTGAGTTGGAAATATTCACTCTCCCAACATCACCTGTAGTTTCTTTTCTTTTCCAGAAGTCCGTTGTAGGCTCTAGTCGTGTGATTGCTGCTTTGATTGCTTCATATTTAATACAAATACCAAGGAAGGGGAAAAAAATGGGTGTGGGTGGATGAGGCAGTAAACTGATGCTCTTTTAGTAATAGCTTTTATTTCCCAAATCCTTTCTTCATTACCATCAGAGTAGATTTGCCCCCTCAGGCATGAAATTCAGTGCTTTATTCCCCTGAAAACCATAATGCTCTATTTTAAACAATTTTCACGTTACTTACTCTTCCGCCCGGCTCACTTAGCACCCGGTGGGATTCAAAACCAGAACTGCCAAGCAGTTTTGAACCGAACTGCCACAGCTGTGGGGGGATACTCTCATCCCTGGGTTTGTAATGAATACTGCAGCCTTTCTCCTTCCAGGTTCAGCCGTTGCAGCCAGTGCTGCTGTCGTCGCAGGTCTTTTGTTCCTTCCCCAGTGTTCCCTTACCCTTCTGCTTCCCCTAAAGGAGCAGCTGGGAGGCTGGAGTTGGGCTGCAGCATCAGTGAACACTGGTGAAGTTACTCACAGTTTAATTTAGACTGCAGACAGACAGACATGAACACAAGAGAGCCCCGAATGAGGCATCCCAGGCCATGGGATGGCATGCTCACCACCTAACTTTGACTACCTAAGTGAAGTGCCTGAATTAAGACCCTAGTCTCTTTAGACTGTGTGTAGCTGATGAAGGTAGAGGCTCCTGTAGACAGCCCTTCAAAGCACTTGGCTGGTCTTCACGCTGGTTCTGAATTGCCTGGTGGAGTACAGGTATGTTTCTACTGATTATATATATATCACAGGCTCACAGGATCGACGGGGTTGGAAGGGACCTGAAGAGATCATGAGCTTTGGGGACCAAGCCTATGGAGCCTGAGTTAAATTTCTAAAGTTAAATAACAAATTATTTCTGAGATGCCTACATCTGTGCTGGTCAGGACAGCAGAGCTGGGATCACTGTCCTTGCCTTGAACTGTCACCAAAGTGGAATAGAAAGGGGTAACTGTACCAGCAAAATCCACCCACAGATGGGGTCTCAGGGTGTCTGTGGTAGATTGTAATGCTTCCCAGGTGTCTAGGAAGTTGAGGCAAAAGGATGGGATGAAAAAACATACCCTGAGAAGGGATTGGGTAATGTTGGGAAAGAGCATGTGGAAAGTGGAGGAGGGAGAGTGAGAGGAAGGGAAGGAATGAGAAGGAGGAAGAGAAGGAAACAGAGATGGCTGTGGGACAGCAGCACGGGCAGGCAGCTCCCTGGCATTAGCAGCATACTAGAGGAACAGTGTTCCACACATACAGCTTTAAAGTCAGAGTGAAGATTGACACATTATTTTGCTTTTCATAATTAAAAATGAAAAAAAAAGCAAAAAAAAAAAAAAGGCAAAAAAAAAAGCGCTGTGTTAGATGCTCATAAATTGAAGGGGATCTAGAACAAGAAAATGAAGATTCCCAGGGGATATTTATCTCATTGCAGTGCTAAAGATAATCCAAACAAGTGCTGACTGTTTTTTACTTGTCTTTCTCTCTTGTCTACTATTGAAATGTGTTTTTCAAACATGTGAGAAATATTTGATTCTCCTTTACTGTCTATTCCTTCAATCGATGCAAATGTGTCTTGAGACAGGAATTCAGCATTTTTTGTTCATAATTCACTAGTTCAGATGGAGATATTTTGAAACTTCACGCTAAATCCTGTAATTTAAATGTGTATCTATTTCCTGTAACAGTACTTCAGTCTTTGATGGAAGAATTACCTGCTTAAAGAACGACTTTGAAAATTGTCTTATCAAACTTAAGATTTAAAAATCTCTGCTTATTCGTTCTTCGTGGTGGTTCCATGCCTCACTTGGGCTTTGTCTGCTTTTTTTGGGCAGCTCTGAGTAGATTGGTCCTAGCTGATTTGAAGAATCCCTCCACATTTCTATCCTGAACTTCAGAGGTTGCAACTGTGCTACCCAGTGTCTCTTACACCGAATCTCCCCCTCCCTGATAAGGAGCTTGCTTAGAATGAGAAGTGGTTCAACCAAAAAATTCTCCCAAAGTGGCCCAAATCAGAAAGGTTTCTTGTGCTGTCCCCTCAGCACACCAGCTTTCTGGTAATATATAACCCCCTGATCAGGCAGAGTGTAAAGAAGTGCAATTGCTGCTGTCGCAGACCAAGAGCAGTAACTTTTATCCCATAATTGATTTTCCAATCTGGGAGTTAATCTCCATGATACACGTTCCCGTCTGGTGAGGCAGGACCACTTGTAGCCCTGTGTAAGGAAGCTGAGAGGCTGGTGCCCTCAGATGATGGCGATTTTAGCCAGTTCTCATTCAGGAAAGCACTAGCAACACTCAATCTGCCCTTCAAAGAAGTTTTTAGGGAAAAAAAAAACCAAACAAAAAAGTGTGTAAAACATAGGACTCTCCTTAGTTTTAAGATCAGTTCCCATATTGTAGCCAAAGTTTCATCAGAGGACAAGTTTAAAAACCCCTCTTTTGAATGTTTCCAACCCAGAGTAGATTGTACAGGAGTAAATTATTTTTATTGTCAGCCTTTCCTTGGTGCCTGCGTGGGTTTTGTGAAAAATGTAAAAGGGGAAAAAAAGAAAAAAAAAAGAAAAAAAAAAAAAAGAGTTTTCTCTCAGAATTTTAAATTATATTTTCGTTACAGGTATTTATAATATAGAAGAGATTTTATTGAACAGACAGAATTTTAAAAGGCATAATAAATTATATTCAAGAACCAGATTTTTCTTGGGAAAAGAGACAATTTCATCCAATAAAGGTATTTTTTAAAAGGCATGTTCCAACAGCAACTGCAACATGTATGTGATGTGATGTTAAAATTTGTCTACTAGTAGCATAATACAGTGTGTTAGCAGAGCTCAGTGTGTGGTCTTAACGTTTGTGAAGAGCGCAGAGCGACACCAGTCAAGCCGTTGGCTCACGACAACTGGGAAACACAGTTTAGGGTGAAACACAAGGGTTTGAGGGAGTAATGGTGGGGCTGGGTGGAGGAAATCTGTAGTCTGCTGAAAGACTCGGGGGTTCCTCAGAATCACGGGGTCTGAATCACCACAGAGCCCTGAGCATGGGCTGGGTGCCTCTCGCGCGGGCAGCTGGACCACAGACACAGGCGGCAGCCAGCGGCATCGACCCACCCCGTGCTCTGGCTGGCCCAATCCTGCCTGTGTCCCCACTGCCATGGCCAACTGATGCAGCTCCACTTCTGCAGCATCGCTCCTGCTGCTGGAAGATGGGGTTCAGTTCAACCCCACTGCTCAGGTTTCAGGCCAGTAAAGGAACAAGCCCCATGTACCCTGACATGCTGTCAGTAGCCGTGGAAAGCTGCCGTCTGCGGGGCCATACGCAGGAGCGGGCTCTGGGGGACACACCGTGTAGCCTTGTGTACAATTTGGGGTGTTCCCCGAGCAGCTCTCACCCACACTGATGCCTGGAAGTGGCCAGAAAGATGCAGTGGGGTTTATGGAGCTCTCTGCTCCCACGGAGCTGAAGGGATGCATGTTTCACAGCATCACAGGGTAACGGGGAGTCAGAAGGGATCTAAAAAGCTCACCCAGCCCAACTCCCTTCCAGAGCAAGATCACCCAGACTAAATCCCACAGGAACACATCCAGGCAGGGTTTGAATGTCTCCAGAGATGGAGACTCCACAACCCCTCTGGGCAGCCTGTCCCTGGGCTCTGCCACCCTCACAGGTAAAATGTTCCTCCCTTTTGAGCAGCTTTCTCCCCTTTGAGTGAGCGCTGCAGAGGTGAACCAGTCGCCTTCCCAAAGCTTTACCCTCCTCAGCTTTTAGACCCCACGCTCAGGTTTACTTGGCTGCACAAGTCTCGATGCCAGCTAACCCAACCTGCCCTGCCAGACACTGCAGGGATAACTGAAGCTTTCAACAGGCCACGTTTCCATTGCAGAAATGCTTTGGGTAAACGTGCGCAGATGACAGACTTCTGAAGCAGCACGGGAAAAATCCCTGAGTCCACATCCAATCAATATTAACTAGCTGCCACACAATAGATTTTCTCTCAGGTGGATTTGCTTTTTAAATGTCAGGCTGCACCTGAACTTTCCAGCTTCAGCTGCTTTGAGTCACTCAAGCAGAGCTTCCCATCCGTCAGACCACGCAGCTCCAAACTCTGGAATTTAATTATTCAGAAGAGGTGTCTTCTTTTCAAGACATCTGTCTGTCTGTGAGGACAGGGCAAAAGACAAGTGGCTGTCTCATCCACTGCTGAGACATCCTGGTATCAAACAGCCAGGGATCTCCTGGAGAGAGTCCAGAGGAGGCTCCGAAGGGGATGAAGGGCCTGGAGCATCTCCCCTGGGAGGAAAGGCTGAGGGAGCCTGGAGACAAGCAGCCTGAGAGGGGATCTGATCCATGGGGATCAATAGCTGAAGGGTGGGACACAGGGGACATGGGCAGCCTCTGCTCAGTGTCTGTGGGGACAGGACAAGGGGTGATGGGCTCAAGTTGGAGCACAGGGAGTTCCCCCCCAATGTGGGGAAGAACTTTTCCCCAGTGAGGGTGAGGGAGCCCTGGGCCAGGCTGCCCAGGGGGTGTTGAGTCTCCTTCTCTGGAGAGATTCCATCCCCGTCTGGACACCGCCCTGTGTGCCCTGTCCTGGGGACCCTGCTTTGGCAGGGGGTTGGATCCCGTGGGCTCTGGAGGCACCTTCCCACCCTGACAGCTCTGTGAAGCTGTGAATCTCTTCCTTACCTCACTTCCCCCTGAAAACAAGAGGGTTTTTTCCAAAAAAGATTTTTTCAGAGGGTGAGGGGGACTTGGAATTAGTGCCAGGAACTAGGGGTGGATGACACCTGTTGATGAATGAGCACTCTGCTCAACAAGCCTTTACTGTGGTGGGTGTGGATGGCACAGTGGCTGCCTGCGCTGGTACCCAGGTAACAGCTAGAGCATCCCTGTCCTTCCTCTTGCCGCAGCCAACCTGTCTCCTCCCTGCCTTTCCCAGGTGCCACAGACCTGAGGGCAGCTGGCTCGCCAATTAGATGAGCTCCGAAAATTATCACGGTTTAAAAGTGACTGTGGAGAATGTGGTCGTTGGCAGGGAACCCCTGGTCCTGTGTGTTTGCTGGCACGAAGTATCTTCACAGGCTTAAAAACTCCCTGTTTCATCTGATCTTTCCTTGTGGGAAGCCTGTCTCCAGACCTCACAGCAGCGCTTTGGAATGGGACAGCCCCAGAAATGTGTATTTTGCTCTGAATCAGTTCCTTGGCTAAGCCAGTTCCTCTGACTGCAGGTGGAAAAGGATCAGAGCCCAGCCCTTCTAGGCACCAACGGAGATCGTTTCAGTAAACATTTTCCTATTTAATGGCACAAGTGCTCATTAAAAATATTGCTTCTCTTATTGCAATTTATGAAGATAATGTAACCAGAAAGAACGAGAAAATTTGCTTCCAGCAACGCAGTAAGTGCTCAGTGGGAAAAAAATAGGTCAGATACGTTCCAAGTTCCACTAAGATACCAGAGAAAAATAAATAGACAACATGTGAATACGGGCAGTTATCAGGAAAATATATCTTAATGGTTATATCATTTCAGCTCTTTGACTACCTCCAATCCAGTGTAGCTGAGCATGTATCTCTTTCTGTCTGATGTCATATTCTTCCCCTCAAACAAATGAATGGGCTGCTGCTACATGTGCCGTTTTGTTTGAGTGTGCCCATGTTATCAGTCGGTGTTTCGGATCATAAACACGCGGGGTAATGCAGTGCCATATATTCTGATAAGGAAATGCACCCAGGACTGAGGGCGTGCAGCTTGGCACAGGCTGAGCCACAGCGTGCTCGTGTGAGGCCGGCCTATGGAAGAGCCATACGCCAGCTCCATTAGGCCGAGCGACTTAGTGCCAGGCTGAGGAATGGCGATGGAGAGGCGCCAGAGACATCCAGCGACTCAGGGTGACGTTGGGTACCACAGATACACAGGGAACTCAGTTGTCTTCAGGCCGGGTCACAGCTTGTGAGGGATATGGTAAAAAACAAGCATTTAAAAACAGAAACCACCTCGTTTCTGTCAGTTTTTCCTCATGTACAGAATCCCAACATCACTGGGTTGGAAAAGCCCTCTAAGCCCATGGAGTCCAACCGTCCCTGTCCTGTGCTAAACCATCTCCCTGAGCACCTCATCTCCCCCCTGTTAAACACACCCAGGGGCAGGGACTCAGCCCCCTCCCTGGGCAGCCTGGGCCAGGCCCTGACAACTCTGCCAGGGAAGAACTTTGCCCTCCCAGCTGAGCTGACCCTGCCCTGGCACAGCTTGAGCCCATTGCCCCTCGTCCCATCTCCTGTCCCCTGGCTGAAGAGACCAGCGCCCACCTCTCTGCACCCTCCTGGCAGGGCAGGGGAGGTGGGCAGAAGGTCTCCCCTCAGCCTCCTCTTCTCCAGGCTGAACCCCCCAGCTCCCTCAGCCGCTCCTCAGAGGATTTGCCCTCCAGCCCCTTCCCCAACCTGGTTGCCCTTCTCTGGACACGCTCCAGGCCCTCCATGTCCTTCTGGTAGTGAGGGGCCCAGAACTGGGCCCAGCACTGCAGGTGCGGCCTCCCCAGTGCCCAGCCCAGGGGCACAATCCCCTCCCCAGACCTGCTGGCCACGCTGGGTCTGGCCCAAGCCAGGATGCCCTTGGCCTTCCTGGCCAGCCGGGCACACTGCTGGCTCGTGGTCAGTCGGCAGCCACCCAGCACCCCCAGGTCCTTCTCTGCCTGACAGCTCTCTAGCCACCTTGCCCCAAGCCTGTAGCGCTGCGTGGGGTTGTTGTGTCCCATGTGACAAGTTCTGTCCGGTGTGATGCTGTATTTCAGTTGTCCCACCTCAGAGCATTGTGCCTACACCTCAGCAAAACTTCTCTGAAAATAAGCTTAGACATCACAATCCGCTGCTCAACCAGAGGCTTCCATCAGCCTTTCTGCAGTCGATGTGGTTCATTACTACAACTCCACATGAAACAATATAAATAAATGTGTGCACGTGTTTCCATGTGTGCCCTGTGATGCTAGAATACAGCAACCCTCAGCAGGACCAGTGAGAAGGAAGAGGATGCAGCACTTGCTGTAGCACAGTCTAAATCTACATTTCGGCTCAGGTTGGTAACTCTAGTGCAGGTTGATTGGGAAGACAGCAGAGGAGGAGGGGAGATTTGTTCCTTTGGTTATCCTCTTATCAGCTGGGGGATGTTTTGCCAAAGAATTCCATGTTTCTACAGATGCCATGATGGAAAAACAACCCTGCTCTTCCTGTGCGCCTAATATTCCTAGTACTCTGGATATTTCTTTCGCTTACCCTCAAAGGCAGTAGGCATGGTCTGCTTTAGAGCATCCATTGGATTCAGGGTTGTTCTAAATTATGCTGCAAGGTGCTGTCTCGTAGAATCCCAGCCTGGTCTGGGTTGGGAGGGACCCCAAGGGTCACAGAGCTCCAACCCCCTGACACAGGCAGGGACACCAACCTCCAGGCCTGCAGCTACACAAGGTTGCCCAGGGCCACAGCCAACCTGGCCTTCAACACCCCCAGGGACGGGGCACCCACCCCCTCTCTGGGCAGCCCCTGCCAGCCCCTCACCACTCTCTCTGCAAAGAACTTCCCCCTAATATCTAATTTAAACCTTCCTTCCTTTAGCTTTAATCCATCCCCCTTGTCTTGCCATTGTCTACCCTTTAAAAAAGTTGATTCCCCTCCTATTTCAACTCATGGCTGGCAGCAGCTCACTTCTGAATTCAGGCACTGAGTTTACATGTCTAAAGCTGGGCAGTGTGAACACTGCTCCCATCTCCCCCCTCAGGTGCTGAGCCCTGCTGAGCCCATCTGGGAAAAGCTGGGATGAAGCTGCTAAGCATCCATTCAGGCAACTGTGCTCCAGGGGCTGGCAGTTGCCAAGGAATTTTACAATGCTCTCCTGCTTCAGTCCAGGATAAAGACCCTGTGTCACCCCCCAGGCCTGGGGAAAAATCGGCTCAGAAAAGCTGTGGGCACTCTTCAGTTTATCAAGTCACAGAAGCACTGGCTGCAAGTGATGTAGAACCTTAATTGTAGGTGCTGGTGTAAACCCTGTCCCGCTCAGGTGTGAGCATGGGACCAAGTGTGTGACTGAACGCTTGCTGGGTGTGGAAGGCTCACTCACCCGGGGTACCCCACGCCCCAGAAGGGGGTGCCACGTTAGCCACCTTGCTATCCTTTGAGTCTATATTAAGTGTTGTGAGTCACGCCTGGATTTCCACGCAGCTGCTGCTGAGCTCCATGACTTGCTTACGCTGCAGTGCTCCGGGTCTCAGACTCCTGGGGTGAATCACTTTCCCTCGGGAATTGTGTGTTCTTCATCAGGGGATGGCACTTGGAGAGCCCCAGGCAAGCCCCATAGGCTTGGAGACCTCACTTCTGTGCAGGTTAATTCCTTGTTCTTGCTAAACATCTAGGGTGTTGGGCAGCTTCAGACCTGTGTGACCTTAGTCCCATGAAGTTCAGAGGATGTGATCTGGTTGATAGGAAGCTGGACCACAGCATATCATAGAATCATAGAATCATCATAGAATCCCAGCCTGGTCTGGGTTGGAAGGGACCCCAAGGGTCACAGAGCTCCAACCCCCTGACACAGGCAGGGACACCAACCTCCAGGCCTGGAGCTACACAAGGTTGCCCAGGGCCACAGCCAACCTGGCCTTCAACACCCCCAGGGACGGGGCACCCACCCCCTCTCTGGGCAACCCCTGCCAGCCCCTCACCACTCTCTCTGCAAAGAACTGCCCCCCAAGCTCTCCTCTCCCCCTTCCCTCCTCCAGCTTCACTCCAGCCCCCTTGTCCTGCCAGGCTCTGCCCTTTCACAAGCCCATTCCCCTCCTGTTCCTCTGCTCCCTTCAGGGACTGGCAGGCTGCAATGAGGTCCTTCCACAGCCCTCATGGTAATTAATTTGGTTCCACGTTATGGTGCTGTACAGATACACTGGGACTGACAGACAGTCTGAAGACAGACACACTGTTACTTAAATTGTCATCAATTTTTAAAAACTCTGCTGTCCTTACAGGCTCACTCCGAACGCTCTCCTGTACTAGAGAATTGAACCATCCTGAAAATAAGCTGTGTTGGGTGTTATTCCATAGCAGTGTGAAAGAAAAGAAAAGAAAGGGATGACAGATTGGAAGGACACTCAGACAAGAAAGAGTTGCGATGCTGTGAAGAGCTGGAACCAAAACTCACTGACCTTGGTGATGATGGAGCAGGTCCCTGGGCACGCAGGGGATCCCCAGCTCCTCCCGATGTGTGACCATAAAGGGTTGGTGACATGGCTTTGACACAGGACACCTATATTAATGATAGATGGCTACTCATAGTTTTTTCCAGGAAGGGTTAATTTTTCCATTCTGAGAGCTCATTATGGGGTTGGACCTGATGATCTCTCGAGGTCCCTTCCAACCCCTACAATTCTATGATTATCGCCCACCCAGCCCAGATAATCTCTTGGTGGGCTTTGAAGACATTTGATGGCAGTTGACTTCCCTTGCCCCTGCTCATTACAGGTCCCTTTGGGGAAGCTTTAGCTCTTCTCTCACTGATGAAGCCACAGACCTGGAGCTGCAGCCCTGAGGCCCCTCCTGTTTTTTCTCCCTCCTCCTCTTCTTTCTCCCTCCTCCTCTTCATCTCTCGCTTCTCAGTGACACGCTGTATCTCCTGTGGTATCTCAGTGTGCACCCCATGCTAACACCACGGTCCTTTAGGCACAACTTTGTGCATCCTTTACATAGTTTGTTGCTGACCAACCAATATTTACTGTGCCCCCGCTTCAGTAGATTTTGTGCTTTTCCATCCTCTTCACTCCAGCTTTCTGTTTGCATTACCCTGACTTCAAAGGACAAATTTTAAAGATCTTTTCTGCTGCTCATGCTGATGAGTCAGATAGGGTTTGTTTTGTAACAAAATTCATTGCTTTCTTGATCTCTCACGTCTCCCTTTCCTACCAGAATTCTAATTATAAAACCCAAAGCCCAGCATTTCCAGATACTCAGGGTTCATTGGCTCTGCAGTTAATCAGCTCACTTCCTTGACTTCATCCCTGAAGTTTCAGTCTAACAGGGGGGTCTAAGCTGTTACCCATTTTCAGGAGGGTTCCCCAACCTGTGCTCCCCTGTGAGGTGCTCGCACTGGCTTTCTGCAGCAGGGCCTATGGCAGTTGTGTCAGCTCTGCCTGTTGTACTGCCCAAAGCCCCACGGGTGCCTGTCTCAAGCATCACACATACACACACCTTTCTTAAGCATTACCCCCATACACACCCCCATCTCAAGCATCACCGTGGTACGCTGTTCTGGTGAGGCAGTGTCGATGGAGGGCCGTGCCCTCATGGAGACTTGAAAAGGAACCGGAAGGAAGTCAGGGCCCAGCCTCCTTCACTTTTCAAGGGCACCTGAGTATCCAACATCCCTCCAGATCTCTTTTCATCCCCCAGCCCATATCGTATCTCTCTGGAACAGCCCATCCCTGTGTGGATTGTGTAGTGTAGCTCTGGGATTACACACTGAGCCCAGTGTCACCATCTTCCATCAGCACAAAGCCGGGGCTCGGCCTGCACATGTCTTCTGTTTGCCTGCCTCTGCGTTGTGCACAGTCACACAATTAGTTTCTTGGCGTGGGTGGAAGTAACAGCGGAAGGGGGAGAGATTTAATTTACTGCACTGCAACTTGCACTTAAAAAAAAATGAAAGAAGAGAAGCTGATGTCTAGCTCACCCTGTCCCCTGACAGGTCCAGATCAGCTTGTCCTTTCCTGAGTCACAAACTGAGCTCATCGGCTCCTGCTCTTTGTTTTCCCCAGGCAGCGCGGCTGCCACTCCTCTGCTCAGAGAGCTGGATCACAAAGAAGAGTTAACCACACAGGCACACACTAAAGAAGAGTGCCCACAGCTCTTCTGCGCCACACAGGCTTTATACATTTAATAAAGAATGACCTTTTTTTGCTTCAGGAGGCATCTTCCTTGTCCTCAGCCCTCAGAGAGTGCTTGAGGGTGATTTTCCATTAGAGGCTACCTGCAAGGAGCTGCTCCCATGACGTACCAGAATTTAGCACAAAGCATCTTTATCCCTAACCTGGGGAAGGTTGAATGACCTGTGAAACCTGGAGTAACCCAGGCAGCATGGACAGAAGCAGGACGGTACCTCACCTGGGCCTGGCCTAAAGTCTCCTGCCAAAATGCCCACGTAAGAAGTCATTTCTGCCTGCTGATTTCCACCCTACCTACAGCCAGCCAGGACTTCACTTGCGCTGGGTAGGTTTCCTGGTTGTGTTTCAGGTTGCTGGTGGTGTGAAATCAATAACAAAGAACAGTATCTCATTAGTTTAATTCTCATTAGCATCGACACATGGTGCATGAGGTCCCATAATGCAGGGATCAGTTCCCTTGCAGGTACCAGCACAGGCTGTACACTGTGACTGACCTGAAATAAGGGCATCCTCAGGACTGGAAAGCTGTAAATTAGCCAAGAGCTGTGAGATATGAAACAGGACTACACAGCCTGATGATAATGGTCATCCTCCTCTAGAATTACTGATAACATACACATGCAAACATTAGCAACCTGAACAGACTGGACTGATGGGCTGAGACCAAGGGGATGAGGTTTAACAAGGCCCAGGGCAGAGTGCTGCACATGGGACACAACAACCCCACGCAGCGCTACAGGCTGGGAGCAAGGTGGCTGGAGAGCTGTCAGGCAGAGAAGGACCTGGGGGTGCTGGGTGGCTGCCGACTGACCACGAGCCAGCAGTGTGCCCGGCTGGCCAGGAAGGCCAAGGGCATCCTGGCTTGGGCCAGACCCAGCGTGGCCAGCAGGTCTGGGGAGGGGATTGTGCCCCTGGGCTGGGCACTGGGGAGGCTGCACCTGCAGTGCTGGGCCCAGTTCTGGGCCCCTCACTACCAGAAGGACGTGGAGGGCCTGGAGCGTGTCCAGAGAAGGGCAACCAGGCTGGGGAAGGGGCTGGAGGGCAAATCCTCTGAGGAGCGGCTGAGGGAGCTGGGGGGTTCAGCCTGGAGAAGAGGAGGCTGAGGGGAGACCTTCTCCCCACCTCCCCTGCCCTGCCAGGAGGGTGCAGAGAGGTGGGCGCTGGTCTCTTCAGCCAGGGGACAGGAGATGGGACGAGGGGCAATGGGCTCAAGCTGTGCCAGGGCAGGGTCAGCTCAGCTGGGAGGGCAAAGTTCTTCCCTGGCAGAGTTGTCAGGGCCTGGCCCAGGCTGCCCAGGGAGGGGGCTGAGTCCCTGCCCCTGGGTGTGTTTAAGAGGGGGGAGATGAGGTGCTCAGGGAGATGGTTTAGCACAGGACAGGGACGGTTGGACTGCATGGGCTTAGAGGGCTTTTGACTTTTGACCCAGAGATTCTGGGATTCTATGATTCTGTATATATCTCTGTATAAAACAATATAAATCTTATAAAGATGAGCAGCCCCAACACTTCTCTTGGGAACTGTTACTTTTTCTTCAGTGATGATGTTTCAGGATGGTTTGTAGGCAGCAGCTGGAGGGCAGACCCTCTAGTCACGGCTTCCTTGTCCCACCATCCATCCTAGGCTTTTGTTTTTCCAGCCTGCAGATGGGCAGGAAAACGATGAGCACTACCACTTCAGCTAAGCGGAAAAGTAGCACAGGAGAGGCAAGATCACCTTTTGTTTACCCTGGAAGAGGGGAAGGCTGAGTCATCTCCAGGCAAATCGCATGTTCAGTAGCTTGCTGTGCCATCTGTGTCCCTGACGTTCAGAAACTTTCTGGTTCAGGGTTATTCTCAGTGTGCCCCAGCTGCTGCCACCAACAAATAGGCTGCTCAGAAGCCCCTTGGCGAGACAAAAATGTAATTTATGGTATTTTTAGATTGAGGTAGGATGTGGATCCACAGCAGTGCTTTTCCCTGCTCACCTCCCTTGCTGGGTGGTTGAAGCCGTGGTTTCAGCCCTCTGAGTTGTGCTTTGCCTGCCCACTCCTCCTTGGATGTGATGGCTGTGTCCCTCACTGATGCTTTCCAAGCCGTGGATTTGCCAAGTTGTGCTCACAGTGGGGCCGCAGTGCTTCCAGGCTTTTCCCAGAGATTGATCCTTCACCACCACTTCCATTCCCCTCTTCCGAGGCATGGCAGCGATAGCGATGCGCGGGATGGATCAGCTGAGTGCGATCGTGCTCTCTGAAATGGTGCCGAGATGTAGAGGCGGCTGAGCTTCTGGCTGGGTGATGCAGCCCTACACGTCACCCTGCATGATAAGAAACTGGGGTGACCTGCTGGAGAGGAGCTCTGTGGAGAAGGACCTGGGGGTGCTGGTGGGTGACAGGGTGTCCATGAGCCAGCAGTGTGTCCTGGGGCTGAGAGAGACAATGGGATCCTGGGGGGCATCGGGAGGAGTGTGGGCAGCAGGTCACAGGAGGGGATCCTCCCCTCTGCTCTGCCCTGCTCAGGCCCCAGCTGGAGTGTTGTGTCCAGTGCTGGGCTCCCTGGGATCAAACAGCCAGGGATCTCCTGGAGAGAGTCCAGAGGAGGCTCCGAAGGGGATGAAGGGCCTGGAGCATCTCCCCTGTGAGGAAAGGCTGAGGGAGCTGGGGCTGTTCAGCCTGGAGAGAAGCAGCCTGAGAGGGGATCTCATCACTGGGGATCAATAGCTGAAGGGTGGGACACAGGGGACATGGGCAGCCTCTGCTCAGTGTCTGTGGGGACAGGACAAGGGGCGATGGGCTCAAGTTGGAGCACAGGGAGTTCCCCCCAATGTGGGGAAGAACTTCTTCCCGGTGAGGGTGAGGGAGCCCTGGGACAGGCTGCCCAGGGGGTGTGGAGTCTCCTTCTCTGGAGAGATTCCAGCCCCGTCTGGACACCGCCCTGTGTGCCCTGTCCTAGGGACCCTGCTTTGTCAGGGGGTTGGACCCCATGGGCTCTGGAGGCCCCTTCTGACCCCCTGTGATTCTGTGATAACTTGTCTCCTCTCTCACTGAAACTGCTTCCCATGTTACTGCTCCCTCTGTTTCCTCTCACCGAAGGGATGTTTCCTCTGGCTGCAGTTTCCTCTTCATTAAATTAGCTTTCCACCCGCGTGCTTTGTGCCTTTTGCTGCTCGCTGCCCGTGATGCTTGTGCCTGCTCCTCTGCAATAATCTGCGGCTCTCGCCAGCTCCCACTAATCCTCCCAAGTATCAAATCTCATTACATGCTGCTCGTTTCTTCTTCTGGGCTGTTAATGAGGATGTTAAGTAGAACGAGCCCTGACACCTCTCCCTTTGCTGTCGTATTAAACAAACCCTCCCCCTTTTGCTGTGTTGTCACTTACCATTTTGTTTAGTCTCCCAGCCAACTTTAAAATGAGAGGGGTCCTTCCCAGCTGGGCTTACATTAATTTATCAAGAAGGAAATTTCATTAGTCTATCAGGTATTTCACTGCAGCCAAAATCAGGTTGTTTTTTGCTCTCCTCCTGTCTTGCCCTCTGGTGATTCTTCCAAAAGAAGGAAATCAATAAGCATTGAGCAACACTTGTTTCTCTCTGCTTGGGGGGGTTCGGCGTCTAACTCTCTGGTGGCACAAAGCACTGTCTGCGAGCTGCATTTTACTTCTATGTTAAGATTCATCTATTCCAGTGAAAAACATCATCTATGATGATCTGGTACGGTGTAGTGTTTCTTATGTACAACTTGCTGCAGGTGTAATGTTTGGACAGAGGCGTAGGAGTAGAGGAGAACATGTTTTTTGGGTGGCTGTTCATTTGCCAGCATTGTCCCAAGCAAACCCTTAGACGTGTTCTTTGCTGCTCCAGGTAACAGATGGGGAACAAAACCAACCAAATAAACAATAAAAAGATGGGAGATTGAGAAAGGGTGGGAATGTGCCAGTGGATGAGATTTAGAACTTTTGGAGGGGCTTCAGAGGAGGTGACAGAGGTGATCAGAGGGCTGGAGCAGCTCCCCTACGGAGAGAGGCTGAGGGAGCTGGGCTGGGTCAGCCTGGAGAAGAGAAGGCTGTAGGGGGACCTCATTGCAGCCTGCCAGTCCCTGAAGGGAGCAGAGGAACAGGAGGGGAATGGGCTTGTGAAAGGGCAGAGGCTGGCAGGACAAGGGGGCTGGAGTGAAGCTGGAGGAGGGAAGGGGGAGAGGAGAGCTTGGGGGGCAGTTCTTTGCAGAGAGAGTGGTGAGGGGCTGGCAGGGGCTGCCCAGAGAGGGGGTGGGTGCCCCGTTCCTGGGGGTGTTGAAGGCCAGGTTGGCTGTGGCCCTGGGCAACCTTGTGTAGCTCCAGGCCTGGAGGTTGGTGTCCCTGCCTGTGTCAGGGGGTTGGAGCTCTGTGATTCTTGGGGTCCCTTCCAACCCAGACCAGGCTGTGGTTCTATGAGCAGGCAAGTGGAGGAAGGTTGGATCTGTGCACATGGACATCCTAGTGCTCAGAGCTGTGAAGATGGTTACTGCCAGCTGTGGTAACTGGTATTAAGACCACCCTTCCTTTTACCACTGGAAAACGACCATCCCTTTCCTTCCTCATTGTGTCATTGCTGGACTCGCTGGGAGCTACTCTGATAGGCGTGAGCCTTCCTCCTGCTGCGGGGGAATGCAGCCTTCCCGGGGTTGGTGTCTCCACTGGCACACGTGTATTCACAGGTGAACAGTCTCTGAGGAGTACCACCGATTCAATTACATGTAATCATGCTGAATAGATTGATGTAGATGTAGCTTAAGAGACAATTAATATAACCTTAATATGAGATTTTCCATGTTTTAAGGATAGATCAGTTGTGGATTTTAGCAGAATATGGCTGTAACTGTGGGAGCTGCTTCGTGAGAGCAGCTCCAAACCTGAGCCAGAACAGGGCAACAGCCTTGGAGATAAAGACGTGAAGATGGGGAGTCATCAATAATGAGAGCAGCGACCAATTAAGAGACAGAGCTGATCTTGTGTTCAGCTCAGAGGGGTTCCTAACTGGTCTGTGCAGCAATGTGTTCTTGAGCTCAGGCAGCTCTGGAGAAGAAACGTCCAGAGCATGTGCTGAGGGAGAGGAAGACGTCCAGCCTTCATCCCTGGAGAGCAGCGGGAGACCCCTGAGTGTCCCTGAGCATGCTCTATCTGGGAGGAGTTAATGGCAATGGCTTCCTGGAGATCATTTGCCTCACCCTGGCTGTTCTTAGAAATGCCAGTGAATATGTAGAGTGACTCTGTATCAATAGGAGAGATTTGGCTTTAATGGGGGCACACATTGGGAGGAGCGATCGATGCCCTGAGTGCCCAGCGCTGCCAGAGAGGATCCTGCTTCACAGGCACCAAGGCCAGGGAGTTTTGATCCTGGCTTTCCAAGGCATCGCCACGCACCCAGTTTTAGCTTTGCCACCTCATTTTTGGCAGTAGCCGGACTACCTGGGGCTCTTTTCACTGCCCCTTGTTTTGTGCTGTGGTCGGTGCTGGTAGATAATGTGTTTTCTGGAGTGGAAAGCTGATAATGTTTGGTTTGTGTTCCCTGTGAAGACATGATGTCTTTTTTGCGCTCAGGAAGGAGAAAAACCTGTGCTTGGGTCTGATTTTCCTCGTTAGCAAGAAGACTGTGTATAATTAAAGTGCTGCCAGGTGCCTTCCTATTTAGCATGCTTACAAACCCTGCTGAGCGCTCGGGCTGCCTTGAAGCGCACCGAGCTTGTTAAAACACAGAGATTGTGCAAAATAATTGGACAATTACCAGTATTGAGAACATCCTTCATTTTACCACTGGAAAATTACACCCTTTACCGAGGAGGTAATTTTGATAAAATCAACACTTTGGGATAAGAATTTATTAAGCAAATAAAGGTTGATTACCGCTACTTGATAAAAGCTTGAAATAGTCCATGATAAATCACTAATAGCATGAAAACCTCTTGCTCTTTTTATTTACTGAATCATCTTATCTATTGATGTAATAATTGCAGCATACAAGTTCAATAGTAGTCTCAATTTTGCCGTCAGTTAAATGGAGGAAAAAACCCAATATTACCGTGAAGAATCGAAAAATATGTTTTTTACTTTTCCTATTGCCTTGTGACCTTTGGAAAGAATTGCTCTGTAGCCTCACGCGTTTTCCTTCGGCTCTCTGAGACCATATGTTTAATTTCCAATTAGAGCATGACCTTACAGTGAGGGTGACAGCCGCCTTGTCATGAGCTGCATGAAGTGTTCCTCCCGACTTCTTTCGGTGCATAGGCACCATGATTTATTGAATCCTTCTGTATTTCTCTAAAACTAACAAGTCTGCCAGCTGAAACATTTTTCCCTTTCTCCTGGGTGCTGGTGCCCCATTCCTTACTGTGTAGAAAAGCCTGAAGTATATTACACTTGCATCAATGCCGTAATTCTGTATTTATTTGCAATTATCTGGCTGTGTTGGTGCTAAGCTTTCAAGTGCTTTAGCAAATCAGTCTGCAGTTGAAGTGAAAGGCTATTTGCATGAGAGGGGGAAATTTTGTCTGGATTACAGGGCGTGGAGCTACTGCTGTTTCTATACCTTACATACACAAAGCATGCTTGCCCTTTCAGCTGTATTTTCTGAGCATAAAAAATGTTGTTCCTGCATTTATTAACATACTTTTATTGGATCAGAAAGCTGTTTTGCTGACTAATACAGCAGGTATGAAGATGGTACTAGTAACTTCTTTTCTCTGCTCTGTAACTTGTTCTTTCTAAACAGGGGATCTCTCCAAACTATTATTAGATTATCTTCTTACAATTTCATCTGGGTATATCAAAACCAGGCTCATTAGTAAGGAGAACTAGAGGTTTCTGGAACTTTTCTGTATATGGAATAATATGTCCCTCTACTCTGCCCTCTGCCCCTTTAATCCGTTCTGGGGAGGCCTCCCTGCAGTGCTGCCTCCGGCTCAGTGTCCCCAGTACAGGAAAGACATGGAGTTGTTGGAGTGAGTCCAGAGGAGGCCATGGAGATGACTAGAGGGCTTGGAACACCTCTCTTATAATGCCAGGCTGGGAGAGCTGGGCTGGTTCAGCCTGGGGAAGAGAAGGCTCCAGGAGACCTAATTGTGGCCTACCAACACTTACAGGGTCCTACAGGAACGTGGAGAGGGGCTGGTCACCAGGGAGGGCAGGGACAGGACACGGGCGATGGCTTCAAGCTGACAGAGGGCAGGGGTAGGTGAGAAGTTAGGAGTAATTCTGTACTCTGAGGGGGTGAGGCCCTGGCACAGGGTGCCCAGAGAGGCTGTGGGAGCCCCATCCCTGGAGGGGTTCAAGGCCGGGTTGGATGGGACTTTGGGCCCAAAGGTACTTCTCCAGATTCTGTAAGAAAACCAATGACTTGCTTTGTTCTTAGTTAATTAGCTGGTAGGGAAAAAATTATCATGAAAATGAGATATAAATTGGTGAGGGTGTCCCTACCCATGGCAGGGGGCTGGAACTAGGATGAGCTTCGAGGTCCCTTCCACCCTGAAGCATGCTGGGATTCTGTGATTCTATGAATTAGGTAAAAAATGCTGCTGTTGTTAAGCATATCTGTCAACAGTCAGGAGGAAAACAAACAGAAAGCTAATAGCCACTGTTCTGTGCAAAATGCATGAGATTTGTACCCATAGCAAGACCCAGTTACTGAGAATTTGAGAAGCAGTTGTTTTGTCTACCTGTGATGGCTCACCCTTACGCTGGAGCTCAGCGATGACATGCCCCATCACACTGAATACATCCTTCAAAGAAACGATGCCAGATGAAAGCATCTCCTTCCAGAGGGCTGTACTGCTCCGAATTCTGTGGGAAAACTAATGACTTGTTTAGTTCTTAGTTAATTAGCTGGTAGGGAGAGAAATTATCATGAAAACAAGATAGTTATAAATTGGTCAGATTAGGGCTGGATCCTAGGAGTTTGCATGTTGAATGCTCAGCAGCTTGATCTCCACCAGCCAGCTCCTGAGGCAAAACTCACAGTGTTCAAATTAGAGATGGGAGGAGAATCAGGGTAGAGAGGCTGGATGTCTCAGGGTCTTTGCACTGAGCAGAAAGTCACACAGAGAGTTTAGCTTGAAATCACACTGCTGGGGAGCAAAGCCACTTAATCCTGGTCTAGTGGGAGGTGCTCAGTGCTGGTCAGAAACTCTGTGACTTGGCACTGAGAGGTTCCCAGACCAGATCACTAAACCCTCCTTGCAAAATTCCAATCAGTAAGTAAAATTAACTCAAATTAATAAGCAAACACTCCCCGAAGAGCTGACACCCCATTGCCCTGTATTTATACTCAGTCAGGAAATGCTGCTGTTTCTGCTGTGGTTTTTGTGTTGCCTGGGTCAGAGTTTGGGAGTGAGAAGAGCTGCACCAGCAGTTCCTATGCACAGACCCACTCTGTTGTATGGAATGAGGAGTGGCAGGACAGCTGCCCAGCAGGAAAGGCTGAACATGAGCCAGCAGTGTGCCCAAGTGGCCCAGAAGGCCAAGGGCATCCTGGCTGGTGTCAGCAGTGGTGTGGCCAGCAGGACCAGGGCAGCGACCGTTCCCTGTACAGGGCACCGGTGAGGCCGCCCCTCAATTGCTGGGTTCAGGTTTGGGTCCCTCGTGACCAGAAGGACACTGAGATACTGGAGCGGGTCCAGAGAAGGGCAACCAGGCTGGGGAAGGGTCTGGAGCACAAGTCTGATGGGAGGGGCTGAGGGAACTCGGGGGGTCAGTCTGGAGAAGAGGAGACAGAGGGGAGACCTGATAATTCTCCACAACTACCTGAAGGGAGGTTGTAGTAAGCTGGGCGTAGGTCCCATCTCCTAAGTAACCAGCAATAACACAAGAGGAAATAGTCTCAAGTTGTGCCAGGGGAGGTTTAGTTTGGATATTAGGAAAAATGTCTTCACTGAAAGAGTGGTCAGGCGTTGGAACAGGCTGCCCAGGGTGGTGGTTGAGTCACCATCCCTGGAGAGGTACAAAAAGCAATGTGTAGATATGGCATTCCAGGACAGGGCTTAGTTGACATGGTGGTTGGACTTGACGATTGTGGAAGTCTTTGCAACCTTAAAAATTCAATGATCCTGTGATTCTATGATCAGGTGAGTGGGATGAGCATGGCCCAAGCCTGTATCTCAACAAGCTGCCACTCAGAGCCACAGCAAAGGGTGCAGGTTGGTGCTCCGGAATCAGAGCAGGCTCTCTGTCTCTTTGGAGGCAGATGGGAAGCAAGACACTGTGGTGCTGCTGGTCCCCAGGACAGGAGGACTTGCAGGTCCTTTTCCCAGCCTGACTTGGTGCCAACAGGAACTCAGCCTTGAAAACACTCGGAAATCACACTTTTAAATCTGTTTGTATCAGAAGACACAGAATAAACATATGCATTTAAGGTGCATGCTCCTGGAGAAGCCATGAAGAGTCCTTGGAGCAGCTCAGCTCTTTGGCAGGTACAAAGCAGAGGTGTGTGCCTACGATGGGGGTAAAACCCTTATACTGCCCTGTGCTGCTTAGGGAGCAACATAGAACCATAGAATCATAGAATCATAGCCTGGTCTGGGTTGGGAGGGACCCCAAGGGTCACAGAGCTCCAACCCCCTGACACAGGCAGGGACACCAACCTCCAGGCCTGGAGCTACACAAGGTTGCCCAGGGCCACAGCCAACCTGGCCTTCAACACCCCCAGGGACGTGGCACCCACCCCCTCTCTGGGCAGCCCCTGCCAGCCCCTCACCACTCTCTCTGCAAAGAACTGCCCCCCAAGCTCTCCTCTCCCCCTTCCCTCCTCCAGCTTCACTCCAGCCCCCTTGTCCTGCCAGGCTCTGCCCTTTCACAAGCCCATTCCCCTCCTGTTCCTCTGCTCCCTTCAGGGACTGGCAGGCTGCAATGAGGTCCCCCCAGAAGCAGCCTTCTCTTCTCCAGGCTGACCCAGCCCAGCTCCCTCAGCCTCTCTCCGGAGGGGAGCTGCTCCAGCCCTCTGAGCATCTCCGTGGCTCCTCTGAGCCCTCTCCACCAGCCCCACATCTCTTGTCCTGGGGCCCCAGCTCTGGACACAGGACTGCAGCTGGGGCCTCCCCAGGGCAGAGCAGAGAGGGACAATCCCCTCCCTGTCCCTGCTGCCACCCCTCTGCTGATGGAGCCCAGGATCCCATCTCCCTTCCCAGCTGCCAGAGCCACTGCTGGCTCAGGGGAAGTTTCTCATCCCCCGTGACACCCATGACGTACGGAAATCGACTCTATAACTCGAAAGTTATAAAGTAGGTATGTTTATTGCGCGCAGATGCACAGGGGATCCTTCCTCCACAAGCGTGCATACCGAAGCAGCAGACCGACCCCACATTTATACAATAAAACAATGAATATTCAATCAACGCCTATACATATTAAGTACCTGAACCCGCCTACTCTTGCTTCTCATGCTAATTAGCTTATCAGTTCTTGGCGCTTGCGCAGATCCTTGTGAGGGTCGCAGGCAGTGGTCTCTGGGAGGAAGGCTGTATGTCTTCCTCATGATGTATTTTCACCTCTTGCCTGGAATGCGAGGATCTTGCAAGCTTGCAGTGCCTCTATCAATCTGTGCTAATTGATGTCCTTGTGAGGGGCCCATGGACGTATTTCAGCCCTCTGTTTTTCTTTGTTGAAGAGATAGTGATGTGCCTCGGCTCTGTGGGCAGCCGTGGGTTGATACCACTCTGTCCTCGAATTCTTGCCTTTCACTTTTTTTCGAGTTAGCATGAAATTATCACAGGCCCTCTGCTAGGAGAGAAAAACAGACTTGTCTGGCTTCCCCCCCTCTTTTCACCCCGAGACCATTCTACATGATTATCTAACTAAATTTCAAGCTCTATGCTATACCTGCTCCTATACCTGTACATCACCCAGGTCCTTCTCATCACCTGTCCTCCCCACCCTGGCCCAGCTGGTCCAGAGCTCCTTAGTCGCCCTGGTGGGGATCAAACCTCTGTTGTGGGTCTTTGGGTCATCTACCCCAACCTCCCTGGAGCATGTGGGGAAGGAAGCTCTTTCCTTGCTGAGATGCCTTGCCTGCCAGCCTGCTGCCATCGGCAGCGACACTGCAGGTGTAGGTACGGGTGTGTGCGTGGAAGATGCCATCGGCTTCAGAAACAGCAGCCCAGGGCAGCTTCTCAGTACTGCGGCTTCAGCGTCACTGAGCAACACTGAAATTCAAGGAACATTCTTCAGGTGTGAACACATAGTGTAACTGGAGTTGGAAGGTACTTCGCCTGTTTCAATCCTGACATACGTGTCTTACACAATGTAGGGTTCGAGTATAGGTGTGAGAAACACAACTGCCTCTTATGCCCACACTTTTAGCTTTTTGCTTTCCTTCTCCAATGTCCCATCAAGCTGACTTCATTTTGGGTGTTGGGGGAGGCTCTTTCAGCCCTTTCTTAGTTTTGTAGCCATGCTCTGCGCAGCTCTGGGAGGTCAGAGACACGTGTTTCTGGTGCTCTGCTTCCCAAAACGTTACACCTGTACAGGGTAAGCTTGCACTGCAGAGATGGAGGGCGTGCCCTCATGGAGACTTGAAAAGGAACCAGAAGGAAGTCAGGGCCCAGTGGGATCAAAGGCCAGGCTGGAACAAATCAATCAGGTCCCTGCAGACTGTCTCGGACAGATGGCTTCTGCAGGACCTGTTGAGGTGTGAGCTATCCTTCGCTGGCCAGAAACCAGCCTTGAAAGCAAAGCATCTGGGATCAGGGAGAAGAGAAGTGTGATGATAGAGGTCAGGGCATCCAGTGAGGAGGTCAGGACCATGTAGCAGGACCTGGGGTGAGTGTTGAAACTGCAGCTGAGGAGCAGAGGTCTTTAGGTAGGACGGGGAGACAGGGCATGTGAGGCAGCAGGTCCAGAGGTGAAAACCTGCTGTCCTGCAACAGGCTGAAACAAACTGTAACCTTGTCCTGAGGCTGAAAATGGAAGTGAATTAGCACCCTGACTGAAGAGCCTCAGTGGGGACATCACCCTGTCAGTACCACCATGGCCTCACCCTGGCACGGCTGTCCTTCAGTGAGTCAGTCACTGCTGTGCAACAGGAGGTTGAAGCCCGGCAACAGACACACCGTGGCTGCTCCAGCTGAAGAAGTCACTCATCAAAAAAACAATAGGAAATCATCAACTTTGCCCAAACATCAGCAGAAGAATTTAGGCACATCTGGTGGGGTGTACACCAGCATGCAGGGCAGCAGAAGGAGCAGGGGCCTTTCTTCTGTGGAGTCCCCGAGGTGAGCAGGCCTCTGCCAGCACCACAGGGTGCTGGGCTGGTGCTCAGCATCCCCAGCAGCCTGCAAGGGGCTTCCTTGAAGTGGCATGTTAATAGCATGGTTGTGTGAGGGGTGCTGGAGCTGAGTGGGATGGCAGCTACCTACCAGCTTTCAAAAGAACTCTGGAATTGGCTCCTATTTTGCACTGGAGCATCTCCCCTGTGAGGAAAGGCTGAGGGAGCTGGGGCTGTTCAGCCTGGAGAGAAGCAGCCTGAGAGGGGATCTGATCAATGGGGATCAATAGCTGAAGGGTGGGACACAGGGGGACATGGGCAGCCTCTTCTCAGTGTCTGTGGGGACAGGACAAGGGGCGCTGGGCTCAAGTTGGAGCCCAGGGAGTTCCCCCCAATGTGGGGAAGAACTTCTTCCCGGTGAGGGTGAGGGAGCCCTGGGCCAGGCTGCCCAGGGGGTGTGGAGTCTCCTTCTCTGGAGAGATTCCAGCCCCGTCTGGACACCGCCCTGTGTGCCCTGTGCTAGGGACCCTGCTTTGGCAGGGGGTTGGACCCCATGGGCTCTGGGGGTCCCTTCCAGCCACTACAATTCTCTGAAACTTTTGGGCTTGGCTCGGGTGATATCAGCACTGCTGGTCCCAACCATGCAAGAAAAACAAGTGAAACCATCTCCTGAACAAGCTGTCCCTTGCAAAGCTTTGTAAGGTTACCCTAATTGCTCATTTTATTTCTGATCCTCTGTACTCACCACCACCTATTTGTGCCGGGGCTGCCGGAAGGACATTTACTTTCCTGCCACCATCACAGAAATTGATGAGGTGAGTTTTCAGGGAAACACTTGAATTGGCACTCTGCCTGTGCCAGTTGCCATTAATGGCCATTATCCACCACACGAATTCACCAATAATCTCTGCTTTCTGCAGCTTTTCACTGCAAAACTGAAGCTGGCCTGGTGCTATTTGTTGACAATTATCCCCCATTATCCTATTAAGGCTTTTGGGTTTGTGTGCTGTGCTGGAGAGGTCCGGTGATTGAACGAGAGCATAAACCCACCTTAGCTACAGCCAGAGAAACAGTCAGAAAAGAAAACCATCGGCCTCCTGGGGAAATAAGCACTTGTTTGATAAGAACGTTGATGACCCAGACACATCTCTGCAGGTCCGCGGGAGGGAAGAGGAAGGAGCCGCGCGTGGGGAGGAAGATGATGGGAAGGGAGATGATGGGAAGGTGCTTGCAGGGCTCATCATCACGCCTGGAGCTCCACCTCGTGGATGTTGGCCAAAGGGAGAGGGCACTGGCCAAGGGTGCTGAGGTCTCTCAAACTTCCCCGAAGCTGAACCAGGCTGTGGGAGACACACACACTATTCAGACCTCGTTACTGCTGTTTTTCCCACGCTGATCAGTGCAGGGCAGCTCCTGGTGCATCGGTCTTGTCTGCCTGCGTTGGCATTACCCATCAGCATCCTAGAGGCGTCTGCCTGTTGGCTCCTCCTGCTCTGTCGGGAAGCTGCTGGGCTGAAAAGGACTGCTTTTGTCTAATTAGAATAGTTAATGTGCAGGCATCTGTCATCTGAGGTGCTTCCCTGAGGCATGTTCAGCTGCCCAAGGTCTTGTGAATACGTGCAGTGTCCATGTCAGCTGCAAAATGCAGTTCACTATGCACCTCGCAGTGCTGCAACATATGTCCATGTGACCTATGGCATTTCCTTCAGAGAGAACGGAGACAAAGTCATTGGGGAGTGCAGAATAGTCTCTACCAGGTGCCCGTGCATCAGCAGCTATCTGGGAAGGACTCAACAGTAGGCTGTGAGGTAATGTGGCATGTAAGGAACTGCTTGTTCGATGTGTGTCTTCGGCTGTACGTCTTGGGAGTCAGCACCAACACAGGCACAGCCTTTCCTCACCCTCACGAACAGGCAATGCAGGCTGCACTGGCCTGGGGAAGATTCCCCTCTGCAAATGTCTGGGGAGCCAAGGGAGGATGCTGGTGGTGTTGGGGGTCCTCAAGGTGAGGGGAGAAGGTGTGCAGACAGAGTCTTGCTCGCTGTGTTTGCGTCAGGAGTAGTGGTAGGCATAACAGCAGAAGTCTGTAGAAATAAGAAATCTTCTGATGCAGAGATGCAAGTATCTGAGCTGGTGTTCAGGACAAAAGCACAAAGCTAGTGGCAAGCAGTGCTGACCTGGGGGCTTTATGGCCAAGGTGAATAAACCCTGTGCTGGAGGAAAGACATCATTTAATCCTCTGGACAGAGAATATCTTGACCTGAGTAGCTGTTGGTAAAGCACAGTCAAGCAAAAATGGTTGTAGCTCTTTTTGGGAGCCTTTAAACAGATCCACACTAAACTATTTACAGAAAAAGAACCCCACTAACCCTCCTTGGGACTGGCAAGGATGCAGAACCCAAGGGTTTAAAATGGCAAAATGAGTTAATGGGAAAGGCATCAGGCTTATCTAGCTGTCGGTATCTGCTGTTCCTTGGAGGCCTCTGAGACCACAGTGCTCCGTGAAGATGCTGGAGCAACCGTCATGCACAAGAGCCCACGTGCTTTCTGAAAGCAAAGCTCTCATTTTGCCACGTCATGTAGACGTGTGTGGCTACAGACCAAGTGCTAAATAAAGCCCTTGCTGAGCAGCCAGCTGGACCCTTTCCAAGATGCTCCTAATGATCAACTGACACAGCAGAACTGATGTATAAAATCCTTTAAGGAGGTAGAAGTTCTTAACAGCCACTTTCTCAGCCATGAGAGGTGGTGGGCGAGTTGGCTGGCCTTGCAGGGAGCTGACAAGCCAGGTCCCTTCACTGCTATCCATAGGTTTTCATGGGATGGATAGAATCCCTTGCTTTAATCCCACAGAGCCAAACTGGGTGTGAAAATATCTACACCTGACGCCTTGACTGACCATCAGCTCTGCTGCCATGAATGCCAGTGCTGACGGGGAGCTCCACGAGGATCTGGTGTGCCACCATGGTGTGACTGATGTGCAGAAGCCCCAGGGGCGTTTCCGATGGATGAGTATGATCTAGATACAGGATCACAGAATCACACAGGATTACAGAAGCAGTGTGCCCAGCTGGCCAGGAAGGCCAAGGGCATCCTGGCTTGTGCCAGACCCAGCGTGGCCAGCAGGTCTGGGGAGGGGATTGTGCCCCTGGGCTGGGCACTGGGGAGGCCGCACCTGCAGTGCTGGGCCCAGTTCTGGGCCCCTCACTACCAGAAGGACATGGAGGGCCTGGAGCGTGTCCAGAGAAGGGCAACCAGGCTGGGGTAGGGGCTGGAGGGCAAATCCTCTGAGGAGCGGCTGAGGGAGCTGGGGGGTTCAGCCTGGAGAAGAGGAGGCTGAGGGGAGACCTTCTCCCCGCCTCCCCTGCCCTGCCAGGAGGGTGCAGAGAGGTGGGCGCTGGTCTCTTCAGCCAGGGGACAGGAGATGGGACGAGGGGCAATGGGCTCAAGCTGTGCCAGGGCAGGGTCAGCTCAGCTGGGAGGGCAAAGTTCTTCCCTGGCAGAGTTGTCAGGGCCTGGCCCAGGCTGCCCAGGGAGGGGGCTGAGTCCCTGCCCCTGGGTGTGTTTAACAGGGGGGAGATGAGGTGCTCAGGGAGATGGTTTAGCACAGGACAGGGATGGTGGGACTCCATGGGCTTTTCCAACCCAGAGATTCTGGGATTTTGTGATTTAACTGCAATCTGACGCCTGGTGAGAGTGTGGGGTTGTGTCAAGCACACTTCGGCCTGACATAATCGACTGTTTCATCCCCAGTTCTCTAGAGGGCACCGTGCTCCCGCAGTTGTTTGAAATCCTGTTTCTTCACTTGGGACTTCTGGAGAGATTCGTCACTGCTGAGACATTCTGGTATAAAACAGCCAGGCATCTCCTGGAGAGAGTCCAGAGGAGGCTCCCAAGGGGATGAAGGGCCTGGAGCATCTCCCCTGTGAGGAAAGGCTGAGGGAGCTGGGGCTGTTCAGCCTGGAGAGAAGCAGCCTGAGAGGGGATCTGATCAATGGGGATCAATAGCTGAAGGGTGGGACACAGGGGACATGGGCAGCCTCTTCTCAGTGTCTGTGGGGACAGGACAAGGGGCGCTGGGCTCAAGTTGGAGCCCAGGGAGTTCCCCCTCAATGTGGGGAAGAACTTCTTCCCGGTGAGGGTGAGGGAGCCCTGGGCCAGGCTGCCCAGGGGGTGTGGAGTCTCCTTCTCTGGAGAGATTCCAGCCCCGTTAAGCTGCCTCCTCCTTCTAGCTGTGGAGAAACACTATGGACAGGGCTTCGGGCAGCACCTTTGTGGTGTACCTCTGTTTCTAGCCCTGGTCCTGACTGCGGCACCAGGCAAAAAATAGAACACCACCCCAAAAAAGACAAATACTTTTGTTATAAATAGTCTGTGCCATTTCTCTGAGATCCGATGTGGGGCTTGTGCTCTGCAGCCAGCAGAAGGCATCGGGCCTGTGAAGCACTAGGACTTTTGTGCCTAGATCTCAGAGTAGATGACAGTTCAGGCTGTAAGGTGGGTTTCCTGCTGCCACCGGATTTATTCAGACAAGTGTCTGAAGTCAATTGGTTGCTTTGAAAGTTCATTTGGGATTGGAAATTATGGGTTAAAAAAGGAACGTGTTATAAAAATGGCTCTGACATGACCAGAGTTGACATCATCTGATATCATTTGGCCTGTAGTTCAACTACTGATTCGTAAGAGATGTCATTTCCTACTGATTTGGCAATGGCGGGTGCTTTGCCCACAACTGCTGTACTCTGACACAATTAAAGCTGTCTTACTTGGCCGTGATACAGTCTACAGTGCTGGACAGGGTACTGTGGGCCAAATCTTCTCTTCAGCTCCCCTCATTTATTTTCTGAAGGACCTGACTCTTTCTCTGGCAATATCTGGAACAACAATAATTACCAGGAAAAATCTTAACAGGTTAACTGGTTAGACATAGTACCAGGTAAACTGAATGTGAAACTCTCTGGGTCTCTGGAGGTGGGGGATGTCCCCATGTCAGACCTTTTTAGTAGGGGAAGAGGAGTGGAGCTTTGCGTGGAGGTTTTGCCTCATGGAAAGTCCTGGTAAACTTCCATGTTTGGAAATCTCTTTTTCTCCCCAGCTAGCTGGAACAGAAGGGTTGGTTCAGTGCTCAAGAGGGGAACAGCAGAGAGAAGAAACACAGTGAGAGACCCCAGAAAAGACAGTAAGTCCCTGTGATGTGCCACAGCAAGATTTCTATTTGTAATAATAATTTATTTGTGACAAAACACATCCTTTTTCTCAAAGCAGCTCCCGAAAGGATGCCACAGACAGTATGTGGCCCTCCAGCACCCGCATTCCTGTCCCTGCGCTGCAGCACCCTGCAGAACAACTGGTCCCTGGGGCCTTGTGCCAACTGTACGGGGCTGTGCTGCCCAGCTACTACCGCTAGTAACAGCAGTCCAAATAAACATTTGCTAAACTTAGGCCTTCAAAGGGGATTTTTTTACAAAGGTGGGAAACAAAGGCTGGCAGGGCTGTCTGGCAGGGAGCCTGTCCTGGCAGGAGTATGGCAGCAGGATGGCCACCCACATGCCTGTCCCCTGCTCTGGCGCTGGGATGAGGCTTCCTTCCTCTGTGATGTGCTGACCACCCGACACAGGTCCCGCTGTGTTTAGCCTCAGTCCTGTGAAAGCGTGGGCAATGCCAAGGGAAATAATGCAGGAAAACTGTTTTTGGCCATCCTGCAGCTCCATGCCTGGCAGAGAGGCGTTATGGTGGGGGGTGCCATCAGCTTTGTGTAAGAGGCTGGTTTATTACTCCCAATTAAGTGACAGCTGGATATTTGCTGGCACTTGTTAACCGAACCAGATGATGCCAACATGCAAAAGCCAAGTGAAATGAGTGAGGCAGAGCCGGGGTTTCACCTCAAAGCTTATCACTTAAAATTTAAACAGCCCCTATCAATACAGCCGAGCGAGAGCCTGTAATCCTGTGGTCTTCAAAACCAGCTGGCTGGGGTAAATCCAGGATAAAGCTTTACCAGTGACTTTGACATCTTCTTGGAAGAGAAGAACAGAAACCAAAGCCAGGACCAGTATCTACAAATTTTCCTGGCAGTGAGAGAGGATGAAATGCAAAATCCCAACTCAGCTGTGCCCCCCAGGGCAGGTGGTGCTGTGGGGTTGTTGCCTGCAAGGTGATAGCAGCACAGAAAGGTTTTGGGGTTGTGGTGTGGGGTTTACAGTGCTGTAAAGGGGCAATGTTCATGTCACAGTCCAAGGAGTGACACAGAGGCAGTAGCAAAGAGGTGTTTCTCCCTTTGGTGACATATGTCAGGTTCAGCAGCCGCCTGATTTGTACGCAGACACAAATGTCACCAAATCATCTTTCGGACTGGTGGAAGCAGGTGGATGGGGCAGGAATGGGCTGATGAGCAGGGTGAGAGCTCATCATCAACCTGCAGATGACTCTGGTGATGCTCCCCTGGCTGCATCTTGCCCAGCCCATGACAGGTCAGAGCACAGGCACCGCCAAATCCACTGACACGACTGCTCTGGCAGTGACCGACACAGTGCAGTGATGGGCCCAGCAGCGGCTGGAATGGGATAACCTCCTTGGGCAGTGTGGGCAGGCAAGGAGCTCTGCCTGAATCCCAAGCATGTACCCATGGCTTGCACAAATATGGGTCAAAGCTTCAGAGGCACAGATTATCAGGCTCAGATTAGATATTAGAAAATTTTTTTTTACTGAAAGATTTGTGGGGATGCTGCCCAGGGAGGGGGTTGAGTCACCTTCCCTGGATGTGTTTATAAAAGGGTAGATGAGGTACTTAGGGATATAGTTTAGCTTAGGATGGGAACAGTTGGACTCGATGATCTTAAAGGTCTTTCCAACCTTGTGATTCTGTGATAATTTGTGTGCCTGAGAACTGCTCAATGGATTAATGATCTGTCAAAGAGAAGATTGCAGGGTGACTTGCTTGCAATCAAAAAGTACTGATGGGAGAGGGAAATGGGCATCCTGAAGGATTCGATGTGAGCAGGAATATGGCATGAAGCTGTATGTCATACATGGATAAATAGTGGGGCTAAGAATCACTGAAGTAAAACATCTGGAAAACGGTGTAGTCCCCTGAAGTCCTTGCGTAAAGGTGGGATCACTGTTTTAGAAGGCAACTCAGTAGAAATGCAATTATCTCCCTCAACAGAGGCATCATTGGATCAGCCTGGAAGTTAGACTCTTGGTCTCCTTTGGCTGAATGCATTAATCCAGCATTGATCCAAATAAAGTGAGAGATTCCAGGAAAGGAAAACCAAGACAGAACTTGGGAAGTTGAACTGCAGTTTGGCTGTTGTCTTCTCACTCCTGAGCAAACAAGGCACAGAAGCACTAAGCCTGTTCTCCTGGAAAATCACCCCACAGGTCAAGTAATAGGTATATGAAGGACTTTTTGGGAGATGGGGATCTTGCTCGTGTCTGTCCAGCAATGCAGAAAAGGTGATACTCATAGTTGCAGGTACTGAACCATCCAACAGGAACCAAAGCTGGTGCATGGAGACAGAATGGTCATGGATATCAAGATCCCAATCCAGAGTGCAGCTCCCTTAGCCAGCTTCAATTGCAGAAGTGTGGATGTTGCAAAGTTCCTATGGGTACATGAAGGAGGCAGCCAGGCAGAAAAGCCTCTCAGGGCTCCAGGTACTATAGACGATATAACCACAAATGGTATTTTCTAACATCCAGGAGAATTCACACCAAAAAAGAGGCATTATAAATTCTTTAATGACAGGGCAAATTTCAGATGGACCTCTTGCTTCCTTCTGACATCAACTGTGTGAGAGATGCAAATCTGCAGGGAGCCTGGCCTTGTTAGTTCTGGTGCTCATAAATCTACTGCTTTTCTTTAAGTGAAGCAACTTCATGAGCTATGCAGTGTACCCTGTGCTTAGGGACACCTTAGAGCAAAACTCTTATCCACAAAGAAGTACTTTGAGCTGCGGCTTCCCGTAGCATTGTTAATTAGGGTTTTAATCCAGGTAGGTCTGTGTGAGGGAGGTGCTTCAGCAGATGATCCTGCTGCACGGGCACTTCTCCACAGCCACCTGTGAGCAGATGTCTCTGCCTGACACAAAACTGCCCACAGACAAGTGCTCAACAACTGCTCAGAGTTCATCTCGAAGCAGACGAGTGAAATAAGGAATCAGGGTGCAGAAATTATGTGGATCTGTACAAGATTGGTAAAATCCAAGGGTCCATGCTGAGAGGGCTGCTGGGGCACGCAGACGATCTGAGAGGTGGTTACGGAGAGCTTTGTGTACAAGGAACCCTCTGAGGCACCAGAGCCTGAAGTGAACATCTCCATGAGCTTCAGGTTGTATTTTAAAAAGTGATACAGGCACCCATAGAGAGCCCAGCCCATCATCCCTATCCGCTCACTGCCATGCTCAGCCTCAGCTCCCGCCTCCCCCTTAGTACCAGCACTGACTGAATTCAGTTGTACGCCCCCGAGTCTGACTCTCTGCTATGGGAAGGCAGCACACCCCACCATGCATCTCACAACGCGTTTGGAAAGTGTTCTCCTCCTTTTACACCTGCAGGACTGAGGCCTGCCTTGTCCTGAGCAAGGCTAGACGGGTGTCTCATGGTGTGAATCCAGGCTGTCATCGCTGATGCTCAGGCTCATCCTCTTCTCCTCGCCGCCAGTCCGTGAGCAGACTGTTCACAGGGACATCTCTGCAGCATGAAGCCCATGCCTTTTCCTTTGCAATGAGGCTGCTGGGCTGCAACCTCTGCATTGTGTGCTGTGTCTTCTCTTTCAGGTTCCCCACTCTGCTCCAAGATACCTGCCTTGGTTGCTTTGATTCCACATGGCACTAGCAGCTTTTTTGAAACTGCCTGTGAAAGAGCCCACAACTCCCAAACTCTCAGGGAAGTGAAGTCTAACAGGCTTCAGACACTGCGCTGAGGGTGTGCCATGTGCTTCAGATCACTGAATCACAGAATCCTAGGGGCTGGAAGGGGTTGGAAGGGACCTCGAGAGATCATTGGGTCCAACCCCCAAACAGGATCCTTTTAGGAGCAGCGGTGTGAGGAGAGCATCCCCTTCCACCTACGAAGGCAAAGCTGAACATGTGGTGTCTTCATCAGTGCCCAGCACTTGGTGACACCTGCCCCAGTCTTCAACTGAAATCATGTGAAAGGATTAGTGGAGAAAAAGGAAGAGAAGAAAGAGAAATATTAAAGTTGGTGACCTCACAACTGTGATGGTTCAAGACTACGCTGGTATAACTGTAAAGAAGCCCGTGCAGCAATGTGGCTGAGGTTATGGCAGTCACTGTGTGTGTGCTCTAGCTGCTTTCCCAGAGGACTTTCTCTCTGCAGTCAGTTCCACATCCCAGCACAGTCTGCATCACTGCTGGGCTGCTTTCACCGCACAGAACGCTGGCCCCAGAAGAGGCATGGTGATACGCTGCCTGTCGACAGCAGAGCAGCCACGGCGCAGACGTTGGCAGAGCTCTCCATGTGTGTTTAACTGCTCCTGCTCACAATCAATTTCCATTTCTTCCATGGGCTATTTTCCTGCGCTTGCTGCTCAGAGCAAAGGCCCTTTGAGGGGGAGAGGAGGTCAAGGCAAGACCTGACGTCACCCCCGTGCCTGCCTTCCATGGCTCCAACCAGTTCTGTCCCTTTCCATGTTAATATCAGGAGGCAGAGCAACAGCTGGCGGGCTGGAAGCACCGAGCTGATTCAATCCTGCTCACGATAAGGCTAATTACACAGCTCTTCAAGCAGTGTCACAGCATCCTGCCTGTATCAGAGCTCCTATAGATGCTGACAGTGGGCTTTTTGGTTTTAATGTCCCTTCTGTAGACACAGCCTCTACATCCTTGATGCACTGCTCCTAATACAGCATACACACTGCATCATCTCATTGGGGTTAAATCATTTTACCATGCTAGGAATTATGCTACTAACAATTTTTATTTAACTTTTAAAGTTTCTTTCAAGTTCTGATTCGTGAATACTGGAAGAGGGTAAATAAATAATTAGTGCAGTAAATTGAGTGCAGACCTTTGTTCTTCTCATACTTACACCAAAGGTAAAACTAATGCAATGCCAAGGCAGTCATTGACACAGTTAATTTTGGGGTAATACAAGTAGTAAACTAACATTCTTTCTGTTATTCACATGCATAAATGTATACCTAAATATATCTATATATCTGATATGTATACAGGTATTGAGATATATATCTCAGTGTATCTACATATGTATCTATCTATATGTGTATCTATGTATCTATCTATATCTATCTATCTATCTATAGATATCTATATCTATCTATCTATAGATATCTATATCTATAGATATATATCTATCTATAGATAGATAGATAGATAGATAGAGAGAGAGAGAAATATGCGTTTATTCTGAAAGAATCTTTAGTGCCACATTCTTTAATAACAATATTATCTTTATTAAAAATATAATAACAACAATAATAAAAATAATAATAATATCCCTTGGCTAATATAAATACAATTTGGTTTCACAGGTTAGTCTGCATTTGTAAAAACAAAAAGAAAAAAGAAGAAAAAAAAAAAAGAAAAAAGAAAGAAGAAGGCAATTAGAACCAAATTAGCAGCAATGGTAATTGCATGGAAATCTGTCTGATTTCATCAGATTTTGTAAGTGTAAATCAAATTCAGTATGGAAGCAAATTTTAAAGCATCATTCCAAAGCTTGTGACCTGACTCTAATCCTGCACTCCAACACTGAAGCAGGCACGATCACCTCCAGCACGTTCCAGCGCGTTCCTGGCAGCACCAAGCTCGCTGCAGGGAGTGCAGAGGAAAGATTTACGGCATGGAGTGACTCCAGGATCCTCTCATCTTCTGGGGATGCTTCCTCTCATCTGCCTGCTGCAGGCAACCTCCAGGTCCTGGGGTCTTGATCTAAGGATCCTGCAGTGACGAGTGTGCCTTGGCAGGCCCCTGCATGTGGATGCTCCCTCGCAGGCAGCGGAAGATGCTGCTGAGGTAAGGAAGAGCTGAAGCCAGAGCAACACGGGATGGAGAACTGCCACATCCGTGTTCTTTCGCAGCTCAGAGTCAGGCAGTCAAGACTGCATTAAATTATTTTGCAAGTACCTCTTCCCTGCAGCCAGGGAGGCCAATGTCATCAGTTGTACAGCAAGGTTTTCCTCTGTGCTACCTTTTGATCTATAAATACAGGTTGTTCATATTAAATTATTCAGTTAAACCATAGAAACCCCCACATGAACATCCTTTGTGCAGTTTAAACCTCTTACATCTTGCACCTGGAGTGCTGGGCCCAGTTCTGGGCCCCTCACTACCAGAAGGACATGGAGGGCCTGGAGCGTGTCCAGAGAAGGGCAACCAGGCTGGGGAAGGGGCTGGAGGGCAAATCCTCTGAGGAGCGGCTGAGGGAGCTGGGGGGTTCAGCCTGGAGAAGAGGAGGCTGAGGGGAGACCTTCTCCCCACCTCCCCTGCCCTGCCAGGAGGGTGCAGAGAGGTGGGCGCTGGTCTCTTCAGCCAGGGGACAGGAGATGGGACGAGGGGCAATGGGCTCAAGCTGTGCCAGGGCAGGCTCAGCTCAGCTGGGAGGGCAAAGTTCTTCCCTGGCAGAGTTGTCAGGGCCTTCCACTATGAAGCAACTACATGGAATCACAGAATCCAAGAATCTCTGGGTTGGAAAATCCCTCTAAGCCCATAGAGTCCAACCGTCCCTGTCCTGTGCTAAACCATCTCCCTGAGCACCTCATCTCCCCCCTGTTAAACACACCCAGGGGCAGGACTCAGCCCCCTCCCTGGGCAGCCTGGGCCAGGCCCTGACAACTCTGCCAGGGAAGAACTTTGCCCTCCCAGCTGAGCTGAACCTTCAGTCAGCAGCTGAAGTTCTAAAAGTCAGTCTGAGCACACCCAGAACATCTCATGAATAAAGCCAGACATGTGGCAGGAGAAGAAATGACGCTGGACCTTTAGGTGCAACATCAGATGCTGCTGAATGAAAAGCCCCAAATCTCTGTATTCCTCAAAGTGTGACACCTGTCCTGCAACGGCCCAGTGCAGGTTCTGCCCAATAGACATGGGCAAAGCTCAGGTGTTCAGGGCCTTCTGGTGGAGGCAGGAGTGAATCCCCTTCCCACCTCAGACAGAGGTTTCCTTGATGGCCTTTGGTAAACTTTTACCTGTGTGACCGGTCCTAGGGACCTTGCTTTAGCAGGGGTTGGACCTGATGAGGTCCCTTCCAACCCCTACAGCTCTGTGATCCTGTGAAACTGGGAACCACCATCCCTCAGCTTTCACCATCCATAAAAAAATGTGACAGTACCTTCTAACATGCAGCTCGTGTTCACTGATGTTTGTAGGCCGTTACTGAATGTACAGGCTGTCACAGAAGGTGAAATGCAGTTTGGAGAGGTCCTGTAAGTACCAGGCAAAAGATGGTTTTGTGTGTGTTAGAGAACGAGCACTGCTGCTTGTTAAAATATTAACTTTGAGCCTCATTTTCTCCATCCTCAGTTTTCATTCCTGGCAATAAGGATGAAAACCGTGAGCGTGATGCTGTGCAGAGATGAAGCGAGCAGTGCTGAAAGGAACAGTTTCTTCTCATTGTAGGTAGTACACAGCAGTGTTTTGCTGGCACTCATCACTCCTCGTTCCTACGAACTGCTCTACATGTTCTGTTAGTGTCCCAGAACAACTGAACCACAGAATCTCCTGAGCTGGCAGGGACCCGTAAGGCCCATGGAGCCCAACTCCTGGCTCCTCACAGGCCCAGCCCAGTCAGAGCTGGCACTGAGGGCATCGTCCAGGCACTTCTTGCCCTCAGCCCAGCTCGGGGCTGTGACCCCTTCCCTGGGGAGCCTGTGACAGCGCCAGACCCCCCTCTCAGCACAGAACCTCTTCCTGACACCCAGCCTAAACCTCCCCTGGCCCAGCTTCACACCGTTCCCTGGGGTTCTGTCCCTGGTCCCCAAAGAGAGGAGAGAGATCGGTGCTGCCCCTTCGCTCCCCTCAGCAGGCAGCCACAGACCCCATGAGGTCTGCCCTCAGCCTCCTCTGCCTCTCCTGGGGAGCCTTCCCCTCCAGACCCTTCCCCATGCTTGCTGCCTCCTCTGGGCACTGTGTGATAGTTTTGTGTCCCTCTTGTCCTGTGGCACCCAAACCTGCCCCAGCACTGGAGGTGAGGCCGCCCCAGCGCAGGGCAGAGCAGGACAATCCCCTCCCTGGACCTGCTGGCCGTGCCGTGCTGGATGCAGCCCAGGATGAGGTTGGCCTCCTGGCTGCCTGGGCACGCTGCCGGCTCATGGGTAACCCCTGTCGACCCCCAAATCCCTCTCACACGGCCGGTCTCCAGCGCCTGACCCCCATGCTGGGTGTGCAGCCAGGGTCACCCTTCCCAGGGGCAGGATCCGGCACTCGCCCTTGTTAAACTTCACGCTGTGGGTGCTCACCCAGCTCTCTGACCTGTCCAGGTCTCTGCGAGGCTTCTCCACCCCCAGTGCAGCCAGCAGCTCCTCCCAGTTTGGTGTCATCTCAGACTCACCTAAGACACCCTCTAGCCCTGTGTCCAGGCCCTTCATGAAATCGTTACAAAGAGCTGGGCCTAAAGCGGAGCCCTGGGAGCCCCACTAGTGCCTGGCCACCAGCCAGATGGAACCCCACTCACCGTCTCCCTCTGGGCCCGGCCTTCAGCCCGCTGCCCACCCAGCACATCATGGCTTTGTCTAGTTGGACACTGGACCTTTTGCCCAGCAAGGTGCGGTGAGACACGGTATGGAAAGCCTCACTGAAATCCAAACAATCACCATCTGGGCAGCAGCCCTCATTCTGCCCAGGATTCCTGTCCCTGAATCCACTGCCTGTGCCTTTCCTGGGCCATGCCTTTCCGTGGTCCGCACTGGCCCACGCTGCTCCCCTGCCTTTCTTGCCCAGTTTCTTACATGCAGGAATCGAGAGCGCCTGTGCTTAAGAATGATGCTCTTAAAGAGGAACTTCCTTAAAGAGCTACCATCTCTGTTCTGGTTCTTTGGCCCTGAGGAGTTTCCCTGGGGGTCTCATCCACCAATTCTGCAAACAAATGAAAGCTTGCTCTCCTGAAATTCACTGCTCTGACTCTTCAGCTGGACCGTATCCCTCAAGCCTGCAAATTCCATCAGGGCAAGATCACTACAGCCAATCTTTACATCTAGAATTGGCTCATCTGTGTTCCTGAGCTACGGCTCCAGTAACACTTGTCCTTCAGTCAGGCTGTCTATCACTCGGGGTAAGAAATGATCCAGCAGACTGGCTGGAGAGCTGTCAGGCAGAGAAGGACCTGGGGGTGCTGGGTGACTGCCAATGTCCCTCCCGTGGACATTCAGCTGTAATTCATGACCTTTCCAAGAAATTATTAACATATTGATTCCTTTTCCAATTACTCGTTATCACAGGTTTCCTCCCTTTCCTGCACGAGTACTACAGTCTTTAGGTGGTCTTCAAGGACCCTGGTGGTCATTTACTTCATCCACTCATCTTCATCACTGCGTTTTTGCCATGAACTACAGCCCCTATGCTGCTCTTCCTGTTCACCAGACCTGCAGGACTGGTCTGGGGTACCTTGTACCTTGAGTTTCCTTGTTCTCGGAGGCAGTCCCGCTGGGAAGCTCAGCACACGCTGGCACCCGCATTCCACAATACCATCGCTGCACAATGTGGTCCTGGTGTCTACAGAAGTCCAGGGAGAAAGTGTCCAGTAGGCTCTGTCCTGGTTCTAGCCAGGCCAGAGTCAACCTCCCCAAGCAGACAGCCCAGGTGAGCTGAGTCAGCCCGGGCTGTTCCCTCACCACCCGACATCACTGCCCAAAGAAGGGGCTGGCTGGGGATGGGCAGGGGCTCGGTGCCTCCAGAGCAGACCTGTGGCTGGAGTGTTGGGCTGGTCCTTGTGTTGTGCAGCACTCTGTGTTTTCACCAGGTGTTATTGCTCTCCTTTCATGGTGCTGTTGTCAGTAAACTGTCCTTATCCCAACCCAGAGGCTCTGTCTCTCCTCCAGCAGTGACCCACAGGTTCATCACTGCACAGTATGTTGTTGGCACTGACCAAACTCCAGTCAGTCAGTCCCTGTTAGATTCAGCCCTCTTTTCATACAATCATAGAATCCCAGCCTGGTCTGGGTTGGGAGGGACCCCAAGGGTCACAGAGCTCCAACCCCCTGACACAGGCAGGGACACCAACCTCCAGGCCTGGAGCTACACAAGGTTGCCCAGGGCCACAGCCAACCTGGCCTTCAACACCCCCAGGGACAGGGCACCCACCCCCTCTCTGGGCAGCCCCTGCCAGCCCCTCACCACTCTCTCTGCAAAGAACTGCCCCCCAAGCTCTCCTCTCCCCCTTCCCTCCTCCAGCTTCACTCCAGCCCCCTTGTCCTGCCAGGCTCTGCCCTTTCACAAGCCCATTCCCCTCCTGTTCCTCTGCTCCCTTCAGGGACTGGCAGGCTGCAATGAGGTCCCCCCAGAAGCAGCCTTCTCTTCTCCAGGCTGACCCAGCCCAGCTCCCTCAGCCTCTCTCCGGAGGGGAGCTGCTCCAGCCCCCTGAGCATCTCCATGGCTCCTCTGAGCCCTCTCCAGCAGCCCCACATCTCTCTTGTCCTGGGGCCCCAGCTCTGGACACAGGACTCCAGCTGGGGCCTCCCCAGGGCAGAGCAGACAGACATTTAGACAGACAAGGTGGTGACACAGCTGCAGAGCTGTCACACAGGCACACACCTTCCTTTGCACAGCAGTGAACCTCACTCCCCCATAGTTTGGGTATCAGCAGCAGACAGGCTAGAGGAGGATTTTCCCTCACTGCCAGCAGCAGAATGGCAGGTCTGCCTCTCAGAATGGCATGTCTGCCTCGGGCTCTCCCAGCTCCACCCTAGGCTCTGGGTGTGCCCCAGGGGAACCAGACTCTCCTGTCCCTAGAATGAGCTTCACTCTCTTCCCCTCCATCCCCTCCAGCCATGCTTTTGCTGGCTGCTAGCTCACTTCAGCACATTCCCTCCTCTCCTGGGAGCCAGGAGGGACCATAACCAGCCAAACTCAGCCCTAGGCTGCACACTCAGACTTCCCAATGACTCACTGCCTTGTCGTCCATCACTCCCAGTTGCCCCCAATCTGTTCTTCCCCAGGGCTCGTCTTCCCAATTCTCTTGCACCATGCCCTCCAGTCCCCCTCCAGCCCCGTTCCACACTGCTAACCCTCCTGCCGCTCCCCTTGCCTAGCATCTCCCCGCCCAGGCTGCCAGCACCTGTCCTTACACACCTGACCTGCAGCCCTCCTCAGCTGCAGGGACACCAGGAGCTGCAGCTGGGACACGGCTGACAAGGTGTCCACCTCAAAGTCCCACAGCAAAACCTAAGGCATCTGCCCCCCTGTGAGCAGCAGCACATCCTCCTTCCCAGCGGGACGCTGCCCCGAAAGGCCAGGCCTTTCAAACCAAGGGGTTCGCCAGCCCCCAGCCCAAACCCTGGCCGTCTGAGGCAGGCAGAAGCCCCAGCACAACTGAACCCCGGGCAGTGAAGCATGGCAGAGCCCCTGGCTCCATTGCAATGGCTTCCGAGCCGGGGAACATCAGGCAAAGATCACCTGTCACGTGCTGGCTCAGCAGCTCCGCAGCTGGAACATCCCGATGGCTGAAGAGCAACAACTCCACGGCAGAAGAGATTGCCCAGAATCCCAGTGATCCCTGGGGGTGGGAAGCCCAGATCTGAGCAGCCAAAGCCCCTGCCGTACCAGAGGGCAGAGCAAAGCGCTCACCTCCAGAGCCTTCCCCTGGAGAAGCCCAGCTGGAGCGCGACTGCGGAGGGACCGGATCAGCCGGGGCAGCGCCGTCCCGCTGCTCTGCGCTCACTGCTGGGGCAGTTCTGCTCTGCTCTGCTCCAGGGCAGGCGGCACCTTAGGTCTGGCCACGGCCAGGGAGCCTGAGGTTACAGGCTGAAGCCAAGCCCGAGGAGAGGCTCTGCGTGCAGCCCGGCAACACGACTCCATTCCTCTTCAACCTGCTCTCTTCGTGCTGCCCCTGAGCGCCGTGTGGTAAGCCAGCTTCACGGCTGAACCAGCACAAAGGGACTCTTCGGGGGTTTGTTCCACTGGGCCAAGTTTCTGCACAGAGGGAGGAGCTGCTGCCATCACCCCAGCTATCTCATCAGTCGGCTGCCACTGGAAAAGCAAGGCGCCGCTCCCACCGCTTGTCCCAGCCACGTGCTCTCCGCACCCTCAGCTCTCAGGCTGCTCCATCCAGCACCCCAGCGACGCAGAACCAGGGATAACAGAACCCCACAACAAAGGCAGGGGCTTCCAGAAAGCCCCTGAGGGCAGCGCAAAGGACGGCAGGGGGTGATGCCCCATGGCCAGCAGCAGCGAGGTGCCGGAGGCGCCGAGTCCTGCAGCCCGGTCCCAGCAGCAGGCAGGGCTCTGCCCCGGGCGAGCAGGGACAGCTCAGCCTTGCTCCAGAGCAGGAGCCCCGACACCCCGCTGCCCCCAGGACACACACCCTGCGCCAGGCCAGGGCGTCCGCAGCCGCGGCCTCCGCAGGCAACACGCAGCCCTTGCCTGAGGAGAAGCCAGGCTACGACCGCCTGCTCGAGAGAAAGGGCTTCCAACAAGAACAACAGGTGGCTGTGCTTTACACTCACCCGCGGGGTGCTGAGATCTCACAGAGCCCTGCTTAACGGTGCCCAAGGGGATCTGGGCGAGAAGAACGCGCCAGCCTGGGAATCCAGCTGAGCCCAGGCCGGGATGCCAGAGCGCACGAGGGGCTCTGTCCTGACCCACACCCAGCTCTGGAGATCAGCCTGGTGAAGAGACACCCCGCCCCGAGCCCTGTTCCTGAGCCTGGGCTTGGAGTGGGCTCACAGAGTCACCGGGCTGGAAAAGCCCTCTGACAGCACCCAGCCCAGCCACAGCCGTCCTGTAGGAAGCCACAGCCCTGAGCAGCTCCTCTGCCCAGTGTCTCCAGGTCAGAACTGAAGAGTCTTGGAGTCTCCTGTCACTGTCACCCCAGCTCGGGAAAGGCTCCGCAGAGGCAACGAGCGCTTCGCTCTCTGTGCGGACTGTTGGGATGTGAGCGCTCAGTAACTGGGCATCCAGAGCCTGGTCACTCTGCAGAGGCTCTACAGGGGATGGGGAAGTAGGTGATGGGAGGGTTCTGCTGATGTCTCACCCCAGGAGCTGTCTGCGCCGTTACTTGTGTGGCACAGAGGGATCTCCAGCACAGCTTCTGTCTCGCTTTTCTGCCTCCCGTCTTGTCTTTTCCCCTCCTTGGTTCTTTTGCACAAAGGAATTAAACCTATTTCTCTTTTTCTTATTTTTTATTCTTATTTCATTTTTTTCAGGTGTTTAGTTTTATTTCATTGTAATTTTTCTTCTTTTTTCTACTTTTTCTTTTCTTTCTTGTTCTCATTCTTTCCTCTTTCTCCTTTTCCTCTCTCCTTTTCCTTCTCCTTCTCCTTCCCCTCTGTCCTCTCCCTCTCCCTCTCCTTGCCCTGAAAGTTCTGTTAGGACTCGCTGGAGCTCCGAAGTAGGACTGGCCTCCAGCTGCAACACACACAGCACCTGCAAAGCAGGAGATGCACGCCAGCACAGCCCCGTGGGGAAGGTGGGGGTGTCAAAAGGCCCCAGTGAGCCACACAGGGTCTCAGTGCCACAGCGACAGCACGATGAAGGATTGCGAGGGGCTGAGGCAGCTGTGGCAGCACCGTGTCCCCGTAACAGCAGCCAGCGTCGGGCCCAGGCACACGTTTGGGTACAGGGCACCGACGCGCCTCAATGGGTCCCCTCTGTGAGAATTTCACATCGTTTTAACCCAAAGAGCCGCTCTGTTTCAAGGCTGGAAGGTCACGACCCAGCGGCAGAGCTGCCCTGGATTGAACAGCCGCCACATCCACAGCCGGGCTGTGCGGCCCGTGCTCAGGGCCCAGCGCAGGCGTTAGGCCCAGCGCAGGCGTTAGGCCTGGATGGACTCAGCTCGCAATGGGAAGCGAGGTGGATTCCCTTCACGCTGCCATTTGAAACGGGGTGTTGGAAACCACTGCACTGGCCCCAGGGACCCAAAGTCAGGGAGGTCTCAGGGAGGTGACAGGTATTGCTGTGTGCACCATAAGCAGGTGTGCCTCGCTTGCCATTACGTCCTCAGGGGCCCAACGCCTGCCAGCCCACAAGTCCCAGATCAATTCGGTTCCTCCTGTCCACCTGAGCACGTGTTTCCTGGCAAACAAACCTTTCCTGCTTTACAGGGACACACAACAGCTATTTCTGATGCTGGAGATACAGGCTGTCAGCGACACCACCAACACCTTGGCAGCCAACGTACAGCCAGGTCTGTAAGCGTAACGCTTCCCCGTTCAGTTGGCAGCATGGGGAAGAGACACACGGACACACGAGCGCTGGGCTTGGCTGTGACCCCGTAACCTGTGTTGTCACACGGCAAAGCAAGCAATGGTTCACACCCAAAGAAAGCCAAAAGGCAAAAGGAACTCCATGAAATGAAAGTTTGTGCTGTTTACCCATCCCAGTTCTTTAAATACATCTGTCCTTCGTTATGTTCCTGGCATCCAGGACAAACTAAACAAACCTCTTTAAATATATCTCTCGTGTAGGCAATAGCTTCTTTGCATCTCTCTCTTCAAAAAATACTTTAGAGCAGTATATAAACAGGAAACCCCCACGTGTAATTTTATAATCTCCCCCCGAGCCTGTCTGATCTGTTTCATTGCTGTCAAGTATCCACTTCCCCAGCGGTCATTATTAAGGCTGACAGCCTGTGGAAATGGAAACGCTCCCATCTCCCACATCACGAGCCGCAATGCCATCGCACCCACCTGCAGCAGCACTCCCCAGCTGTTGCAAGCTGAGCGTTTGGCCTAGGTGGAGAGCAGCAGCGTTTGGTTTGGTTGTGTTTCCCCATCACTCCCGTTCACACCCACACTCTGGCACACGCACACACTGACAAGCACACGCTCCCAGGCGCGGGCGGCCGCGGCTGCTTCCCGGCTGCTTCGGCGCAGTGGGAAGCCGTGTAGCTAATGGTTCAACTGCAGGGGATGGACACGAGCAAACACCTTAAGGCAACCGCTGCAACCAGGGCTGTAAGTTGCAGGGTGAGTTTCTGCTGCAACAAAAGGGGCTCACACATCCCTCTTCGACCCTCCAAAAGGCGATTCTTACTTTTGTCATTGTTTTTGCTGTGTGCAACACTCTCAACTGTCTACCATTTAAGGCAGAGGGTTTGCATTACCAAGAAAGGTCAGAACACATCCAGAAGGATTTGAATTTGCTACAACCTTCTCTCAAGATGTGCACACCTCAGCAGAGGTGCCAGGTCCCTCGCACCTACCCATACAATTCTTTCATGGGACAAACAGAAGTCTTGAAGAAAAGGACCAGGAAAAGCAGCTTCAAATACACCTTTAATCAACAATAACAACAACAACAAAGTACTTAAATCTGCTAAAACTGAGACTTCTGCAACTTAAGAGTTTGGTACTATCTTCCTATAAGCTTACAGCAACCTATCTACAGTTGTAAATAAATAAACTCTGGGGCATCATCTTTTCCTGGCCAGGGACTGATGCCATAACTGTGCTCTCTGTTGGTTGAATTCTTCCACCAGCCTCTTGATGTGAGAGAGCTTGTTGTGGAGATACTGGCACCTGCTTCTCTGTTGGTAATAGCTGGGGGTGGACTGTTACAGATCAAAGAAAAAGAAGATGAGGGAGTGGAAACCTTCCCTCAGAGTCCCATGTGTGCTGCCCGCCTGGTGCCAGGAGCACCCACAGAGCCGGCCTTACTCAGACCTGTTTTATCTTTCGATACTCCTCCAGGATTTCCTCGTCAAGCATCTTCAGGGGAACAAAAACCCAAACAAACACAAGGTCAATAGGAAGAACGTTTCACCTGGCTGCAGGTTTGGTTGGGTGCACGAGGTGACAGGAAATAGAGGGTCAGGAGAGCTGTGGGGCTACAGCTGCTGGTTTCCAGGCACTTTGGTCCTGTGCCCAGCTGTGTGCAGCTGCCCTCACCCCCCAGGATGTGGGGCAGTTGGCAAAGCCTCAGCCAGCCCAGCCATTCCGTCCAGGCGACCGCTCGCTCGGTCTCAGGCACTGAGCCCAGAGAGTCTTTGAAACCCACATCAGCCTCACTTCATCGATGAGCACGCTGGAGGCTCTGCCCCTGCCTACAAGGTGGGCTTTGGGGAGGTGTGGGCACGGGGGAGATGAAGAACAATCCTCGGGGTTTCTTCCTTCTTTACCTGATGTTCCTTGGTGCCTGGAGAGAGCAGCTTCCGCTGTGCATCCAGCTCCAGGAATCGCTGGGTCACGCTCTCTACCCGAGCGTGCAGGGCTCTGTACTCGCCATACTCCGCGTTGAAGTCGGCCTTGTAGCTCTCCCGTTGCCTGTAGGATTCTACAGCTGTGTATTTTCTGAGGGGAAGAGACAAACACACGTGTGGTTTTACACTCAGAGCCAGCCCTGCTCCCAGCCTTCCCAGGGAGCAGCTCTCAGGGTGCAACCCCTAACGGCTACTTTACTCACAGGATGTAGTCTGGTTGTTCACTGGGTGAAGAAGGGTCTGTGGAAGCGGTGCAAGTCTCCTCAACTCCTGGGAAAAAGCAGAGTTTGGGTGCTATAAACAGGCTTCTACGATAACAAAACCCACAAACACCCTGTCGAGTGGTATCACAGAGCTCATTCCAAGTGAACAGCAGGGCTCACACCACCTTCTCCCCAGCAGCTGCAGCAGCAGGCTTTGGACAGAGGCACCTCTGCTTTACTCTGCAGGCCCTGGGTGACCCCAGTGTTCCCTGAGGTCAGCGTCTCCCATCTCCAGGCAGGATGTGGCATCGGCACCACCCCAAGCTGTGCAGCACCAGAGGTGGCTGCACAAAGGCAGACAGCCTGGGACATGTACCTGCCTGTACCCACGTGCCTGGCTCCCCATCCAGCTTCCAGCCAGAAGCAGAGTGGAAAGCTGCAGTTCTTCCCATGCCATGTTCCTGTCCCTCCTTCCCTGCCAGTTCCAGATAGCCAAGGTTTGATTTCAGAGCTCTGCTAGTTGGGAAGGTCAGGGGCATTGTGTAGGGTTCACTGGCATTCAGGCTTCAGTAACCAAGACTCGCCACCATCAAGGTGGCAGCACGGGCTCTGAGGATTATTTGTGCTAGTTAATCAGTCCTCAGTGGCATTAACATGCAGTACACTTAACCTCCAATCCCACTTTTTAAAGGGAAATGTCAAGAGCTGCCTGTCCTTTGAGACACAGAGAACGATCGCTGCAGGTGCCAGGGAGCTGGAACAGGAAGGAGCACTCAGCAGCGGGGCGTCTCTCCCTGCTCTTCATCTGGGCTTCTGTGGGAAGCTTAAAAACCCCCAGAAACCCCTTGATATTCATCATCACCTCACACTGCCAGCGTTTAAACACGGTGTTTCTGCTAAAGCTCAGCCCTGCTTCTCATCCTCTATGCTACCTGAGCTTTGAGGCCTGGGGAGAGAGGAGAGCTAGCATGCCATCTTCCACTAGATTCTTCTGCTTTTCAAACTCAGACGGGACAGGGTGCGTTCAGCAGGCAGACTTTAAACCTTCTGATGGATGAAGCAGAGTTCCAGTGAACTCTCAGGCTGTTGGGGTAGGTGTCCAGCACAACAGCTTCCAGTGTTTGTTGGGTTGGTCTGCCTGTGTCTGTAACTAACATTTACCATGTAATGCAATGGCAGAATGAAAACTGCTGATTCTTCGTGGCCAGGGAGTGGGGATAACGACAAGAAACTTGACATGCAGTGAATGAAAACCAGACCATTTGCATGGCCAGCCCCTGGGGTAATGTGGGTAAGCTGGTGAGAAGGGACCAAAAGCAGCACGTTCATACCTTCACCAGGCTTCCAGCTGGTGCAGCTTTGGCTGCTCTGGCTGGAGCAGTCGGCTGGCAGCTCCCGTGTCCCCTGTCCCTCAGAGGTGCTGGGTGAGCCCGAGCTGGCCGCTTGCAAAGGGCTGGAGGTGGAAAGCACTGTGAGGTGCAGAGTTGGTGGGGGAGACGGAGCAGTGGATGCGGAGAACTGGCCACTGAAGAGTGGGTTGGGTCGACTGGCCACGCGAGAGATCCTTCGTTTTTTGATCAGAGGATCAATGTAGCCAGAATTCAGAGGTCGTTTCTGTAACAAAAAGAAGAAATTAAATCATCAGAATGAACTTTTGCTGGTGGTCCCAGAATCCCGGGAAGCACTGCAGCGACACTCAGTGTCTATTTCATTCTTAGTTTCCACTCTTACCACCTAGCAAGTTGTTCTTCAACTCTACAGCTAGAAGGCTTTGGGAGAAAGATGCTCTCCCCAGCAGCTCCATCACAGGCTTCCCCAAAGCCAGGTCAGGCTGGCATTGCCTCGGGGCCAATCCCCATTCCCACACACCAGGTGACCAGCCGGCTGTTGCTGTCAGGCAGCCAAGAGGTTGACTAAAGATGCCCCAAGAAGCATGTGGCAGCACCCTGCTTAGAGCAGGTGAAGCACAAAGCAGGTGGGAATAGGTAAAAACTCCAGTTTTGCCTCAGATGCTGGGCACACGGCTCCGCACCAGGGATGCTGGGCACACGGCTCTGCACCAGGGATGCTGGGCACACGGCTCCGCACCAGGGATGCTGGGCACAATGCTCTGCACCAGGGATGCTGGGCACACGGCTCTGCACCAGGGATGCTGGGCACACGGCTCTGCACCAGGGATGCTGGGCACACGGCTCTGCACCAGGGTCCCTGGGCACACGGCTCTGGACTAACACTGTGCACACACAAGCTCTTGTCCATCCTCAGAGTTCAACTGCCTCTCCCAAAGGGCAATTTCAGCCACAGAAAGTATCACCCTTTTCCTTAAAGCAATGCCTCTTGGGCAGTTTTCCCAGCTTCCTCTCAAGGGTCTGCACTGTCCTCTCGCATCAAGGGGAAAGGAGGACATCAGCATTTACCCAGAAAGTAGAGGGCTGTGTAACAACCATGGGCAACCAAGACGTTGAGCAGGCAAGTTTAAAGCCTACAAGGGGAGTTCAGGCCAGCATCTGCAAGGTCAAGGCGCTGCTGATGGACAGGTCTGGTTTAGGCCAACACACTGGCTGTTCCAACATGACAGGGGGAGTCCCTGTCAGAAATTGAGCTGTATTTTCAAAATACTCTGCAGACAGGTGGTGTTAGTTTTCCTTGGTATTTTAGGAAACATTCTGCAATACAGAATACTAACTATAGCAGCCCTTAAGCTACTTTCCTGCAGTCTTTCAGGACGTACCCGAGAAGTTGATGGACCATCCGTATCAGAAGCGACAGGGAATTCCTCATGACCGGTGCCAGGGACATGTTGAGACAGATATAAACTGTTGAAAGGACAGCCCAACATTCAGGTTAGAAGGCAAAAGCACCTATGCTGTAGTTCTTTCATTATAGGGAAGACGACATTGATTTCCCAGGAAAAGTTTTTAAATGGCTATTGTCCTTCCCCTAGAGCCTGAACTTACCTACGTTTTAACTTCAATGACTGTTTATCTATTTCAGTGTATCCAGGCCAATTTTTTTGAATTTCTATAAATAAGTTCTCCTTCAGAGTGTAAGAATTGTCCTTTGGATTCAGGTTGGCTACCTACAGGCAGACATTTAAGAAAATAAATGTTCATTATACCTAAATGCAACTTTCAGAAAAAAAAAATCAGTACTGCATAACTAAATTAAAGCTAAAAATTAATTTACACTCCAGTTATCCGGGCTTTTGAGATCAAAGTAGATCTTGCATAATGAGCACCATTTAAAAAAGAAAAACTGGTCAATTTGGAATGTAGAAATTTGGGTGGGAGGAAATCCCAAATTGCTGCAAGCATGTATGACACGTGCTCTACAGAATCCTCTCTGCACCGTCTATCTGCTTTCTTGTCTGTCATACAGGCCTGAGAACCAAGGCAAAGTACAGCAAAGCTGTAAATATTCACTGCATGAAATACGTTGAGAGGCCTAGTTCTGGGCTGGGTTTGTTTGTTGGGTTTTTTCCTTTAAGAACCCAGGAACAGAATCTCCACCTACAAATTCAGATCGGTTCAACTTCAGGACGACACCTGCTGCTCTTCTATTTGAGGCAGCTACACCACAAAGGCCGAGCACAGGCAGTGCTGGCACAAGGCGTGTTTTCACTCATCACATTAATGACCACAGCATCTCCTCGTCGTCTGTCTTGACCAACAGAGCTGCTTTTCTTTCTCAAGTGCCTGAGCCACCGGGAAGTGCAGATTCCACTCACCTCACTGCACTAAGTATCACAGAATCCTAGAACCCCAGCCTGGTCTGGGCTGGGAGGGACCCCAAGGGTCACAGAGCTCCAACCCCCTGACACAGGCAGGGACACCAACCTCCAGGCCTGGAGCTACACAAGGTTGCCCAGGGCCACAGCCAACCTGGCCTTCAACACCCCCAGGGACGGGGCACCCACCCCCTCTCTGGGCAGCCCCTGCCAGCCCCTCACCACTCTATCCCTTAGCACAAAGAGCAATTACTCATCTATCCCCTTAGTTTTGAGCCAGATCAACATTTTAGCAGCAGGGATCAATGTAACTGCGCTTGTATCTAGCGAGTGGAACGCTGCACACAGGGTTTGGCACTGGAAAGGCCCAGGAGAGGTGCACAGGCCCAGGTGCGGCCTTCGTTTTGCAGGCACGGGCTCCGTTCCAGACAGCACCGTCCTGGGAAGGGCCTGTGCCTGCCTCACTGGAAAGCTCTGAAAAGAAACTGGGTTTCTATCTTCCTCAGAAAAACACAAAAGATACTCAAAAACTTCGAGCGAGCCAGCACAAACTTGGGAGCCCTTGACACCTAAAACACTGGTTTAGGCCGACATCAGCTGACACCTGTTCAGAGCTTGGAGAAAAAAGGCCCAAAGAAAAGCAGACTCGATGTGCACGATACCAAATGCTGAATCTCCCAACACATCCCGACTGCTTTGTGCAGCTTTGCCTGGTTTTCCCCCAAAACATGGCAGATGAATTCTGCTGGGCTCTGTGTGTGTGTCGGGGGTATGGGGTGGGGGGCCTGTCTGTACCCAGCCTAAAAAGGAAAGGTAACAATGCTAGCCAGAAACTGCAATTCCCTAGTTAAAAAGAGAATTCAAACAGAAGCAAGGCTTTTCAGGGCCTAGTGCTGCTAGTGTAACCTCGAGGTAGGTCACACCACGCACAGGAAACAGACTCCAAGAAGAAATGTGCACCTTTTCTCTTTAGGCAGCTGAACTTTGTCAATGTCATCATCAACTTACAGTAGAAATGGACTGCTTGGGTTTGTGTGTAAGAACATGGATATTGTTACATTGTCTGTGTCCTCAGGATACAACAACGGACCTACCGTCAGGCTGAGCAAACACAGCAACAACACTGAACATATTCAAGCAATGAGCTTTTAAAATTCAGCCTAGGATCAGCCACAGCTGTGTAAATGTAGAATTTTACTAACTCCATAGTTTCTAAAGCACGTTTTCCTACAGAATACGTTCCTTCTTTACATATCACCACATATGTAATTCGGCCACACCCTGTGGGTACACAGAGTATTTCAAACCATGAAGAAGGAGTCATTGTATCTCACAGTTCTTTGAGAAGCCCTTTCTGACCTCTTTTGGTAGAGAATGAACCCCTGCCACTCTTGAACACACAGCTTAGAAGCTTCACCTATGCAACTTTATAAGCTGGCCAATCATTTTGATGGCTACAACAACCAAATGCAAGTGGAACTTAAAGGAGCCCTGGAAAAGAAAAGGTTTCAAGGAAGGTAAAGACACGTGTGGTGCACACGACAGCAAAGAAACGCTCTGCTCCAAAGCAGCCCGCTACCTTTTTCCATGTACAGTTCAGCTGCCCTCAATGAAGAAATCCAAATAAAAGGAAGGAAAAAAATAAAGACAACCTAAGGAACAGCAAGGCTAGAAAGAGAGAATTATTGCCTGCCCTTCCAACACAATCAAAACCACTGCTCAAACTGTCTGTACTCTTTCTTCCCTCGTCTTGACTTGCAGCTGGGGACATCAGTATAAAGTTGATGGAAAATCTGAAGGGAGAGCTTTATACAGGTTGGTGATGACTTTCTAATTCAAACGCAGCAGTAACACCTCAAATTTATGATTAAAACAATAGTGGGGAGGGGGGAAACACTGCCACAAGCCCCATGGTCTCACCTGCTGAAGGATACTTCCAAGGCAGTTCTCGTCCCTCTGGTCGACACCGTCTTTTTGCAAGCGAGCCAGTAACTCTGGTTTCTTGTAACTCCTCAGGGCCAGTAAGTGCATCACCCTTTCCCTGCACGGCCGCTGAGAAACAGGATTAGGTGTCTGTGTCTTATGGATGGCAATTGCAGGGTTCAGGGGTGCCGATCTCTTCCTCTCAGGCACAAGATCTGGACTGCTTTGTCGTGGCTTTCTGACCAGTGGTCTTTTCCCTAAAGACAGGATAAAAAAGAGAGTTACCTGGGTGGTTGGAAGAAGACAAGACAGTCTCTTTAAAAGAATTTCCTACGTCAGATAAGTTCTCCAAACAGCATTGCATTAGCACGCCAGGATCTGTAAGAGCCCCAGAGCGGTGTGGGTGGCAGGCACCTCTGGGGATCAGCCCATCCCACCCCCCGAGCAGGGTCCCCTCGAGCAGGCTGCACAGGACAGTGCCCAGGATCGTGGGGTGGGAATGTCTCCAGAGATGGAGGGAGACTCCCCAGCCTCTCTGGGCAGCCTCTCTGAGTTGGACACAGAGGGAGGTGGCGAGCAGCTCCCCCAGTGCCCGGGAAGCGGTGCCAGCTCCGTGCCCTGGCACTACCCCTGCCCCGCTCCCCGAGTGTCAAGGCCACACACAGGTCAGTCTGTGTCTCCCAGGCTGGAGATGCTGGTTCACAGGGCCCTGCAGTGAGCTGAGGCTGAGCGTGTGTTGCCACATCTCTGCTGGGAACATCCCAGCTGGCGGGAGGACAGCAGCCGGAGCCGAGCGAGGGGCAGTTGTGCGTCACAGGGATGGATGTTCCCGGGTCCCCCAGGGCAATAAAAGCCCCTCACTTCAGTGCTCAAAATGTCACCCAGTCGAGCAACATGGGAGGAAGGAAGGACTGGCAGGCTTTGGGGGGAAAAAGTGTGAGAATGCTGCAAAGATCCATGACTGAACTGGAAAAGTCAGAGACATCTAGTGACAAACGAAATCCAACCATACCTAAAAGTGGTCGGCCCGGGTTAATAACCTTTGCACTTGGTGCTGTTCCGCTCTCTTCTGTGAGGTCTCCTTTCCCCCAGTTGCTAAAAGGACACTGATGAAACACAGAGAAGAACAAGTCTGGCACCTTGCAGGCAGATGCCTCTGAAGGTTAACAGCCTTGAAAGACTCTGTCAGGGTTTCAGAGGAGCTTCAAGAGCCACCAGCCCTCCTCCCCCAAACTGCACTGCTGCTTGACACTGTGAAGCCCTTAGAATTCCCTTGGAAAACCTTCGCCTTTGCACCACTCCACTGGAGGCTGCCAAGTTGTTGCCACTGCTTTCAAACCCAGGGGGAGAGGTGACAAAGGCAAGAGAGAAAAGCACACCCAGAGCCTGGTTCTCTTCCCCTCCCAGCCACAACTCTTCAGCAAACACACTGCCCGCTGCAACGCGCCTGGCAGGTGGCAGATCAGCAGAATGCCTGCAGGAGAATTAGTACTTTGAATACCTTCTTTTCCAAGATAACCAGGAAAATCCACTCACCCCTTGGGATCCTCGAAACTGAATGGAAGGTTGAGAAGGAACAGCATCCTACAAGAGAAAGAAAAGCAGCAGCATGTCAGCAGAGCAACAGACCTCCTGTGCTGGTGGAAGGTGTTTGGCTGCAGGAAGAGGAGGTGGCTGCTCCCAGGGCAAAGAGGAGGCTCTGTGCCCCTGTCCCATGGCACAGGCTGCAGCACGGGCTCCGCAGCGGGTCCGGGCTCCTCGCAGGGCCCAGGGGTTTCTCTGCTGGGTGCTGAGGAGCCCCAGACCTGCTGCTTTATCGTGCTCAGCAAGGACACGGTGGCACCAGGGGGAGTCTGAGAAAACCCTGGCAAGGGCACAGCCCTGCCTGGGGGCTGGAAGGACAAACAGCCCTCGCCTGGCCCAAAGAAGTGAAGAGTCCTTCCTGAAGTGCTGAGATAGCCATGGGACCTCTCATCTCTATATGGCTGGCTGTATCGATACAGCGCCCATCACCGAACTGATCAACACCCTTTGGAACCACTCTGATGCTTCTGAGTGAATCCTCCCACTCAGGACTGGCTGGGGAACCAAAGAGCAATGGAAACTCTGAGAGTCAGGTTTTCAGTCTCTAATTTGGGGGGCAAAAGCTCAAGACCCAGCTGAGTTCCTTCCCCAGGCCCACCGTGGGGCTGAGCAGCCTTTGGGCAGGGACTGGAGCTGCTGGGAGACTCCAGCTCTGCGCACAGGAACCCTGCAGACAGCTCAGGCACTTCAAGGCATCAGCCTCCTGTGTGAGGCTCATTCATGACTCTTCCCCTCACACGGTGACTCGGGGGAGCAGCAGATGCCCCGACCGGCACAGGGGGAGTGTGAGGGGGAATAAACATCCCGTGTCCTTCAGGAACAGCAAGAGAGCTGAGCGTTATGGAGGGGGCCAGAACTAGACACCAGCGCCCTGGCAGTGCCACCCCACGGATTCCCCTCCCCTTCCTCTGCCCCTCCCCTCATCCTTCCCTCCCCCCCATTCCCCTCCCGTTCCACCCACTTCCCCCCTTCCCCCTCCTGCTCCCCCCTTTTCCCATTTCCCCCTCCTGCTTCCCCTCTTCCCCCTCCCGATCTCCCTCTTTCCCCCTTTCCCCTCCTGCTCTCCTCCTTTCATCCTCCTGCTCTCCCCTTCACCCTTTCCCCTCCTGCTCCCCCTTTTCCCCTCCTGCTCTCCCCTTTTTACCTCCTGCTCCCCCCTTTCCCCTCCTGCTGCCCCCCTTTTCCCATTTCCCCCTCCTGCTTCCCCTCTTCCCCCTCCTCAAACCTCTCTTTCCGCCTTTCCCCCTCCTTGCTCCCCCTCTTCCCCCTCCTGCTCCCCCCATTCCCCCCTTCCCCCTCCTGCTGCCCCCTTTTCCCCCTCCTGCTGCCCCCCTTTTCCCATTTCCCCCTCCTGCTGCCCCTCTTTTCCCCCCTTCCCCCTCCTGCTGCCCCCCTTCCCCTTCTCCCCTCCAGCTCCCCAAGCTCTCCCCTGCCCTTCCTGCTCTTTCCCCCTCCTTGCTCACAGCCCGGGCTCTTCCAGCTGCCCCTGCACTCAGAGGGTGGGTTTCAATGCAGAGCAGGGCTGGATGGGAACTGCTCAGCAGCTTGGGCTGAGAACTGACACCCCTGACAGAAACCCCCTCACGAGAGCAGCACTTTGGGAAGGAAAGGCTGCCTGCACCAGGAACACCCCTTCAATTCCCTGTACCCCTCCTTGTGCTTGCGTCCCAGCGAGCACACCAGCCGCCCCCTGCCTCCCAACAGCCCCAGGACCGAGGAACCCAGCACCCAGCCAGGTTCAGCTCCCCAAGTCCACCTCCAAAGCAGCCCTGAGCGGTGGCAGAGCCACCGGTGCAGGCAGGTGGAGATGGAATTGGGCACCCCTGCTGTATCCCTTCTGGTTACCCGGGGGGTTACACTGTTTCACGGGGAATCTTTCTTGAGGCTGTGATGTTTCCACACCTCCCGGGTGCTGCTCCCAGGGCCAGCGCACAGCAGGGCCAGGCCCCAGGAGGGATGCTCTCCAGGGGGGCACTTGCCCACCCAGTGCCAAAACCAGCAGCGGCACAAGGGCTCCTGGTGCATCTCAGCTCGACCCATCCCCTTGCTGGAGCCACGGCACGGAGGCTGTGGCCTTGGAGCCAGGCAGGAGCAGCCCTGGCACAGGTGAAGCCATGGGGGTGCTGGCTCAGGAGGTGGGGCTGCCCTTTTAGGGTGGCTGGCAAATACACCTGCTGTGCTCTACTCCTCTGGTGTGGGCACCAACTGCCCAAGTGCCCACGGTGCCTGGAAGAGGAAAGCCCAGGTCCTTTCTTTACCTGCCCTGTGCTGTTCTGCCAGGTCTCATCCATAACTTCACTCAGTTCAAACCCAGGAGGCACCACGATCCTGCCACCACGGCTCAGAGCGTGGAACTGCCCGAAGCTCCCTAAGAGCCTGGGCAACCACAGCCCTCTGACCTAATAAACAGGTTATACATCATCATCATCATCATCGTCATCATCCCTCCCTGAGCTCTGATTGGCTCAGGGCAGCGCTGCTGGGGAGCTGGGAGCTCTATGGAAGGTGCCTGCCATGGGTACCACCCAGCTACCCCAAACAGACTGTCTGATCCAGATGACTCTTACCCCCCCACCAACTCAGCTTGAAATTGGGCTCAGAAGGCAGCAACAGCACAGAAGCACACAGAGGGGTGTCTCCCAGGCCTTGCTCATAGGGACACAGGTTTGGAAGAGCCTGCAATCTACCAGCCAGTGTTGAAAATGCATTTGCAAAGAGTACCTGTGCTGCTGGAATCGATTAACTTATCAGTCACACCTGACACGAAGAGACATGCAGTCCCAGGCTGCAAGGAGTCCTATGAAAGTAGACACACTTCTCATCAACTCTCCATCAGGAATCACAGAATCCTAGAACCCCAGCCTGGTCTGGGTTGGGAGGGACCCCAAGGGTCACAGAGCTCCAACCCCCTGACACAGGCAGGGACACCAACCTCCAGGCCTGGAGCTACACAAGGTTGCCCAGGGCCACAGCCAGCCTGGCCTTCAACACCCCCAGGGACGGGGCACCCACCCCCTCTCTGGGCAGCCCCTGCCAGCCCCTCACCACTCTCTCTGCAAAGAACTGCCCCCCAAGCTCTCCTCTAACCCTTCCCTCCTCCAGCTTCACTCCAGCCCCCTTGTCCTGCCAGGCTCTGCCCTTTCACAAGCCCATTCCCCTCCTGTTCCTCTGCTCCCTTCAGGGACTGGCAGGCTGCAATGAGGTCCCCCCAGAAGCAGCCTTCTCTTCTCCAGGCTGACCCAGCCCAGCTCCCTCAGCCTCTCTCCATAGGGGAGCTGCTCCAGCCCTCTGAGCATCTCCATGGCTCCTCTGACCCCTCTCCAGCAGCCCCACATCTCTCTTGTCCTGGGGCCCAGCTCTGGACACAGGACTCCAGCTGGGGCCTCCCCAGGGCAGAGCAGAGAGGGACAATCCCCTCCCTGTCCCTGCTGCCACCCCTCTGCTGATGGAGCCCAGGATCCCATCTCCCTTCCCAGCTGCCAGAGCCACTGCTGGCTCAGGGGAAGTTTCTCATCCACCATGACACTCAGGTCCTTCTCAGCAGGGCCCCAGGCACTGAGCCAGGACTCCCACCGCTAGGCCTTGCTTTTCAGGGGAAAAGAGCCAGGAAGGTTTAGTAACATCAGGTAGGCCCAAAGCCGGGGCCTTCATTATCTCCTCCTGAGGTGTTTCAAATGCATCTTGAGCTGCCTTGGAGCGACTTCATTGAATATGATGCCTGGAAAAGCCAGAATCCTAGAATCCTAGAATCACCAATCACAGAATCGTAGGGGTTGGAAGGGACCTCGAGAGATCCTTGGGTCCAACCCCCTGCCAAAGCAGCTCCCAGCTCATATCGCACAGGTTGGTGTCCAGACAGGGCTAGAATCTCTCCAGAGAAGAAGACTCCACACCCCCTGGGCAGCCTGGCCCAGGGCTCCCTCACCCTCACTGGGGAAAAGTTCTTCCCCACATTGGGGGGGAACTCCCTGTGCTCCAACTTGAGCCCAGCGCCCCTTGTCCTGTCCCCACAGACACTGAGAAGAGGCTGCCCATGTCCCCCTGTGTCCCACCCTTCAGCTATTGATCCCCATTGATCAGATCCCCTCTCAGGCTGCTTGTCTCCAGGCTGAACAGCCCCAGCTCCCTCAGCCTTTCCTCCCAGGGGAGATGCTCCAGGCCCTTCATCCCCTTGGGAGCCTCCTCTGGACTCTCTCCAGGAGATCCCTGGCTGTTTGATCCCAGGGAGCCCAGCACTGGACACAACACTCCAGGTGGGGCCTGAGCAGGGCAGAGCAGAGGGGGAGGATCCCCTCCTGGGACCTGCTGCCCACACTCCTCCTGATGCCCCCCAGGATCCCATTGTCTCTCTCAGCCCCAGGACACACTGCTGGCTCATGGCCACCCTGTCACCCACCAGCACCCCCAGGTCCTTCTCTGCAGGGCTCCTCTCCAGCAGGTCACCCCAGCCTGTACTGGTACAATCAGTTATTCCTTCCCAGCTGCCAGACTCTCCACTTGCTTTTGTTGAGCTTCATTAGGTTTCTCCCTGCCCAGCTCTCCAGCCTGTCCAGGTCTCTCTGGATGGCAGCGCAGTGTCCTGCCTGGCAGCCAGTCCTCCCAGCTCTGGATCATCTGTCACTTGCTGAGGGTGGATGCTGTTCCCTCATCAAGGTCTCAATGAAGATGTTAAACAGGACTGGACCCAGCACTGAGCCCTGGGGAACACTGCTGGTCACAGGCCTCCAGTCAGACTCTGCTCCACTGGCCTTGGTGCCTGTGAAGCAGGATCCTCTCTGGCAGCGCTGGGCACTCAGGGCATCGATCGCTCCTCCCAATGTGTGCCCCCATTAAAGCCAAATCTCTCCTATTGATACAGAGTCACTCTACATATTCACTGGCATTTCTAAGAACAGCCAGGGTGAGGCAAATGATCTCCAGGAAGCCATTGCCATTAACTCCTCCCAGATAGAGCATGCTCAGGGACACTCAGGGGTCTCCCGCTGCTCTCCAGGGATGAAGGCTGGACGTCTTCCTCTCCCTCAGCACATGCTCTGGACGTTTCTTCTCCAGAGCTGCCTGAGCTCAAGAACACATTGCTGCACAGACCAGTTAGGAACCCCTCTGAGCTGAACACAAGATCAGCTCTGTCTCTTAATTGGTCGCTGCTCTCATTATTGATGACTCCCCATCTTCACGTCTTTATCTCCAAGGCTGTTGCCCTGTTCTGGCTCAGGTTTGGAGCTGCTCTCACGAAGCAGCTCCCACAGTTACAGCCATATTCTGCTAAAATCCACAACTGATCTATCCTTAAAACATGGAAATTCTTACAGTATTGTTGTATTGTCTCTTGAGCTACAGCTACATCAATGAGTACATGTCATTGAATCATGCATCTTGTGTGTTGTGGTTGACACTAGGATAAATGCTCTGTTTCAGGATGGGACACAGCCCTTATTAACCAGGCCACTCATGGAAGGATGCTTTGTGCTGTAGCACAACAGTGTTACAGCATTGTTATATTGTCTCTTAAGCTGCATCTACATCAGTCTATCCAGCATGACCACATGTCATCGAATCAAATGGAATCGTTTGTCAAAAGAAACAATCTTTCTTCTCTCCATATTGTTAGGAAAAAGCCCCAGCAAAGCTGTGGCAAGGAAGAGGAACAGGAAAACACGACCTCCTAGGGTACCTTACCACCTTGTGTCAGTTTGTAACCGAGAAAGCCAAGCTATGGGTGACTTTCCACTTGGAGTTTTGTGCTGCTTTGAGTCCAAACCGTACGGAGAACCCCGCGGGTGCAGATCAGGGATCGCCATCAGCCTCTGCGTGAGGACAGGGTGTTGTGGTTTAGCCAGCCGGCAGGTAGCGCGACTGCACAGCTGTTGGCTCGCTCCCTGCTTCCCAGTGGGATGTGGGAATTGGAAATGGGAAAGAAAGAAATGAAACTCAGGGGTTGAGAGAAAGGCGCCACAATAGCACTAACAGCAACAGCTTGTGAAAGGGCAGAGCCTGGCAGGACAAGGGGGCTGGAGTGAAGCTGGAGGAGGGAAGGGGGAGAGGAGAGATTGGGGGGCAGTTCTTTGCAGAGAGAGTGGTGAGGGGCTGGCAGGGGCTGCCCAGAGAGGGGGTGGGTGCCCCATCCCTGGGGGTGTTGAAGGCCAGGTTGGCTGTGGCCCTGGGCAGCCTTGTGTAGCTCCAGGCCTGGAGGTTGGTGTCCCTGCCTGTGTCAGGGGGTTGGAGCTCTGTGACTCTTGGGGTCCCTTCCAACACAGACCAGGCTGGGGTTCTGTGATCTTGCAGGTTTCAAGTAGCACACACACGTGGCTGTCTCTGGCAGGTGCCTGTCTCATCACTCCACCTTAGGAGAAGAGAAGAGGAAAATTAGCTCCATGGCAATGGTTCCTGCTTGGGCCCATCCTGCCTCCATCCTCCCTGTACCAGCATCCTGATCACCCAGCCAGGAGGATGCGTTTCCAGGAGGCACTTTACATTTACTGGTATTAACTGTGACTGCAGGGGGAGAATGCAATCACAGCATTAGCAGCTGTTCTCCACATCATTAGCTGAGCTGCCGGCCCATGCTCATAACTCCGAGCTGCACCTTGATCAGAGTGTGACTAATATTTGCTCCTTAGCAAGCCATCTGCTTTTAATGAAACTTTAAAGGCAATTAGTGACTCAGTGTGTCAGGGAACAGGCTTTGTACATCTAAAGAGGAGTTAAAATCTTGACTATAGTGTAGTAAATGAAAAGGGTTTAATGGTCCCTGAACAGTCATCAATTACCTCTATTATCCCATGAATTATCTCTTGCAAATTTCTTTGCAAGTGTAGTGATCTGGTTCCTTAAAAAAGAAGGTTGGGAATGCTTTTGCCTTTTTCTCCCCCCCTCCTTTTTTTTTTTTTTTTTTCTTTCTCTACTTTTTAAAAAAACTTTTTCTTCTTTTTTTCCTTCTTTTTTTCTTCCCCTTCCCTTCCCTTCCCTTCCCTTCCCTTCCCTTCCCTTCCCTTCCCTTCCCTTCCCTTCCCTTCCCTTCCCTTCCCTTCCCTTCCCTCCCCTCCCCTCCCCTCCCCTCCCCTCCCCTCCTCTCCTCCCCTCTCCTCCCCTCTCCTCCCCTCTCCTCTCCTTCTTTTCTTTTAATACAATTAAAGAAACTGACTGATTACTTGGCTGGGGTTGTTTTAGTTTGTTTATCTTTCTCGTTTCCAACACAGAAACACTGCAAACAGAGAGCCTGAGCTTCCCTTAGCTGCAGCAACACTGGGGAGCAATAAGGGGTAATTACTGCCAGCACTTCAGCAGGAGGTGGAAGAATTGTGTCTCGGGCAGAGAAATCCTTCCTGCAACATCACTTGCTTGTGTACATTTTGAGCAGATATTTCAGGAAAGGAAATCAGGGACAAGGATGAATTGGTAGCTATGGATCCCTTCCCCTCTAAGTCACTGTTTTGACTCTCTTACCTCCTGCAGCCTCACTGTTGCGATGCTGCTGGAGGTTAGCACAGGAAATTATAACCTAGAAGAGCCTGCATTTCCAATGTAAAAAGGAAAACAGATGAGTTCTCTTCATAAAGAGAAGAGTGCTGACCTGGTTATCCCAATTATCTTCCCCCCTTCACAGGTAGTTTTGAGTTTCTGCCAGCAGAAAATGCATCTGAGAGTTGTGCCTTAAGTGTCTGAAATGCAGAGCTGCCACTGCTTTCACCTCCTCCTGGCTTAAAGCAGAATCCAGGGAAGGAAGCGTGGCTGCCACACATGCAGGCAGCCACCTGGCCCTCCGGGGAGATAAGATCTTGTTTTCCCTTCCGCACTGGCAGCACTCCCGGAGTGAAGCAGGGGAGGATGCCACACACAACTGTGGGAACAGGTTCAGCAACCTGCTTCAGCACTGATGGAGGTGGGGTTATTCCCAAGGCAATCCAAACCCAGAACCCAGTTGCACACGAGTTTTCTTCCTCTGAAAAACAGCTTTTTTATTACTTTTGTTACGGCTAAGCTGTTACTCGCCCAGCTGCCCAGAAAGCAGCAGTGTCAGAAAAGGGGAAAGCTCCATGGAAGAAACAAGGGAGAAACTCCAAGGCAGAAACAAGGAGCTGAGGGATAGGGAGGGAGGCATTCACTGGGTCTGGTCCTGCTGCTGGGAACCAGTGAGTGTACCCCAGTCCGGAGACTTTCCTCTCAGAAGGGAGAGGAGTGCTCTCTGCAGCAGTCACTGAGCACAGACACACAAGGACCAACTGTGTGCTGTTCCCAAACTGAAGTGCAGTACTTTGGTAGTCCATAATAATTGATGGAACATAATAATTGATAGTCCATGAAAATTGATAGTCCATGATAACTGATGACCCAATACTTTGGATGAGTTACTACAGCAGATCCAGCCCAGCTTTCTTCATTCCTTTGAATGTTTTGAAACTGGAGTGACCACGGCAGATTTGGTGTGCCTCTCTCCATCACTTTGAAATTGCACCTCTGTTTAGCACCCTTTTAAAGACCACCCGTGTGTAAGGTATTTGTCAAGGCACAAAATGAAAACTTGGGGAATCTGCACGGAATGTGGCACAGAAATAAACATACGCTGCCAGAAGAGCTCAGCAAAACCACAAAAAAATCAGATATTGATAACCATTGATCAGATCCGGAGCCTTCTCTTCTCCAGGCTGAGCAGCCCCAGTCCATCTAGGAGATGCCAAATATCCAGACACCCAGACCCCTGCCTTCACACCCCACCACAAGCAGATGACGACATCACCCTTCAACAGAGACCTGTGGGGTTTATTTAGAAAAGGGAACAGGCTGGCTGCCTCCCTGACACTTGCTCGTGGGGTTCCCTCCCCAAATACTGCAGGGTGATAGATGTCTCCAGCTTCTGGAGTTCTTGCTGCTCTGAGATGTGTTGGGATGCTCTTCGTGGGAGGAGCTCGTCCCCTCACCCTTAGAGAAAGGACAAGCAGACAATGAGAATAAAGAGTATTTGACCTGTCAGGGCATACGTAGGCAGAGCCTGTGCCGGCTTCCCCAGCGTCACCCAGAGGTGGCAGACAGCAGCCCCTGTGCTGTAAGTGACATCAGCACCAAAAAAAATCTGTGTGCAGGAGAGCTGGAAAGGGAGGGAGGGGGATGCCATCCTGCCCCCGTGGCAGGCTGAGCCGGACTGGCCGCAGCAGCCGCTGGCCACAGATGGGAGTCGGAAGGCAGGGAGCAATTATCTGTGGGAAGAGCCCAGCAGCAGCGCCTGGGTGGGGGCTGCTGAGTCATGCTGCGCTGCAGGAGGGTTTGCTGTGTCATGGTTGACACCGTGCTTGTTCCTGCTGTGCCCCGGTGATTTAACTCCACCGGGCTCTGCCTCCACTTTCCTCTTCCTCCCTCCCTCTCTCCCTCCAAAGCCCAGCAGTCTTCCAGAAGCAGGACGCCGAAGAACATCATCACTGAAGAACATCATCACTGAAGAACATCATCACTGAAGAACATCATCACTGAAGAACATCATCACTGAAGAACATTGCCATATCATCATGTGCCTTTCCTGTGGATTTTTTACTCAAGAATAGGGCGCAGAAAAGTGCCAGAGGGAAGAGATGGGTCTTGAGTCACACTGAGCATCCGAAGTGTTCAGGGAGGAGACCTGCTGGCCACGCTGGGTCTGGCACAAGCCAGGATGCCCTTGGCCTTCCTGGCCAGCCGGGCACACTGCTGGCTCGTGGTCAGTCGGCAGTCAGAAAACACCCCCAGATCCTTCTCTGCCTGACAGCTCTCCAGACAGTCTCCCCCAGCCCATAGTGCTGCGTAGGGTTATGTCCCATGTACACCCTGTGGTAGTGGCAGCATCTCAGAAGCCATCTCTGTTTGTCATGTACCTAAAACTCTCCACTTCTCTGACCCGACAGATGACTTGAGTGAAAACTCCACAAAATAAACCAGCACCCGGAACGTGCCTCCACAGCCCCCACCCACCATACACCTTTACTGAGCACACAGCAGCTGGCCCAAGATAAGAGGCGTTGTCTTCCCTTAAAACCACAACCAGCCCGATGTATCACAGACTCACAGAATAGCAGGGGCTGGAAGGGACCCCCAGAGCCCATGGGGTCCAACCCCCTGCCAAAGCAGGGTCCCTAGGACAGGGCACACAGGGCGGTGTCCAGACGGGGCTGGAATCTCCCCAGAGAAGGAGACTCCACACCCCCTGGGCAGCCTGGCCCAGGGCTCCCTCACCCTCACCGGCAAGAAGTTCTTCCCCACATTGGGGGGAACTCCCTGGGCTCCAACTTGAGCCCAGCGCCCCTTGTCCTGTCCCCACAGACACTGAGCAGAGGCTGCCCATGTCCCCTGTGTCCCACCCTTCAGCTCTTGATCCCCAGTGATCAGATCCCCTCTCAGGCTGCTTCTCTCCAGGCTGAACAACCCCAGCTCCCTCAGCCTTTCCTCACAGGGGAGATGCTCCAGGCCCTTCATCCCCTTGGGAGCCTCCTCTGGACTCTCTCCAGGAGATCCCTGGCTGTTTGATCCCAGGGAGCCAAGCACTGCATACAATATTCAGTGTAACCCTCATCTCAGTTTGCACAGGGATGTACAGAGGTGCTTGTTTGAGCTCTTCCCCAGCTTCCCCCATTATCAAAGGTCTGCACTTCCCTGGCACAGCGTTTTCATGCCCATCTCCTTGAGGCCATGGGCATTCACCAGATGCTTTAGGAGCAGCTGCCAGGTTGGGGCAACAGCAGGAAGCGAGGAGGAAAAGGCACTGGGTGACACTGGACAGTCCTGTGGCTGGCGGGGAGGTGGCTGCATGACGTGGTTTATAGGATGTCTCCTAGAAGTAAGTGCTCACAGGCAGACTTGTTTTCCTTTGGAAAAGAAGTGCCTGCCTCTGGCAACTTCTTTCCAGGAATTTGCCCTTGCCCTGGTGCCCTGCCCAAGGCTTTCCCTGCTGACTGTCGGTGTAGGGATGCACCAAACCCCTTGGGATCAGACTGTCCTTCACAGCAGCAGAGCAGCCCCCCGCTGATAAAATCCAGGAATCTTTCTGTTTGGAGGGGTCAGAGTTTGACTTCAGCACCAGTCCTGGACTTTGTGGCTTTACTGGCTGATTAAATCTGTGATTAGCTTGGCTCCTGTACCCCAGCCTCTCGGTTAACAGCTTCAGCTTCAGTGCTACAGACAGCATGTCACTGCTAAAGGAGACTAATTGCTCGATTATTAAAGCAAACATTCTTAAAGCAAAAGCAGCTGATTATTTTACTGTTCTCTGTTTGCTTACAATCTTTCTGTTTGGATAGGCTTTCCTCTGTGAAAAGCCAGGCATGTTTGCCAGCCGCTGAAGTGAGTGACTGCCGCTTGTCCCTCCCATTAGCCCCAAGCACTGCCGTGGGGTTTTGTGAAGCATTCCTGGTCAGTGGTCCCCAGCTGATTCCTGCTGCTCTGTGCTTGTACATGGAAACCTCCCCAGCAGGGCAGGACGTGCTGCAGCCTGACGATGCGTCTCTGAAAAGCAGCATCCCCCCTACTGAACCCCCGACCACAAGGACCAGAGGGAAAAAAATACATGGCCACTGTGTTAAACCCCAAAACAGTTTATTCATCAGCCAGAGCTGTGAAAGCGGCTGGGTCGCTAAAGGGCAAGTGCCAGATTAACTTTCACTACAGCACAGCATCACAGAACCACGGGATGATGGGGCTTGTCAGGGACCTCTGGGGATCAGCCCATCCCACCCCCCGAGCAGGGTCCCCTCGAGCAGGCTGCACAGGACAGTGCCCAGGATCATGGGGTGGGAATGTCTCCAGAGATGGAGGGAGACTCCCCAGCCTCTCTGGGCAGCCTGGCACAGGGCTCTGCCACCCTCCCAGCACAGAAGTTGCTCCTCAGGCTCAGGGGGAACTTCCTCTGCTCCAGGCTGTGCCCACGGCCCCTTGTCCCGTCCCTGGGCCCCCCTGAACACAGCCTGAGCCCTCCTCCTGAGCCCACCCCTCAGGGGTTTATCAGCATTGTGTATATAAGCATTTATAGGCATGTTATAAGCGTAGCTTCAAATCAGTGTTAAGCATCATATGTTTTTTGTTCAGAAATTGCACACTTTTGCACCGGTTTGCCTCTGTTAGACTTTTGCTAGCTGAACCCATCATGCTAACCTCTCCCAAATGGAGAAGAGGTTTGTCCTCTCCCTGGTGTGAAACCTCAGCCATTGCAGCACTGTTAGCCAGCTGCCTGTTCTTTCCATGACACGTAAAGCAAACACTGACATCTTTCTGTGGGCATACAATTGCTTCCCCATGTGCAAACAAGCATCACTCTTATGGATGCAGGGCTGTATTTTTTATGTAGCTGCTGTGTTTCTGCTCTGTGGGCCCCAGGCTGGGGTGTATGGTGGAAACAAGTGACCTTTCAAGATGACACAATGCTGCATAATGGAGATAGAACAGCAACATGAGAAACCTCGAACAGAGCCGAGCACAAATACCTTCAGAAAGCACTGAGCTGTAAGCAGCAATTTGGGCTGGCATGCCAGGAGCTGCCCTTGATGCCCCCTTTCCCATCCAGCCCATCCTGTGGACTTGGTGTTGTGAAAGCTGGGCGTTGCTTTTGGAGGGTGCTGCAGCTTCTGAACGGGCACACGTACCCCTGGAGCCTCTCCAGCCAGCTCCAGGCACACTGCGCCTCTCCCGGGGGTCACTAAGCTCAGCGTGGGTTGGCAGCTTGGCTTTCTCATCTGGCACAGCTAATTTTTCACCTGACATTTACCTGCGGCTGCAGCTCTCACCGGTCAGGTTTCTACAACATCTGCTCATCCTCAGCGCTTATTCTGGACCAAATTCTCCCAAAAGAGAGGGAGAGATCAGCAAATGCTTTCAGAGTATCAAGCACAAGCACGTCACCGTGCTGCTGGAGGATGTTGGTGTGAGCTGGGAAGCCTCACGGACACAGTGGGATGGTGGAGTTTTGTCTTAGTGATCGGAGGGTCTGCAGGACCCCACGGGAGGATGCAAGCAGATCACTGGGAGTAACTAGTGCTGGAGGGTGGTTCAGTAATTTGTGCTTGGTGAGCACATAGGGTTTGCCCTCCAGCCCCTTCCCCAGCCTGGCTGCCCTTCTCTGGACACTCTCCAGGCCCTCCATGTCCTTCTGGTAGTGAGGGGCCCAGAACTGGGCCCAGCACTGCAGGTGCGGCCTCCCCAGTGCCCAGCCCAGGGGCACAATCCCCTCCTTAGAACTCCCTGAGAGGCAAGTCTGCAATAATACTGATATACCTTTACTTAAACTAATTTGACTTATCTATTAATCTACTTCATCATCTACTCTATTCATCATCTAATGATAATTTTGTGCCAAAATGACCTTTTCCAATTGACTTGTCTGCTTATTATCAGCATTATAGTTACTTTGGCATTAGCAGCTGAAGACTCGACGTTTTAAAGCATCAGTTTTAGAATGTGTTCCATAATCTGGTGTTTTGGGTTTTTTTCCCAGATCTATTTGGAGTTTTGATTGCAGTTCTAGACAACTCAACTGGGAGGGTTGAGAACAGCAACCTGCCCTAATGGTTGAATGGTTAACTTTTATTCCCTCTTCAGTATCTGGATGGTTTAGGTGCCTGGGGGTGTGTGGTGTATTTTACTACCTGCGATGGGGCAGGAGGTAACCTGTAGCACAGAGGTCTGCCACAATCCCCCTGACACTGAAAGATGAACCCAACCTTTTGCACAGGGAAAAACAACCTGCTTAACTGTCCAGACAAAGTACCAGGACCACTCCCCAAAGCATATAGGCACAAAACTTCTGATAAAGAAGGTAAAAAAAATATTTGGATTTGGGATTGCTTTACTCTCTCTCTTGGATTTAGCCCGGAAGTACAGCTACACTGGAAGAAATAGGTAACATGGGGAGAAAAAAGCTTTTAATGCAAAAAAATGCATTAATTATTTGTGAATGATGAGGCTTTAAAAAAAATCTATGCTAGTTTAATAGTCTTTGAAGCAAACTTTAGGATTTTTAATCTTTCTTACCATACAACCTGTGTGTAAGGCTAGCACTGAGCAGGCTAAGGTCACCTCGGTACACTTTTAATGCCATAGCAACCATAACAAAACCAATTATTTCCTGGGGGCTGCTGCAGCTCCCAAACTTAAAATTCAATGTCAGAATTCAACCCACTTTATTTACAGGAAGAGTGAAGGTAATGAATTATACAGTGGTATATCTGTCTCACAACTGCTCATCGGGGTTAATTCCAAAGTGTGAAATTAATACTCTCCTGCAGGATGCTAAACATGTTTCCAACCTCTTCCTGGGCTGCTTTGTTTTGGGTTAGTATAATACTTGAATCCGACAACGCGGCAGACAGAGGAAGAAAATGAAATACAAACCCTTCTCAAAAGTGTTATATAAGTTTCTGAGAATCCAGATCCTGTGGGGCTTCTGCATCTTCATTTTAATAGTAAGTTACGGGGAAAAAAGAGGTAGATGCACTGGTAATGAGAAAAATCCTGAGGCTGGAGCAAAGTAGATGGGAAGAAAAATCTTTACTCAGCAAGTGAAGCAGCCAACTGGTTTTTTGGTCTTTGTCCTCAGACACACTCAGCAAAAAATATGCCACATTTTTCAGTGTGGTAATTATCTCCAAAAGGTAGTAATAGAGAATTGGTTGGTTAGAAACTGGGCAGAGAGAACAGGAAATAGAAAAACATAAGGAATGTCAAAGAAAAACAAATAAGATCATCCTCTTTATGTTTTTCTCTATTTCAGAATCTAGAAGTTTCCCAATAAATTACAAAAATCCACATGGTTTACAGTGCTAGGAGAAAACACTTTCTGAAGCAATCAGCTAATAAACTGTGAGGCTCATTACCATGAGATATCAACCAAGAAAAAGATCTGAAAGGAGGAGGGAAATATTTATGTGTAATATGACATCAGCATTTATATTATGATAAGAACTTGCAGATGATTTGGATCCTGATTTGCCTAAGACCTGGCACATCCTGCTGCTGTTGGGCTTCCACCCCGCTGCTTGAATCGTGGGCTGATGTCTCCTGTCAGAGACAGAGGTGCATCACTAAATGGGTGAGTATGCCCAGATTGCATGTATTATACATCCCTTTCCATGGGGGAAATTTTTCATGAACTTTTTTTAGCACAGTTTGGCTGCACCACGGATTAGGAAGAGTCAGAATTAGCCCCATTTAGGGTTTTTTTTGGTGCAAAGTACAGAGAAGAAACAGGAAAGGAGACTTTCAAACCACATATAACAGGCTTTGCATGTTCCCACCCAGCCAAATATTAAAAAACCCCATTTTTTTCGAGTAACTTCAGCAATTTTCCCTCATCTTTTTTTGCATACATCAAGAATTACAACCTACATCTTCATTTTAATTATGCTTGGCTGCAGCGCCTTGATGTTACTATCAGACTTAGGCACTTCTACGCATCCTGATAATAAAAGGAATATAATATACTGAATAAAGAGTAAAATGGGAAGTTAAAATTAAAAAATAATCAGAGGCAATAATGATCACAAGATGGCAGTAAGCAGTGATGTTAGTGGTTAGAAAAGCTTTGAAAATTAAATAGTTTATTTAGAATCTATTGTGAAACCTTCTTAGGGTAAAACTTCTCATGTACATAAACACTGGGTTTTATTATTATTTATTTTTTTCAGTGTGTCTAACTTGCAAAGCCACAGGAACTTTCAAAGTCACAGGAACTAGAGGTTTAAGTGGTTTGTTGATAAAACCCCACAGACCTCACATGGATCGTTCTGTATTTTTTGCACTGAACTACCTGACAAAAAGTCTTCATACCTTTTGGGTTTCATCTTCCAAAACCTTGGAAGCTTTGATGAATAATGCATTGCAACCTGCATCTCTTGTCCTTGGGTTCAGGACATGTCAGAACACTTTTCAAGTTTAAATGTGGATGCTACAAACACACTCAAATTTAACTTCATGTGTGAAGGAAGTCAGGGAAAAGCTCGTGCTGTGTGGAAAGGTACAGAGGGCTTAAATCTAGTAACAGCTTCACTAGAGTGCTAGCAGCAAAAACATGAAGATATATAGCTAGTGATGGCTCAGATCCTCCATGCCTGTATGTGTATTTTTCCACACACCATTAAAAGACAGGTCAGGGTCACCTCTGGCAGGTTGCTCCATCAGAATTTGAATGTCTCCAAGGATGGAGATGGCAACAATCTGCCTGGGGCTGACCTGACCAGAGAAAGCCAGGCTGGTACCAACCATGGATATTTTGGCTTTTCTTGCTTTAATGGCAGTAAGATCTGGCTAATGGAGCTCCTAAAGCCCTCTTTGGTTTCAGGGCCTGCATCTCACAGAATCACAACAATGTCAAGGGCCAGCAGAAGAGATCCCACCAAAAACACACCAGCACAGCAAGAAATATAATCATAGAGAGAACTCCAGACTGGTGTGGGTGGGAAGGGCCCTCAGACTCCCCTCCCAGCCCAGGGTGCCCCCAGCCCCATCCAACCCGGCCCTGAGCCCTGACAGGGATCCCAAGGCAGACCCAGCTTCTCTGGGCACCCTGGGCCAGGGCCTCCCCCTCCACAGGAAGGATTTCTGCCTCCCAGCCCCTCTCCATCCCCCTCCTGCAGCTGAAGGCCCTTCCCCTGGGCCTGGCCCTCCCTGCCCTGGGCACCAGCCCCTCTCCGGCTCTCCTGGAGCCCCTCCAGGGATGGGAAGGGGCTCGGAGCTCTCCCCACAAGCAGCCTTCTCTTCTCTGGGCTGAACCAGCCCAGCTCTCCCAGCCTGGCTCCAGAGCAGAGGGGCTCCAGCCCTCCCATCATCTCTGTGGCTCCTGGGGACTGGCTGCCACAGCTCCGTGTGCTCCTTGTCCTGGGGACCCCCGAGCTGGAGGCAGCGCTGCCGGGGGGTCTGTGTCCCATGTCGGAGCCGAGGGGCAGAATCCCCCTTTCCCAGCCCTGCCGGTCCCCTGGGGATGCAGCACAGGGCACGGGGGGCTGGCTGGGCTCACAGCACACAGGGATGGCTCACGTGGAGCTTCTGTCCCCCAACACCCCAGGGATTCCACAAATAGAGAAAACATTTCTCAGAAGGATTTTTCCATATAGGATTTGCCCTCCAGCCCCTTCCCCAGCCTGGTTGCCCTTCTCTGGACATGCTCCAGGCCCTCCATGTCCTTCTTGTAGTGAGGGTCCCAGAACTGGACCCAGCACAGAGATGAGGCCTTGTTCAAACCTCACCAAAGCCAGGGGATTGTTTCAGTGTGTTCACTGCCTGCTAAAGGCTGTGAGTTACTTTGTCAACATCTGAGCAATTTCCTGGAACTTGGCAGAACAGCTCAGAGATGGGTTGTGGGCTGGGCCCACTCATGAGCACACACTGCCACTCAGGCCATGCAGTTATGAAAGCAATTTGCCAGAGTTTGAATAGCAGTGCTGCCATATCGAGCTCAATAATAGCATGTGATTTCAAGTACTATTTTTGCTGCAGCAGCCCAAATACACAGAACTTTACAGTGATTTTCCCCATCCGGACCACAGCACCATTAAACCCTTGTCCTCATCAGTCAAAAACCGCCACATTATTATGAGCATCATTTCTAAATGAAACATAATGAACATATTTACCTTCAGCTGAAGACATTTCTCTGTCATTTTGAATGGGCCAATTCATGTTTGCCAGGAATGAAGCAGCAAAAATAATTCCAGAATAATTTCAGAAAGTTCTTCTCTTTTCTCAGAGATGCTGGAGGGGTTGTGGCATCTGCCACACAGAATTATTTCTAGGAACTGGGCAAGGAAGAAAAGTTGTGTTTGGAAACACACAGACTAACTGGGTTTTACCTGCCAGAGCATATGGCCTTTTGGAGAAGAGTTCATTGGGCTGGAGTTGGCAGACTTCTGACAATATCAAAAGCATACCTGCAGCTCCCCTACATTGTTTTCTAACTAGCTGGTTTGGGACTTCCATAAGGCCTGGGGTCCTCTGGCCCCTGGTGAGCACTTGGCTGGTGGTCAGCAGATGCTGTCCTCACCTGAGCCTGCTGCTTCCTGGGAGTCTGAACCTGTCCACATCTGTGCTCTTGGCTACCACCAATGATGGGTTTTCCCTAGTTTTAATTAGAAGTTTTTAAACTTTGGGTTTACTGCTTTCAGTAACTTTTACTCCAAACCTGCAAAAAATGTTGCCAGAACTGAAAATTGAGAACAACAACAAAAAAAGATATCTCCATTGGGTTCAATGAACCATTCAGGTGGTTAAATTACAGAGTTAAATTATGATTACTGACTCTGTAAAAATGAAAGCCAGACATTAGTTCATTGGAGGGTGACCCTAAATATTTCAAAGCTGTGTGGTGTCTTCCTGGGGAACACTTCTGAGATCCACAAAAAACAGTATTCTCCCACACGTTCGGAGTCACTCTGCAGCAGTGGTGCTTTCCTGAGCATGGCGGTTCCTGTGATATCCTCCTCTTGCCATGTTCTTGCTTGTTTGATACAAGCATCCTGGCTTGTATCAAAAATAGTGTGGCCAGCAGGTCTGGGGAGGGGACTGTGCCCCTGGGCTGGGCACTGGGGAGGCCGCACCTGCAGTGCTGGGCCCAGTTCTGGGCCCCTCACTACCAGAAGGCCATGGAGGGCCTGGAGCGTGTCCAGAGAAGGGCAACCAGGCTGGGGAAGGGGCTGGAGGGCAAATCCTCTGAGGAGCGGCTGAGGGAGCTGGGGGGTTCAGCCTGGAGAAGAGGAGGCTGGGGGGAGACCTTCTCCCCACCTCCCCTGCCCTGCCAGGAGGGTGCAGAGAGGTGGGCGCTGGTCTCTTCAGCCAGGGGACAGGAGATGGGACGAGGGGCAATGGGCTCAAGCTGTGCCAGGGCAGGGTCAGCTCAGCTGGGAGGGCAAAGTTCCTCCCTGGCAGAGTTGTCAGGGCCTGGCCCAGGCTGCCCAGGGAGGGGGCTGAGTCCCTGCCCCTGGGTGTGTTTAAGAGGGGGGAGATGAGGTGCTCAGGGAGATGGTTTAGCACAGGACAGGGACGGTTGGACTCCATGGGCTTAGAGGGCTTTTCCAACTCTGTGATTCTGTGATTCTGTGATTTTTCTCACCATGTGGATCCTGTGGTAAACATTAATGCCTTTTATCAGTGACTTCTGAGGAGCCCCTAAGCCATCAAGTTGTGGATGCTCTTCCAGGTAACTCTCCAGCATGGATGTAAAAAGTCTGCTCTCTCAGCCCTCTGCTACTCCTATGTGGTTCTTCTTCAGGGGTCGTTACTGGGTTGTGTAAGAATTAATTTGGCTATGAAAAGGCAAAGCCAGGATATGTTGTTTAAAAGTGAGGTTCCATCCCACTGAAACATGTTTCATGGGCTGAAGCAAGAAGGGTGTGGACACCCAAACCACTGCTAAAGGAACAGGGACTTTCTTCATGTCACATAAACCAACAGAAACACACAGAAACCATTCTGATGAGTACATGGGTGCAGGGTTGTCAGTGGAATCATGTTCTGGAGGACAGGAAATAGATCTGGAGCTCCATTTCCCTAGGTAAAATGCCTTCTTCTTCTACCTGGCTGGGGAAAAGGTGTTTCAGCATCTCAGCAGTAAGCAGAGAGTCATTTCAAAAGAATGATGGAATTGGGTCAACTGAATCATAGAATCACAGAATGCTTTGGGTTAGAAGGGACCTCAAAGATCATCTAGTTCCAACCCAAAAACCCGAAGACTTATTCAATCCAGCCTTGAACCCCTCCAGGGATGGGGCTCCCACAGCCTCTCTAGGCACCCTGTGCCAGGGCCTCACTCCCTTCAGAGTACAGAATTACTCCTAACGTCTCACCTACCCCTGCCCTCTGTCAGCTTGAAGCCATCGCCCGTGTCCTGTCCCTGCCCTCCCTGGTGACCAGCCCCTCTCCCACTGACCCCTTTCTCCTCCCACCAGCTGCCTGGAATCCCCAAAGCTGCCATGGGCACGTTTGGCTGAGAAGTTGTCTCCTTTCCAGTTCAAGGAGAGATGGAAACCCTGCCTGCGCTGAGTGGCAACAGGATAAATAGCAGAACAATTTGTTTGACAAACACAGCCATTGCGAAAGAATTCAAGTGCATAATCTGCTTTGAGAGCGGGATGTTGGTAAAGCAGGTTATTGGCACAGCAAGTTCCCATCGAGCTCACATACTCAGTAATAACCTGTCCTCTTCTATTGCATACTTGCTGCTGCATGGCAGGAGAATTTTTTTCCCCAGAAATTCTCTTTTCCAGATTTTACTGCAAGGCATTTGTTCTTAAGCGACCAGAATGCAGTGGCTCAGAAAGCCCCCTTAGGAACGTCTCTTTTTCAGACAAGAAAGTTTCAGCAATGTAAAATGAAATTTAAGACTACATTTTGACAAAAAAAAAAACCAAAATATGCATCCTGTAACACTATAAACTGCAGTCATTATTCCTACAGAAGCAGAGAGCTACCCAGCCATACAGATTTACTAGAGCAGTGGGAAGTGGTTCTCAGCTCGCAGTGAGGATGTCCAAGGGGCTGCCTTTAGGTGATGGGTGTAGACTGAGGGTCTTGCTATGTTGTGTCCACTGGTTTGGGCTGGCTTCACTGCCAAGTGTGTTCTCACCAGAGCATGGACCTGGATTAGTCTCTCCGAGCCTGGGGAATGCTGCACCTTACCCAATGCTGGTCTGCAGTTAACGTGGCATCTGTTACCTTCACACTGTTTTCTAACTCACTTTGCCCAGTCAGTTTCCATGCATCTCTTAGAAATATCCCAAGATTTGTACAGCTTCATGGATAAAAACCTTAAAACTGCCTCGCTAAAGCTCTGCCTGACTTCAGATTGAAGTGTAATTTGTCTTACACGTGTGGGCAGGGGCTCTGCAAAATGTTGGTGTTTCAGGCATAGAGGTAGGAATTTGCTCTTGCAGAGAGGCCAGTGGGACCCTGGGCTCCATCAGCAGAGGGGTGGCAGCAGGGACAGAGAGGGGATTGTCCCTCTCTGCTCTGCCCTGGGGAGGCCCCAGCTGCAGTCCTGTGTCCAGAGCTGGGGCCCCAGGACAAGAGAGATGTGGGGCTGGTGGAGAGGGCTCAGAGGAGCCACGGAGATGCTCAGAGGGCTGGAGCAGCTCCCCTCCGGAGAGAGGCTGAGGGAGCTGGGCTGGGTCAGCCTGGAGAAGAGAAGGCTGCTTCTGGGGGGACCTCATTGCAGCCTGCCAGTCCCTGAAGGGAGCAGAGGAACAGGAGGGGAATGGGCTTGTGAAAGGGCAGAGCCTGGCAGGACAAGGGGGCTGGAGTGAAGCTGGAGGAGGGAAGGGGGAGAGGAGAGATTGGGGGGCAGTTCTTTGCAGAGAGAGTGGTGAGGGGCTGGCAGGGGCTGCCCAGAGAGGGGGTGGGTGCCCCGTCCCTGGGGGTGTTGAAGGCCAGGTTGGCTGTGGCCCTGGGCAACCTTGTGTAGCTCCAGGCCTGGAGGTTGGTGTCCCTGCCTGTGTCAGGGGGTTGGAGCTCTGTGACCCTTGGGGTCCCTCCCAACCCAGACCAGGCTGGGATTCTGTGGTTCTATGAGGACAAGTATGAAGGGATTCTCCTGGGTAAATGAGGTTTCATGGATGGTTTAGGAGCAGATTTCTGTGTGTATCTGCATTTTATCAAGACTAAACACAGCACAAAGTGGGGTCACAACCAGCCCCTGCCCAAAATCCACATGGAAGTTTCCATGTTTCATTATGATAAACAAGCAGCTGAGCTCAATTAATTTTTTTTTTTGTTGGTTGGTTTTTTAAAACTGGATTTAAAATGAGATGTTTGTCATCAGAGATGTGCTGAGGAGAAGGCCTCCTGCATTTTGCAGTTGAACGAAGAGACAAGTTTCATGGTGAGTCATGTGGCAGGGTTGAGTATTTTGGATGTTGCTCTGGGCAGCCTGTCCTAGAGAGAGGTGTCCCTGCCCTAGGGAGAGGTGTCCCCACCCATGGCAGGGGGTTTTAAGTAGATGGGCTTTGTGGTGCCTTTCAGCCCAAACAATTCTGATTCTTTGATATTCAGTGGCAAGCCCTGAATGCCTGAAGAGCATCGCTCTGCTTGCCTGGTCGTGCCATTTACTCCGGGCTTGAGAGGAGCCAGTCTCATCAGTATGGATATCAACAGGATATATTTGGGAATTCAGAATCTGTGCTGCTGCTGGAGCAACTCTGGGTTCAATTTGCTGTGGATTGGGCTTTCCAGGGCTGTGATGCAAGAAGGCAGAGCAATGAGGAAAGCAGAAGAGCAGGCAATTTACTTTTTTATGACGTTCTCCCTCTGCCAGATGTAAATATAGGCGTGCAAAGTAGTTTGTTTGCTTTTCTTTTTAGTTTGAAGGAAGTGCAGATGAAAGCCAAACAGATGTAGCACCATTAGTCATCATTTTTTTTAAAACCTTGAAGTCCTCCAGAGAAGTGCTGTGATTTCCTGCATTCATTGGCCAGAGGACTTCGTGAAATAATTTGGACTGAAAAAAAACCCCAACAAACTATTTCTGGGTTACTTACAAGCTGATATATTAAGCATTTTCTATTTCTTCTCTGTAGGTTATTCAATATCCTGTGTCGCTTCTGCTTTCTTATTTAGTAACTGGCATGGTTTAAGCAAGAAAATAGCATATTGCTGTTTTCCCATCTGCATCACTGTGACTTAATTCATGCTATCTATATATATATGCGTTGCCCTCTGACAATTTTAATTTGTTTTCTTAAAAACCCTGAGAATTAAGGCAGTGGGGAATTTTCTTTCCCCTAACAAAATGGAGATTATTTAAAAACAACAACAACAAAGAAGCATATCTAAAATAGATATTATAAAATATTATATATAATTATCATGTGACTACATAATATAGTTATAAATTAATAATGCAATCATATAATAGTATAACTATTATAATTACATCATTAATTTATTATAATTAACAATAATGCCTATTCTATAAGAGTGTTGTCGTGGTTTCACCCCGGCTGTGGGCCGAGATCCACACAGCTGCCTGCTCCTTAAAGTAAAAGAGCAGGGGAAGAGGGAAAAAGGGGGGAAACAAGGGAAGGGAAAAGGAAGGGGCAAATAACTCCAAAACCAATAAACTAAGAGGCCCATGGGTTGGGATAAGGAGAGTTTACTAAGAGAACAGAAAGATCAAATATCCCAATGCTAACAGGACTTTAGAGCAAAAGAAGATGAAACTCTTGATCCCCACTGCAGTTTCTCCCCGACCCACACAACTCAGGTACCACCCAGAGCTGTCCCGGAACCCGACCGTCCCCTCAAGCAGCACGCGTCCCGCCACCGCCCCTCTTCTTCCTCCCCTCAGCCCCCCGTTCTCCTGGGCAGGACGTCATTGCCATGGAATACTCTCTTTGGCCCATCTGGGTCACCTGTCCTGGCTTCGCCCCTCCTTTCTCAAGAATAGAGAAATAGAAGAAGCTGAGAAAGTCCTTGACTGTCTGACTGCAGCTAAGAACATCAGGGTGTTCTCAGCACTGCTTTCATTTTAACTCCCAAACACAGCATTCCATCAGCTGCTACAAATGAAATTAACTCTATCCTGACTGAAACCAGGACATTCCACCCCTTATTCCATACCATTTACGTCATGACCAGGTCCAAACATTTCTTTTGGGTACAACCAATGTTTCAGACACACATATATGTATTATTCCCTTAGTCTATGGACCATTCATCTGAGTTTTGTTGAGTAAATGATTTAGTCCATGATTTTCAGGCTCCATTCGTTGTAACAGTCTCTCATGGTGTCAGTATACGCCATTGGATCGTTGCATGCTGCATCTCGGACTCTCGACCAATGCATCTGACATGGTCCATGGTCATAGTCTGTGAATCAAAGGTGTTCATTTTCAAAGGGGAAGAGGAAAAAAGTTCTTATGATGGCAGGTCTTGGTCCCATCATCGTGGCAGTCTTCCTTCATTGTCGTGTATGATTCCAGCTGTAACTCCATTGGTACAACAAACAACAACATACAGCAATTATAGTAATAATGAATATACAGTAATGGGTTATTTAGCACTTATTATAATACAATTTCTACCTTACTAATTACATTGGCTATTTTCACCTAAAATCAAATCCCTTTGAGGTACACATCGAACTTCTCCATCCTTCTGCATTACCCACCAAGTACTACCAGGTCCTTGAGCAAAAACAATTCCCGACATAGGTTTACCTTTACCTGAAGCAGGGATGACCCAAACCGTCTTCCCTAATACACTCTTCATATGCACCACTGGGACTCTGTCTCCTTCTACAGTACGTGGAAATTTTGACTGGGCAGGGCCAGCCCGATTGGTAGAACCCCTAGAGTTAACTAACCATGTGGCTTTGGCCAAATGTGTATCCCAGTGTTTGAATGTTCCACCACCCATTGCTTTTAGGGTAGTCTTTAAGAGTCCATTATATCGTTCAATTTTCCCAGAGGCTGGTGCATGATAAGGAATGTGGTACACCCATTCAATGCCATGCTCTTTGGCCCAAGTGTCTAGGAGAGCATTTCGGAAATGAGTCCCATTGTCTGACTCGATTCTTTCTGGGGTACCGTGTCGCCACAGGACTTGCCTTTCAAGGCCCAGGATTGTATTCCGGGCAGTAGCATGCGATACAGGATATGTTTCTAGCCAGCCGGTGGTTGCCTCCACCATGGTAAGCACGTAGCGTTTGCCATGGCGGGTTTGTGGGAGGGTGATGTAATCGACCTGCCAGGCCTCCCCGTATTTATATTTCATCCACCGTCCTCCGTACCAAAGTGGCTTCAACCGCTTCGCTTGCTTAATTGCGGCACACGTCTCACATTCATGGATAACTTGTGCAATAGCATCCATGGTTAAGTCCACCCCTCGATCTCGAGCCCATCTGTATGTTGCATCTCTCCCTTGATGACCTGAGGAATCATGAGCCCATCGAGCTAGGAATAATTCACCTTTATGTTGCCAGTCTAGATCTACCTGTGCCACTTCAATCCTAGCAGCCTTATCTACCTGATGGTTGTTTTGATGTTCCTCCATGGCTCGACTCTTAGGTACATGGGCATCAACATGACGTACCTTTACAACAAGCTTCTCTAATCGGGCAGCAATGTCTTGCCATAAGTCTGCAGCCCATATGGGTTTGCCTCTACGCTGCCAGTTGTTCTTTTTCCACTGTTGCAACCAACCCCACAGGGCATTAGCTACCATCCATGAATCAGTATAAAGGTAGAGCATTGGCCACTTTTCTCTCTCAGCAATGTCCAAAGCTAACTGGATGGCCTTCACCTCAGCAAATTGGCTTGATTCACCTTTTCCTTCAGTGGCTTCTGCTACTTGTCTTGTAGGACTCCATACAGCAGCTTTCCATCTTCGGTGCTTTCCCACAATGCGACAGGAGCCATCGGTGAACAGAGCATATCGCTTCTCATTCTCTGGCAGTTTGTTGTAAGGTGGGGCTTCTTCAGTGCGTGTCACCTCCTCGTCCTCTGGTGACATCCCAAAATCTTTGCCTTCTGGCCAGTCTGTGATCACTTCCACAATTCCTGGGCGATTAGGGTTTCCTATTCGAGCCCGCTGAGTAATTAGTGCAACCCACTTGCTCCACGTAGCATCAGTGGCATGATGTGTAGAAGGGACCTTCCCTTTGAACATCCAGCCCAGCACCGGCAGTCGGGGTGCCAGGAGGAGCTGGGCTTCAGTTCCAATCACTTCTGAAGCGGCTCGAACCCCTTCATAGGCGGCCAGTATTTCCTTTTCTGTTGGAGTATAATTGGCCTCAGATCCTTTGTAGGCCCGACTCCAAAACCCCAGCGGTCGACCTCTAGTCTCCCCTTGTGCTTTCTGCCAGAGACTCCAGGTAGGGCCATTTTCCCCAGCTGCAGTGTAAAGCACATTTTTAACATCTGTCCCTGTCCGGACAGGCCCAAGGGCCACTGCATGGACTATCTCACGCTTGATCTGCTCAAAGGCTTGCTGCTGCTCAGGGCCCCATTGGAAATCATTCTTCTTCCGAGTTACGTGGTAGAGTGGGCTCACAATGAGGCTGTAGTTTGGGACATGCATTCGCCAAAAACCTATGGCACCTAAGAAAGCTTGTGTTTCCTTTTTGTTGCTTGGTGGAGACATAGCTGCTATTTTATTGATAATGTCCATTGGGATCTGACGACGCCCATCCTGCCATTTTATTCCTAAAAACTGGATTTCTCTTGTAGGCCCCTTGACTTTACTTTGCTTTATAGCAAAACCAGCTTCCAAAAGGATTTGAATTATCCTTTTTCCTTTCTCAAATACTTCCTCTGCTGTATTGCCCCATACAATGATGTCATCAATGTACTGCAGGTGCTCTGGGGCTCCACCCTTTTCCAGTGTGGTCTGGATTAGTCCATGGCAAATGGTAGGGCTGTGTTTCCACCCCTGGGGCAGACGATTCCATGTGTATTGGATGCCCCTCCAAGTGAAAGCAAACTGTGGCCTACACTCTGGTGCCAGTGGTATTGAGAAGAAAGCATTTGCAATGTCAATTGTGGCATACCACCTGGCTGGCTTTGACTCCAATTCATATTGAAGTTCCAGCATGTCTGGTACAGCAGCACTCATACCTGGAGTGACTTCGTTTAGGCCACGATAATCCACTGTCAGCCTCCACTCTCCATCGGACTTCCGCACTGGCCATATGGGACTGTTAAAAGGTGAGCGGGTTCGGCTGATCACCCCTTGGCTCTCCAGTTGACGAATCAGCTTATGGATGGGGATCAGGGAATCCCGGTTAGTGCGGTATTGTTTCCTGTGCACCGTCGTTGTAGCAATTGGCACTTGCTGCTCCTCAACCTTCAACAACCCCACAACAGAAGGATCATCTGAGAGTCCAGGCAAAGCACGCAATTGCTCAGTGCCTTCTGTCTCCAAAGCAGCTATTCCAAAAGCCCACCGGTACCCTTTCGGGTCTTTAAAATAACCTCTACGAAGGTAATCTATACCTAAAATGCATGGAGCTTCTGGGCCAGTCACAATTGGGTGTTTCTCCCAGTCCTTCCCAGTTAAGCTCACTTCAGCCTCTAACACAGTCAATTGTTGGGACCCCCCTGTCACTCCAGAAATGCTGACAGGTTCTGTCCCTACATGATTCGATGGCATTAGAGTACACTGGGCACCAGTATCCACCAGAGCCTTGTACTCCTGTGGGTCTGACATACCAGGCCATCGGATCCACACAGTCCAATAAGCACGGTTATCCCTCTCCTCCACCTGGCTGGAGGCAGGGCTCCTCTATTGTTGCTGATCATATTGGCTGCTCACTGGTGCAGCCTTCTTCCTGGCAAAATCGCGTTGTGCGGTTCTTTTACCTCGCAGCTCATTTACTCGTGCCTGGAGGGCTGAGGTGGGCTGCCTATGCCACTTCCTCATGTCCTCACCATGATCACACAGTTCAAACCACAGCTGCTGTCGCAGCGTGTCTCATGGTGTGTACCTTCTGCATCCTCCCTTCTGGGATGATGGACGCTTTCTCCCAGTAGCTGCAACATTGCCCCATACGGGTTGGGAGTTGCACAAATTTTTGTCAAGTCGTTCGACCAGTTTCTCTACCGCTGCAATCACAGATTGGGAAACATTGTCCTGATATTTCCGGAGTCGGCAGGACACTTCACCTACAGTTGGTGGATACATATTATCCCAGTCTATTGATGCTAATGAATTGGTGTGCCCTGCTGGTGCACTTCGTACAACCTTACGCCACATATCTGGGGTGCATACAACTTCATCAGGGTCAGAGTGCCATTTGCCCAGATCATAATAAATGATCTCCCGTACAGCTAATTCTCTCAGGTACTGGATAACTGCCTCTATGTTGTTACACTTGGGTGACTGACATGTAATATAGTCCTTTATGGGATACCTTTCCTCCACACTTGACAGTAGTCGCCTCCAGAGGCTGAGGGTTTCTGGCTTTTTCCCAATTTCCTTGTCAATGCCTCCTTCTCTAGCTAGGGATCCCAACTGCTTGGCCTCCCTGCCATCTAATTCCAGACTATCGGCCCCTTGATCCCAGCATCGGAGCAACCAAGTGATGATGTGCTCACCTGGGCGGCGGCTGAAATCTTTTCGAACCTCACGCAGCTCACTCAGGGTCAGGGATCGTGTGACAACCTCTGATTCTGCCTCATCCTGAAATGCCTGAGATGGCCCTGCTCTATCCTGAGGGGCTTGAGATGGCCCTGTTTTATCCTGAGGTGCTTGAGATGGCCCTGCTCCATCCTGAGATGCTTGAGATGACCCTGAGTCATCCTGACATGCTCCAGATGGCCCTGATTCATCCTCATCCTTCACTACACGAACTGATTTCCTTGTTTGTTTCCTCTTTTGTACGGGAGCAACAGACACTGGTGGGGGTTGGTTTTTTGTTTTATCAGCAGTATCTGCTGTAGGGGTTGCAGTAGCTGCAGCATCGGTTGGACAAGTTGCAGTAGCCACAGTGCTAGTCACAGTGTCCTTAGTGCTAGTCACAGTGGTTACAGTAGCTGCAGTGCCAGTCATAGGGGTTGCAGCAGCTGCAGTCTTTGCTGGTCTGTTTTCATTCCTTTCCCTCTGACAGTGCTGACAGTACTGACAGTGCTGCCTGTTATCAAGCAATGTTTTGTAAATAGTGGCCAGGGCCCAGCACAGTGCAGTAAGGTGTGTATCTCTGGCAAACTTAGAGCGTTTTCTTTTCAGATATGCAGTCACTTTTTCAGGGTCTTGTAACTGCTCAGGAGTGAAACTCCAAACCACCGGAGTTAAGAAAGTGCCTAGGTACTTGCCCATGCTCTGCCACTTGCCCTGCCACTCACGATTATCTGGCCTCGCAGAAAAATCTTGAGTGGTATTCATAAACCTCTGCTTAATATTTGACAACAACTGAACCGTCTGCACCAAACCGAGAAGCACCAAAATGCTAGTTAGAATATCCCAGGGATACTGAAAGTTTTTAAAGACTGCTAGCAGAGCTGTTGTATTTATCCCAAAGGAAAAGAAAGCAGAACTCCCACCATACCAGCTGCCGTTACTAAACTCTTCCTGTCCAAAGAATGGACAGGGCAGCAAGCTCTCATACAAATACCAGCACAAGTTCACGATCCTCAATATTACTGTATCATAGATTGTCATCACAAAAGACAAGAACCAGACCAGAAAACGCAGCCTCGACATGGTAAAAAATCCTGCCAGGATTGCACACAGCATACGGTAGTTTCGCGGCCACAGCTGTGACCACAGCCATGTGAATAAATACCACAGCATCGTGATCGGAGACTGCTTAAACAACAGTACTTATCACAACTTTGTCTTAATTACTATAGGGTCAGGGTCAGATCTACCGTTATCCCAACCTTTCGGGCCCCACGTTGGGCGCCAAAAAGACTGTCGTGGTTTCACCCCAGCTGTGGGCCGAGATCCACGCAGCTGCCTGCTTCTTAAAGTAAAAGAGCAGGGGAAGAGGGAAAAAGGGGGAAACAAGGGAAGGGAAAAGGAAGGGGAAATAACTCCAAACCCAAGAAACTAAGAGGCCCGTGGGTTGGGATAAGGAGCGTTTACTAAGAGAACAGAAAGATCAAATATCCCAATGCTAACAGGACTTTAGAGCAAAAGAAGATGAAACTCTTGATCCCCACTGCAGTTTCTCCCCGACCCACACAACTCAGGCCGTACCACCCAGAGCTGTCCCGGAACCCGACCGTCCCCCCAAGCAGCACGCGTCCCGCCACCGCCCCTCTTCTTCCTCCCCTCAGCCCCCCGTTCTCCTGGGCAGGACGTCATTGCCATGGAATACTCTCTTTGGCCCATCTGGGTCACCTGTCCTGGCTTCGCCCCTCCTTTCTCAAGAATAGAGAAATAGGAAGAAGCTGAGAAAGTCCTTGACTGTCTGACTGCAACTAAGAACATCAGGGTGTTCTCAGCACTGCTTTCATTGTAACTCCCAAACACAGCATCCCATCAGCTGCTACAGATGGAGTTAACTCTATCCTGACTGAAACCAGGACAAGTGTATAGTGTATATTAATACAACTAATAATGTAAGTTAACAATAAATAATATAATTAATTATTATAATAAAAGTAATCATGACGATATGATTATTGTATATAATGATATTTACATCTTATAATATAATGATATATCAATATAACATTATAGAATACTATTATATAGCAGTATATTATTTATATAGGATAGTATAATAATGCAGTATTACAATATTACCATGATATTGTATAATTATTATATAAAAATTTTAATACATTATTTTAAATATTATATCATACTATATATGGTGTGTATGTGTGTATATATATACACACACACACATATATAACAACTTCAGCAAGACCTGTTCTGGGAGAGGTTACCCACTGCAAGCAGAAGATTTAGGGATGATCAGGAGAGAGAACACGCTCCCTGAAGTCACCATTAGCTTGTTGGAAGGGCACTGGTGTGCTGTGGGGGGACCGGGTCTGAGTGGCTATTCTCTCTCATCAGGAAATTTTCTTTCTGATCCCAGGTAAGTCAGAGGCACCAAGCACTTTACAAGGCTTTACTCTGTGTGTGGGTTTGCTATCTTTTTGGTGCCAGGACTGAGATAAATGATGAGCATCCTGCCCAGGCTTCTGCGTTGCTCTCTGAGGGATGAGCTCCCACAACTTACGCATGAGGAAGATGTCAAATAAAGACTAATTCTACAAAAACCTGCCATGAAAGACTGTATCACAACACCCTGCCTTGGTCTCATCCTCCTGAAAAGGCTGTATATATATATATACACACACATGTGTGTGTCTATGTATATAAAAGTCAATTAGATTTCCTCATATCTTACTTCTTTAGATGAATATAATAATTTTTTTCCCCAGAAACTGCAATGAGCAATGCAATCCCTATTTTAACACAGCATTCAGCTTTAAAGTAAAAATGTATATATTAAAAAAAAAAAAAGGAAACGATGCAGGATGGAGAGGAATCCAGACAGAAGCTCTGTTTTGGTAACAGAAGCCCACCTAGGCTGAGCACAGGTAGGATTTTAGGAGTCAAGAGAGAAGAGCTCACAAACCCATTTATGCCGCATTTCAAGGGCGGCCCTGAGCCTGCCTCTGAACCCACTGAGTGCATCTGGTGTCAAGCACACCAGGTTTGCTGGAGATGTGCTGAAAACATGAACTTTTCTTTTTTCTTTCCCTGACAGATGAAACATTATGAAATGTGAAATAACAGAACTGCAGGTGCCAGAAAATAATGTAATTTCTCCATCTCCTCGAGAGTTTGTTTATCTCCCTCTGAAGAGCAGGACATTCTCCACTGAGGGAAGGTGTTGTGATGCTCCCCTTACCCAGGTCCCTCCAAGTGAGCAGGGATGTTTAGTAGTAGTCACCATCTGAGCTGAGCATCTGCCAGTGAAAGGGGATGTTATACCTGCTGGTGTGTTACATCCCTTCAGTCTCCGTCCCTGTCAGTGGTTGGGGACACAGCCTTCTGTGTCCTATCAAGAAACAGGACCTGACCTGCACTCACCAGGTTTGCTTCACCCGATTTTTAGTGCTGCTTTCCCAAAAAAACAGAAATCTGGGCTCATTTTCCACCAGTCTTCACCTTTTCCTACTGGGAGCAAGGCTTACCACACCAAAACAGAGCTGCCATAGTGACTGAAACATTTATTTCACTCCACCCAATAAAAATTACCGGTTATTTTTGTTTACATGCACCCTGGCTATCCTGTCAGCCTCCCAAAGCATCCCCCCTAGATGAGCAGGGGTACACCTCTTGATACTTGTGGAGCAATAGCTATCTTGGAGACAGCTGAAAGGAGGGAGAATTAGACACAGAGTCAGGTAAAGACATTGTGAGATTGATTAATGCACTTTTAACCTCTTTGCATCTCCCTTAAAGCAGTATGGAAGTGTTAGGTGATGGACAGCTAACCTCCTAGCTCCCTAATTGGCCTAACTGACTCTGCCTTGTCCTTGATGTGGCAGTGCTTTCTCAAGGTGGGGCAGTTTTGTTCCCTTCTTAGCCTTCTTTTCTGGCTGCTGCCAAACCATTAGCTTTGAATGAGTCATGAACAGAAAGGGATGCATTAACCAGTTCTCCAAGTGCTGTAAGTGAAGATACCCTCATCCAGGATGTTACCAGATCTTTCCTGTGAACACCTTAAAGCGCATCATACATTTAAAATGTGGAATAACAGAGTCCTGAACTATCAAAACTGTGTGAGCTATATTTAGGGATTAATATATGGGGCAGAAAAATGTGCTAAGCTGAGAGTAACCCTGCAAAAATCTCAGCATCCAGTTCTGCACTTGAAGCCACGGGGATGTTCTTGGAGGGTGAAAAGATTCATGTAGTGCTGCCAATTGCCTAGGGCAACCCCCACGTTAGGAGCTGCTGAAGGGACCAGTGCCCTTCAAGTGTGCAGCCAAGGGTCTCTGCCAGCAGCTATACCCTTTACAATGAAGATGGTATAAGATGTTGGATTACAGCTTCTGACAGGATCCCTGCCTTGCTCCTGAGAAACCTGGCAATGATGACTTACCACTGCCCTGTTGAGGGAGCAAGGTGTTAATCTTTCCAAGGCTGGTTGCAGGGACAGCCGTTGTAACCTTGGATGGAGAACAGGATCCTACTGACCAGGAACTGGCACCAGGTTGTGCTGCTTCTCTTTCTTGCAGCCCTATTTCGTGTGGCAATTTGTATCATCCTGCCAAAGTACGTGAGGAGTTTTGCATTACTTGTCTCTCCTGCTAGATTTTACTTTGTGGGACCTGGACCTACCTGCTTCCACTTTCTTTACACTTTCTGAAAAAGCTGAAGCAATAAAACCTCACTTGGGTTGTAGCATTCACAACAAGACATCCTATTGCAGGTTATGGGTAACATCATGCTGCTTGGCAGAAGAGCTGGTTAGAGACACTTGGCAGGTCTCTGTAACCCTGTTTCCATGTGCCCATGACTTTCTGTGAGGAGATGACACCTGTCTGATCCCAAAGTGAGCTCTGCTGTTCATCAGTCTGAGAAGAAATAGCATACCTACAGAAGCCCAGTGAAGTGAACGGAGACAGCGTCAGCATCCAGCTGAGCAGTGAAGGGCCTGGTTGAGCTCAGAGGGGCCTGGTCATCCTCAGGGGGTCTTGGTTGAGCTCAGAGAGCTGGTGTGGTGGCCCTGCCTGTCCTTCACGTGGCTGGACTGCTGTGGACCACGAACACTCCATAAGTGTATCCAAAGTGGTTTGGTTGGGAGGCTGCCTTGCCTGACTCACCATCTGCAGAGCAGGTGTCTCGGACTGAAGCTAAGTGTCTAGAGCAGTGATGTGTAGGTGTCACACCTCTTCCATCTTCTTGTTACTCATTCCCAACTGCACTGGGCATGAGTCATGTTTAACAGAGCTTTACTCCAGGTGACTCCTTTCACCCCAGGTGAAACATTGTGCTGTTTCTGAAGAAGACAGGCACCAAGGGCTTTGGACAAGGTGACAGACCCAGAGTTCCCCCAGGCTGATTTTCACATGCAATATTCATACAGAATTTGCAGAACTGTGGGTGGAAGGTGCTGGAAGGCAGGAAGGGATTTCTGCTCTTGTCTTCCCTGCCCTTCCTTTCCCTCCCAGTCTGAGCTGTGACTCAGACACCGAGGCTCCACTCCTCCAGCTGACTGCTGATCCACCTCCTCCCCCACCTTTGGGTTCACTCCATTGGGTGCATCCCTGACATGCAGCGCAGGTGAGTCTGCCTCGACTCATCTACTCCTCTGCATGCAGAGGTGAATCAGATGGTGATTCCTGTCACCTTCACTCCCGTGTCAAGTACAGCCCTTGAAAAATGAAGGAGGACTCTTGGCTTGTGCTTGTACAAAGGATGGAGAATAAAAACATTTACTCCTTTCACTCATACCCAAATAATTTCCTTTAGACATGTCTCAGAGTGCCTGAGATACAATTATGTCATGGTTAAGCAAGGCATTTCTATGGAACATGTGATTTTGCTGGTATATAGCTACAGGTGCACAGGAGGACAGGAAAGGCAGCAAGTATCAAAGTTCGTCTGTTGAGAAGGGGCCTGTTTTTAACTGATCTTTTGTTGGTATGATTTGCTGTGTAGGGGCCAGGACATAGCTCCTGGTCTCCGAGGAAGCATTCTGTCTGCAGTATGCCCCACTGTGTTTAGGCAAAATATTGTACATGGCTCACATGTCCTACAAAAGAATTGTCAGTAAATAATGGGCAAACTGCATGTGCAGGGCAGTACTCGTGCAGTCATGTGTTTGAATATTCCTTTCTGGGATGATGGAGCATGTGTGATTCTGCTGCATGTATTTTATACAAACCTGAGATAAATCACAGGGTCACAGAGCTGTAGGGGTTGGAAGGGACCCCCAGAGCCCATGGGGTCCAACCCCCTCCCAAAGCAGGGTCCCTAGGACAGGGCACACAGGGCGGTGTCCAGACAGGGCTGGAATCTCTCCAGAGAAGGAGACTCCACACCCCCTGGGCAGCCTGGCCCAGGGCTCCCTCACCCTCACTGGGGAAAAGTTCTTCCCCACATTGGGTGGGAACTCCCTGTGCTCCAACTTGAGCCCAGCGCCCCTTGTCCTGTCCCCACAGACACTGAGAAGAGGCTGCCCATGTCCCCTGTGTCCCACCCTTCAGCTCTTGATCCCCAGTGATCAGATCCCCTCTCAGGCTGCTTCTCTCCAGGATGAACAGCCCCAGCTCCCTCAGCCTTTCCTCCCAGGGGAGATGCTCCAGGCCCTTCATCCCCTTCACAGCCTCCTCTGGACTCTCTCCAGGAGATCCCTGTCCCTTTCATACAGCATACAGCATCTTCCCCACCACTTCTTCCCAGCCCACACATCCATCCTTCAGTGATACAGAGTCTTCTGTGAGGCCGCCTGCAGAGTGGGGCAGGGGCAAGTGGAGACCCAGATCTCTCTGTGTAGGTGCAGGAGCCAACGCAGCTGCAAAATGGGAGCATCTTACTGTGATCCTTCTCTTGTTCTCTACTCCTGGGCCTTAGGACACCACTCAAGGCAGCTGCCCCTCTGTGGGGCCAACCTCAGACCTCCTGGCTGCCTTTGGTGTGTTCTTTAGGTGACGGGGTGGTGTTGGACAGACAGTTGGACTTGATGAGCTGAGTGGTCTTTTCCAGCGTTAAAGGTTCTGTGATTCTGTCACTCTGGATCTTCATGCAGCCCATGAGCTGTGGAGGGCCAGGGGGCTGTTTGGAGCAAGGCTTCTGCTGGCAGAGGGGGTGTGTGGTTGATTCCCTGCACCCTCAGCTGGGAATAGCAGATGCACCTGAAGCCAAGCCTGCTGCTGCCTGTTCCAGAGGGAAGCCTTCTGCGTCCTGCTGGCAGCTCCAACGCAAAACAGTACCATCAGCAGCGAGACTGACGTAGGCAACAGGAAGCAGCAGCAAATGTTTCCATGCCTCTGAGGTGTAAGCTGTATCCTCTGTGTTACAAGCTCCAAGTGTGAGGAGATGCAGACTCCAAGAGTTGGGCTTGAAGGTGTGAAGCCTGCTCCACTGCTGGCACGGGAATGCTGGTCTGTATCCTCTTCGACCTGATGGGCTCTGGAGGCCCCTTCCAACCCCTAAAACTCTCTGATTCTGTGAACCCACAATGATAGAAGGATGCTGGGAGGGTGACTCTGAGTACATTAATTAGCTTCAAGGTTGCTTTAATTAATATTCCCTTACACGTTTCTGCCAGGCAGCAAACTGATCTTTCCTCCCCACACAGAGCCGTGTCTGTGCTCGGGAGGAAGGGTCACTGCAGTTCCAGGGCTCTGCACACAGGATGGCACAATGCTCACGGGGAAAATGAAAGGCTGCCTGAACCAAATTCCATGCCTCTGAACAGATGCCGAACTTGGGGGGACTGAAAGGACTTTCTACACCTCTGACTGAGCCAAGGATAGGGCGAAACAAGGGGATTTCGTCACCAGGGTATGACAAATGTTTGTGTCTGAGAAGCTCTCCTTGCAGTTGGCCTCTCTGTTCAGGCACAGGTGGTTCACTTGGAGGCTGACAAGGGGATGCTGTGGGCAGAGAGGCAGTTCCTGCTGCGATGGAGCCTTGCAATATTTCCAGTGGAGCAGTTGGAATGTGAGCCACAGGTTGCTTAGCACACAGCTTAGCCTCAGAAGGGGGCACGTTGATGTGAGGGCAACACAGATCCAAGGACTTTCTGCTTTGTTTAACTCCTTTTGGACTTATGGTGCTGAAAAACCTTTGTGGGTTCACAGTCACAGACTCACAGAGCTGTAGGGGTTGGAAGGGCCCCCCAGAGCCCATGGGGTCCAACCCCCTGCCAAAGCAGGGTCCCTAGCACAGGGCACACAGGGCGGTGTCCAGATGGGGCTGGAATCTCTCCAGAGAAGGAGACTCCACACCCCCTGGGCTCCAGATTGAGCACCAAGGAAGGATGAGTCTTTAGTGAAAGGTGAGGGAGAATCTCTCCAGGACCTGTGTAGGGAATGCAGGGGGATGCAGCAGGCACCTTGCTGCCTTCCAGCTCTGCCGAGCATCCTCTGCGCTCCCTGGTACCATGGCCAATGGTCAGGGACAACGCAAGGCATCACTGGGCTCCTATAAGGTCAGCGTCTGCAGAGTGTGACCTGGGTGAGGAGTCTGCAGGGTAGGGGAGGAGAGGTGCTGTTTGTGAGGTGATGTTACTTCTCTTTGAGTGTGGGGCGGATTAAAGTGTTTATCAACCCCGAAAGAGTCACAAAGTTGTGCCAGCACAGCTACCTGCTCCCCAGGCAGGGAACAGATGCCACACAGCAGGGCCAGCTCCACATGGCAGCATCTTCACAGATTCACAGACTGATTGGCATTGGCAGGCACCTCTGGGGATCACCCCATCCCTGCCAAATCAGGGTCCCCTCGAGCAGGCTGCACAGGACAGTGCCCAGGATCATGGGGTGGGAATGTCTCCAGAGATGGAGGGAGACTCCCCAGCCTCTCTGGGCAGCCTGGCACAGGGCTCTGCCACCCTCCCAGCACAGAAGTTCCTCCTCAGGGTCAGGGGGAACTTCCTCTGCTCCAGGCTGTGCCCACGGCCCCTTGTCCTGTCCCTGGGCCCCCCTGAACACAGCCTGAGCCCTCCTCCTGAGCCCACCCCTCAGGGGTTTATCAGCACTGAACCCCTCTGTGCCGGAATGGCTCCTCACAAAAGCCACCAGGGCTCGTTGGGGCGGGAGAGGACAGCTTGCCTTTTGTCCGTCTGCTTCCCACACAGAGGCTCCTCCACCTCCACTGCTCTCTTGCTCGGTGCCCCGTGGCTTCAGGTTTGACAGGAGGGGGATGGCTGGGTGGGATACCCCACACCCCTGGAGCTGCTGCTCTTCTGGGGAGGGAAGACCACAATACACTTCATGGATCCCTGCGGAGGCTGCTGGGGTTGCGAATGATGACTAGCAGGACTCGGATCCTCCTAGCCTTAGGAACATTGGTTTATGAATGAGAATTAAAATTAGGTGCTCTGGTATTTCTTCTGAATGGTGACGTACTGCTTCTTTATTTTTAATTTTCATTAATGCTGCCTCTGGCTGCTCGTTCTGTGGGCTGGGTGAGTCAGGCAGCCCCGCTGCAGTGTCAGTGTGTGCAGGTGCTGGGGGGAAGGCTCACGTCAGGCAGCTTCGCTTCCAAACTTTCTGACCCCCGCTGCCCCCCATCCCCAAAAGAAGTGCTGAGGAGGTGCATAATCGAGTGTTAGCTGCGTAATTTACTCTGAGAGATCAGTTCAACACATTAAAGGATAAAGACGTGCACAGCTTCCTGCCTGAGAGGGAACAAGTATCACGTAAGTGCCAAGCCCAGCCTGTATTTCCCTGGAGCTGGAAAGCAAAGGCTGTACCCCTCTGCCATTAATTCCCAGGTAAAACACAGAGTCAGCTTTAGCTGTCTCTAGCTCACATCTCTGAGCCAGCTCCCACTTCCTTCCATCTGCAGCAGTGGTGAGGATTAGCGTAATATCCCCAGACTGGTTGCTTCCCTCCCCAACACACCATCCCCCTGGGACCATCCCCATCCACAGACCCTCAGGGTCCTCTCAGTGGTCACTCTGCAGCATTCCAGCTGCGATGCAGCCCTGGCACCATGATGGGCAGATGCTCAGGAACCACTTCTGACTTCCAGCCCAAAGCTGCCCCTGGCACCACTGTCCCCTTCCAGCTCACTGGTACCTTCTGCCCTAAAATGCCAGTGTTTAACCCTGTATGTTTATTGAAATCAACCCTACACCCCCCAGACCGCCTCTTCCTGGGCTAAACACCTAAACCTTCCTTGCCTCTCCTCCTGCTAAGGTGTCCTGGTCAATGACTGAACACAAACACCATTAATTAATGCAATGTGTAGCACCGACTACGAGAACTCATGGGGAAAAACCAGCATGAACAAATAATGTACAGGCTATGGGAAAAGGGTGAAGTGATGTCTCCATGGCATTTCATTCTGAAAGGAACAGCAAAAACTTCCTCTGTGGTTGGGGGTAGCATACTGCCCTGTCTCCTTTTACTGCTGGAATTCTGCTGGGGTATTTCACTTTTACAGTGAGAGCTCAGCAGAGGTGCTGCTGACTCAGCAGGTTCAGAGCAGATCAGATAAATCTACCAACCTGGATGCTTATCAGTAACGTGTCCAAATTTGGCGGCACCACCTAGACCAAAAAACAGTCAGGAACTCTTCTGAGAGCAAGTTCTTCAACAAACCCTCAGCAGCTGACAGTTCCAGACTGGTTGGGAAGCCTGTGGAATGAACTGTGTTGTAGCAGCCAGGTGACAGGGCCAATGCTCAAAGCTGTGGGGTCACATCTGTCACAGTGCCACTTGCTCGCTGGGAATGCACCCACCTGGGAGAAACCTGTCCTTGTCCTCCTGTCTTCATCAAATCACAGCCTCACAGAGCTGTCGGGGTTGGAAGGGCCCTCCAGAGCCCATGGGGTCCAACCCTCTGCCAAAGCAGGGTCCCTAGGACAGGGCACACAGGGCCGTGTCCAGACAGGGCTGGAATCTCTCCAGAGAAGGAGACTCCACACCCCCTGGGCAGCCTGGCCCAGGGCTCCCTCACCCTCACTGGGAAGAAGTTCTTCCCCACATTGGGGGGAACTCCCTGGGCTCCAACTTGAGCCCATCGCCCCTTGTCCTGTCCCCACAGACACTGAGAAGAGGCTGCCCATGTCCCCTGTGTCCCACCCTTCAGCTCTTGATCCCCAGTGATCAGATCCCCTCTCAGGCTGCTTGTCTCCAGGCTGAACAGCCCCAGCTCCCTCAGCCTTTCCTCACAGGGGAGATGCTCCAGGCCCTTCATCCCCTTGGGAGCCTCCTCTGGACTCTCTCCAGGAGATCCCTGGCTGTTTGATCCCAGGGAGCCCAGCCCACACATAATACTGTGAGTCTGTGAGCCCGATGTCACGCTGATCTGCAGAGTCCCAGAAGGTGCCTGAGATACTGGGCCCACTCTCTGCTCTCTGATCCATCCCCATCTGAGGACAGCAGGACTCATCACAGCAGCACTTCCATCCACCCATCACAACCGTGAGGGATGCTGCTGACTGCAAACACACTGAGCTCTGCACAGCTGGGAGGCAACACCGCCGGCTGCCCTCTCTCCCCACCACAAGTCCAGCGTGTGTGCTACAGGAGCCAAGGCGGAAGCTGATGCAGGAACCAATGCTGGAGCCTTCCAGCTCTCTCCAGTGGCCTCAGGGAGAGCTGGACAGGGCTGAAAGAGAAGCAGGGAGAGAAACATCCCATATTTAAACTGGGCTGGAAAGAGGTTGGAAATACTTCTCAGCTCCTCTGTCTCTTCTTGGGAAATTTCGCAGTTCTAATCTGTAACACAGAGAAACAAGGAGATAAGATAAAATACAATAAAATAAAACAAAATAAATCAAAATAAAACAAAGCTAAAAATAATAAAATAAACAATAAAAGCAAAACAAAGCAAAATGAAAATAAAATCAAGTAGTAATAATAATGGTAGCTAACAATAAACTAATAACTAGCTAATAAGCTAATGAAAGTTCTTGCTTGATTTTCAAGCCAACCTGAGATTTCCATCTGAAGATGCTGCACTTTCCTGCCCCTCAGGTCCCACAGCAGCCCAGCCCCAGCTCAGTCCAGCACCAGCTCACAAGCAGAGGTCACTCCACATCTCACAACCAGCACCCTGCTCCCTTGTTCCTCGCACCTTCCTGGGAAGCAGCTGGCACAGGCTCATAAGGGCAGAGGGGAGATGGAATTTAACAGAGCTTGATCCATCCCGGCGGTGCCTCTCCTCCTCTGCAGGCACCTCACAGGCATATCAAACAGATCTCATGCTGTTGGTCCTTAGGTGTCCAGCCACACATGGCAGCTCGTTAACCAGCAGCGTGAGCCCAACCACTGCCACTCCAATCCCCACGGTACCCCAGCTCCAATCCCCATGGTATCCCAGCCCAAATCCCCATGGTACCCCAGCCCCAATCCCCACGGTGTCCCAGCTCAAATCCCCATGGTACCCCAGCCCCAATCCCCATGGTGTCCCAGCTCCAATCCCCATGGTATTCCAGCTCCAATCCCCATGGTACCCCAGCCCAAATCCCCATGGTGTCCCAGCTCCAATCCCCATGGTATCCCAGCCCCAATCCCCATGGCACCCCAGCCCCAATCTCCATGGTATCCCAGCAGCCACCCTGGTGCTCCAGCCTGTATGGAGCGTGCTGGCTGTTGGCAGCATAGCAAGTGCTGGCAGATGGATGTCATACAGTCCTGTTAGCACCTCGATTCAGCATCAGCTGCTGCCATTTGTCATCGAGAAGGTGACAGAGAGCCCACCAGCAGCCCTCTGCACAGAGGAGATAAAAGGGGACAGTGGGCTGGGTGAAGGGAGGTGTGGAGTCTCCTTCTCTGGAGAGATTCCAGCCCCGTCTGGACACCGCCCTGTGTGCCCTGTGCTAGGGACCCTGCTTTGGCAGGGGGTGGGACCCCATGGGCTCTGGGGGTCCCTTCCAACCCCTACAACTCTGTGAGTCTGTGATTCTGTGATACGTGTGTGTGTATATATATATATATATATATATGTCTATGTGTGTCTATTGCACTCTGAACTGAGGGAGGAAGGAGGACGAGACAGAGGAGGAGATCACGGAATCACAGGCTGAAGGGGGTTGGAAGGGACCTCTGGAGACCATCGAGCCCAACCCTCCCCCAGATGTTCTGCAGCTTCTTATGAAGAGAACAAGATCCTGAAATGCTGCCACACAGTCACGGGTGTCCCAACCCAGCCACACCACCGTTCATCACCCCCAGTTATTTCCCAGTTTATCACAGTGGGCCGGTGCCGAAACAAGGCTGTCGCACTGTGTGAGATGTCTGCTGGTAAGCACAGGGGAGGCTCCTTCATTCTCTTGTTAAACTTGGCTGCAACCCTTGTTCTCCTGCTATCAGCCTGCGCAGACATGCTGGAGACAATGACATGAGAACTTGGGAAGTGAACATAAGGATGTTAATAGGGGGCATTGTAACACGTTTAGGACACTCATCCACGTTATTCAGGCACTCACCTCAGCTTAAAAAATTGGTGCTACAGAGAGGGCACCGTGTCAGTCACACTACTAACACATAAAGCTAATTAAAAAAAATTTTGGGCAAAATATTTACCTGAGAGAAGTGGGAGGAGCTGGTGGTACCTGTCCTTCCTGGGAAGAACCCTGCCTATGCTTGCATTGAATCATAGAATCATAGACTGCTCTGGGTTGGAAGGGACCCCAAGGGTCCCAGAGCTCCAACCCCCTGACACAGGCAGGGACAACAACCTCCAGGCCTGGAGCTACACAAGGTTGCCCAGGGCCACAGCCAGCCTGGCCTTCAACACCCCCAGGCACGGGGCACCCACCCCCTCTCTGGGCAGCCCCTGCCAGCCCCTCACCACTCTCTCTGCAAAGAACTGCCCCCCAATCTCTCCTCTTCCCCTTCCCTCCTCCAGCTTCACTCCAGCCCCCTTGTCCTGCCAGGCTCTGCCCTTTCACAAGCCCATTCCCCTCCTGTTCCTCTGCTCCCTTCAGGGACTGGCAGGCTGCAATGAGGTCCCCCCAGAAGCAGCCTTCTCTTCTCCAGGCTGACCCAGCCCAGCTCCCTCAGCCTCTCTCCTGAGGGAGCTGCTCCAGCCCTCTGATCACCTTCGTTCCATCAGGTCCTCGCACACTGAGCTTCTCCACCAGCTTCCATGCAACATCTCTGTTTTAGACCTTCCTTTTCCTGGTGCTTGCTGTGGCTAGAGCAGAAATATCTCTTTTCTTCTCCGTTCCTCTGTGCCCAGGAGAGGGGAGAAGTGTGGTATGTGCTCAGACGGACGTTTCTTCCTGAAGTGTGAATGCAGCACAAGGATTCTGGGCTCTTGCTGACAGCCCTGGCACGCACCTCTGCGCCCTCTGGTTCCTTTACCCCAGCACGAGAAGTGAGAGGGAGAGACGCTGAGTGCTATGTTTGTTCTTCCTTCGTCTTCCAGAAATTCATCTGTTGGCTTAGGATTTTCTCCAAAAATGTACCTCAGCTCCTCAATAACTCTGTGCCATGCTGTGCTCTTTTGCCTTTTTTTATTTTTTCCTGTAAGTTTCCTGCATTGTGTGTTTATGCCCTAACGCTCCCAGCCACTTTTTGTCTCCGGGCTGTTAATAAAAAGAAGAAAATCCAGAAATTCCCATTAAAAAAGTGCCATGAGGATGGAAAGTACATGCATACAGAAAGCGTGGCAGAGAGTGCAGCATGTGATTTAATATTTTGCAACTGACCATGAGCCCGAGCTGGCAGGTAGTGTGATTTAGTACCACCAAAGTAAAATTCAGCTTTGGGATGACTTCCACAGGGCAGGAAAAAACAAAATTATTAAGATCTCACTTGGTTCTAGAACTTACAGATGTGAATCAGTTCTACCTGCCAGGAGGGTGCAGAGAGGTGGGCACTGGTCTCTTCAGCCAGGGGACAGCAGATGGGACGAGGGGCAATGGGCTCAAGCTGTGCCAGGGCAGGGTCAGCTCAGCTGGGAGGGCAAAGTTCTTCCCTGGCAGAGTTGTCAGGGCCTGGCCCAGGCTGCCCAGGGAGGGGGCTGAGTCCCTGCCCCTGGGTGTGTTTAACAGGGGGGAGATGAGGTGCTCAGGGAGATGGTTTAGCACAGGACAGGGACGGTGGGACTCCATGGGCTTAAAGGGCTTTTCCAACCCAGTGACTCTGGGATTCTGTGAATATCTAGTCTCCAAACAGTAAGAGTTTTGAAATGATTGCCCTGAGGTTAATCACAGCACCTGCATCACCTTGACTGGTCCTTGCTCCGGAGAGGAAACAGCTCCAGCAAAGAAATGCCCTCCTGGATCAAACAGCCTTGCTCTGCTGACCTGTCAGATTTAGTAAGAGCAGTCGATGAGGACTGTCACAATCTATGGTATTCCTTTGGAAGGCCAGCCTAAATCTCTGAGGGGGTGTGTGGCCTGCTTACAGGACAGACACAGACTACTGAGAACTGCCCAAATTTAGTTGTATTTTCCCACTTTTTAAAATTAAAGACAATATGTTTCTTCATGACTCTTGAACATTTCCCCCATTTAAAAATTGTTTGCCTGCTGCCAGAGAGCATCCAAATGTTGTCCTTCTGTTGAATTTTCAGTAGGAAATCCCTTATTCCTGGCTTGAGTTACTGTGAAATGCTGGTCCTGGTGTAAAGGAGTTTGGTCACTGAGCATGTCCTCTGGAACGCTGTGGGATAAGCACCCCGGTGCCATTTGTGTCCCTGGACTGCCAACTAATGTGTATCTTGAGTCCAAAAATTATGCCTTGCCTGGTAAATAATGGCATTTCCTGGGTGCTCTGCACCTGCTGGAGAAGGTGGAGTATGAGTCACCTTCAACATCCTGCCCAGCAAACTCCGAGAAGAGAGATGAGCTCGGTGCCCGCACAGGGGATGTGCTCATGGGTGCTGGGAAGGGAGAGCGGGCACAGGACAAGTGTGGGGCTGGGTAAGGTGCCCTGTCCCACTCCTGCGATGGCTCTTCTGAACTCCACAGCCTTTGCCTCCTGCCTTCTGCTCAGGGGCAAGTACTTCCCAACAGCCTCTGACTTGTAGAACACTGGCAATTTCCTCTGTTAGGTAAATTAAAAATCACAAACTCTGGGGTGACTTTATCCCAAGGGACCCCAAGCATGGCCGGCCATCTTTGTGTAGAGGAGCAGCACTTTCTGGAAGTACCTGCTGCTTCCTAGGAGGCATTTGTACTGCTTCGGTGAAAGATCATGCAGATTTGGAAGGGATGGTAAGTTGCTGGGCCCCCTGACGCAAAGCTGGGACATTGCCTGTGCCAAACACTGTAAAACATCACAAAAGCACAAGGAATGGGAACCTGGGATTCACAGAATCATGGAATCCCAGCCTGGTCTGGGTTGGAAGGGACCCCAAGGGTCACAGAGCTCCAACCCCCTGACACAGGCAGGGACACCAACCTCCAGGCCTGGAGCTACACAAGGTTGCCCAGGGAGGTTTAGTGTAACAGCACAGCTTTAATGAGAGCAAGAAGAGCGTATGCTCATGGGGGAGATTTTTGCTGGCCACATAGAACAGGAAACAACAGAGCGTTTGGCACGAGATCCATCCTCTCACACTTGTTTCTGGCAAGTTAATGTTTGCATACAGCTGCCACTGCTGCGGGAGGGGAGCGGCCATCAAAACACTGAGGGGAAGAAAAAAAAGCCCCAACAAAGCCATTTCATAGTCCTTGGCGACACGCTTCGTGCTCTGCTCGACAGCCATGAAATGCTGGAGAGCTGGAAATGACACGCGGGGCGATCAAACAGGGCCGCGGCCTTACGGCTGCTGGGAAGGAGCGCGCCAGGACGCGCGGCTGTGTCGGCCTGTAACGTTGGTGGGGTGTCCTGGTGGCTCTGGGTTGGGAGCCACTGGCAGCACTGCGGCTGTGGGAGATCTCTGACAGTGTGGGGCTCCAAACCTGTCCTGGTGTTGGGGTGCCTGGGACAGGAGACCCTGCAAGGAGCCATGTGCCATCCATCTTGCTGGAGGAATGTGTTACCACCCAGTCAGGCCTACTGTGAATGGTGGCCCAGGAGCAGTATGAGGAAGAAGCTACCTAGTCCACAGCAGAAGTTGCTGCTGCCACACAAACTGTCCAGATAACCACTGATCATTTCTGAAACGTGTAGACCAGAAAACATTCAGAGCTGCATGAGAACAGGTTACTGCTGGTATAGAACTCCCCATCCTCCTCCAGAACTGTTTTACAATTTTTCATAAGTTTTCCCTTAGCTTTTTCTTCCTCCTTCTTTTCCTACCACTTTTTTCAATCTACTGTGTCCAGAGCTGGGGCCCCAGGACAAGAGAAATCTGGGGCTGGTGGAGAGGGGTCAGAGGAGCCACGGAGATGATCAGAGGGCTGGAGCAGCTCCCCTCCAGAGAGAGGCTGAGGGAGCTGGGCTGGGTCAGCCTGGAGAAGAGAAGGCTGCTGCTGGGGGGACCTCATTGCAGCCTGCCCGTCCCTGAAGGGAGCAGAGGAACAGGAGGGGAATGGGCTTGTGAAAGGGCAGAGCCTGGCAGGACAAGGAGGCTGGAGTGAAGCTGGAGGAGGGAAGGGGGAGAGGAGAGATTGGGGGGCAGTTCTTTGCAGAGAGAGTGGTGAGGGGCTGGCAGGGGCTGCCCAGAGAGGGGGTGGGTGCCCTGTCCCTGGGGGTGTTGAAGGCCAGGTTGGCTGTGGCCCTGGGCAACCTTGTGTAGCTCCAGGCCTGGAGGTTGGTGTCCCTGCCTGTGTCAGGGGGTTGGAGCTCTGGGACCCTTGGGGTCCCTTCCAACCCAGAGCAGTCTATGATTCTATGATTCAACTTTTTATTCCTTCTTGAGGCACAGGCAAATATCAGTAGAACCCACCGGATCAGGAGAAAAAGAGGATGAGCCATTGCTCTGTTTTAATGCACTGTAGCTTTCTGGGGAAGCCTCACAAGCTAATTTGAGTTGCACTTCTTACTAAGACACTGTTAAAATAAAAGTTTTTGAAATTAAGTAAATTATGTAACAATAAACTATAAAAATGTTTAAAGGGCAAGTCACTATGAAGCTGTTGTACTGTGGTGGGAAGCTGCAGACAAACTGCTGTTATGTCCTGCAATGCTTTCAGCCTGCAACTTGTAAATTAGTACAGCACGTTGTGAAGTACAACAGCAGGGCATAGCAGCAAACCTGTGGGTTCTCTGCAAACAGAATCACAGAATCACAAGGTTGGAAAAGCCCTTTAAGCCCATGGAGTCCAACTGTCCCTGTCCTGTGCTAAACCATCTCCCTGAGCACCTCATCTCCCCCACTAAACACACCCAGGGGCAGGGACTCAGCCCCCTCCCTGGGCAGCCTGGGCCAGGCCCTGACAACTCTGCCAGGGAAGAACTTTGCCCTCCCAGCAGAGCTGACCCTGCCCTGGCACAGCTTGAGCCCATTGCCCCTCGTCCCATCTCCTGTCCCCTGGCTGAAGAGACCAGCGCCCACCTCTCTGCACCCTCCTGGCAGGGCAGGGGAGGTGGGGAGAAGGTCTCCCCTCAGCCTCCTCTTCTCCAGGCTGAACCCCCCCAGCTCCCTCAGCCGCTCCTCAGAGGATTTGCCCTCCAGCCCCTTCCCCAGCCTGGTTGCCCTTCTCTGGACACGCTCCAGGCCCTCCATGTCCTTCTGGTAGTGAGGGGCCCAGAACTGGGCCCAGCACTCCAGGTGCGGCCTCCCCAGTGCCCAGCCCAGGGGCACAGTCCCCTCCCCAGACCTGCTGGCCACGCTGGGTCTGGCCCAAGCCAGGATGCCCTTGGCCTTCCTGGCCAGCCGGGCACACTGCTGGCTCGTGGTCAGTCGGCAGCCACCCAGCACCCCCAGGTCCTTCTCTGCCTGACAGCTCTCCAGACAGTCTCCCCCAGCCTGTAGCGCTGTGTGCGGTTGTTGTGTCCCATGTGCAGCACTCTGCCCTGGGCCTTGTTAAACCTCATCCCCTTGGTCTCAGCCCATGGGCCCAGCCTGTTCAGACCCTTCTCAAGAGCCTCCCTCCCCTCAGGCAGATCAACACCTCCTCCCAGCTCAGTGTCCTCTGCAAACTGCCTGAGGGAACATCCCATCCCTTCATCCAGGTCACTGATAAAGATGTTGAACAGAACTGGGCCCAGGACTGAGCCCTGGGGGATGCCACTCGTGACCGGCCTCCGGCTGGATTTGGCTCCATTCACCTTTCCCCTTTGGGCCCGGCCATCCAGCCAGTTTGGAACCCAGCTGAGGGTCCCCCTGTCCAGGCCAGTGGCAGCCAGTTTCTCAGTCAGAATGCTGTGAGAAACTGTGTCAAAGGCTTTGCTCAAGTCCACGTACACCTCATTCACGGCCTTCCCCATATCCACTAAATGGGGAGCAGCAAGGGAAGAATGACTGCTCCCAAGTCCATCTTACATCAGTTTCACCCTCAAATGATTCCCATGAGGATCTTCAGAAAAGAGTGGAAAGCAGACCTGTAACCCCAGAACGGCACCTAGTTCTCTTAGGGTTGGAGAAGGCTTTTTGAGACATCCTTCCAGACAAACTGCGTAACTGACCATGAAATCCCAGGCTAAAAATGGGAACCAAAAAAGCAGGGACTGACTCATGGTCCACTTCAGCAAATGCCACCGCTTTACAAAAAATAAGGTGCCCTCTGGTGTGGGGATGCTTGCCTGCCTTGCTGTCTGCCTTGCTGGCCCAGCCTATTTCCAACGTGCCAAAGTAATTTTTTTTCTTAATTTATTATTTCACTATCAGCAGTTTCCTAACATTAACATGCACCATTTCCCTACAGTTCACCTGGGCTCATGGAATACGTTTATCACAGTGCCTGGACGCACCGTGTCACAGGTTGATGGCAGCACCCACCACAAAAAGGCTCCCATGTGGGTTTGCATCTCTGAGTGCTGCTGTGAGGGAAGGACAGCTAATCCTTTTCGGGCAAAGGATCACTTGCAGGAGGGAAGTTTTGCAGTTATGAGTTATTTCAAGGGGTTTTTCTTTGCACTGCGAAGCGTACACACTTCACTGCCTCCTGCCAGTGAGTGAGAGGTCCTGGAAGAGACAGGTAATTTTTTGGTCACGATTTAACTTGCTGCAGCTGTACATTTTCCTTCAGATCCTTGCTCTGGCTTTGGCACACGCCAGCAGTGATAAAACCCTGCCTATAAATCTGCTGCAGGCATCTGTGTGACACTGACACCTCGCAGCGTTTTTCACATAGTAAGAGTTGCAGCTGGTCTGAGTCATGCCACGTGCAGCTCCACGTCCAAACCAAACATGCCAGAGATGTGTGGTCATCCAGGCTGAGCCAGAAAAGGGAGGGAGGATGAAAGGAAGGAAGGAAGGAAGGAAGGAAGGAAGGAAGGAAGGAAGGAAGGAAGGAAGGAAGGAAGGAAGGAAGGAAGGAAGGAAGGAAGGAAGGAAGGAAGGAAGGAAGGAAGGAAGGAAGGAAGGAAGGAAGGAAGGAAGGAAGGAAGGAAGGAAGGAAGGAAGGAAGGAAGGAAGGAAGGAAGGAAGGAAGGAAGGAAGGAAGGAAGGAAGGAAGGAAGGAAGGAAGGAAGGAAGGAAGGAAGGAAAAGAATGAGGAAAGATAAAGAAAGGAGAGAGGGGAGGGGAAGGGAGGGGAGGGGGAGGCCCAAACATTTGAAATAGAATGTTTTAAAGGCTTTTTAGAGGACAGCATAATCTGACTACGCCTGTGTCACCCACATCAAAGCTCACCTTGTGAGGTCTGTGGCCAGCGGTGCTCCTGGGAAGGGGCAGATAATGCTTGTCAGGGCTGGAGTCCCCTGTACCCACCACAATGTCGAAGGAAAAGGTTAACAGCCTTGAACTCCTGGCAGTTTTTCCGATGCTGAGGGGGGAAACAAGAACAGGGGCTTTGCTGTGGTGCAGTACCATTCCCTTTGGCAGTCGCTGAGGAAGAAGGGCCAGTGTGTGCATGGACCCTGTGCACGATGAGCTGGTCACAGCTCTGCCAGACTGGTATCTGCCATCAGACAGAGCCAGGGGACTGGTCAGGCACGTGTGATAACTTCTTATCTTGGACAGCGCAAACCCCTCGGCTGGGCAAGGGGTCTCCATAGAATCATAGAATCATGGACTGGTCTGGGTTGGAAGGGACCCCAAGGGTCACAGAGCTCCAACCCCCTGACACAGGCAGGGACACCAACCTCCAGGCCTGGAGCTACACAAGGTTGCCCAGGGCCACAGCCAACCTGGCCTTCAACACCCCCAGGGACGGGGCACCCACCCCCTCTCTGGGCAGCCCCTGCCAGCCCCTCACCACTCTCTCTGCAAAGAACTGCCCCCCAAGCTCTCCTCTCCCCCTTCCCTCCTCCAGCTTCACTCCAGCCCCCTTGTCCTGCCAGGCTCTGCCCTTTCACAAGCCCATTCCCCTCCTGTTCCTCTGCTCCCTTCAGGGACTGGCAGGCTGCAGTGAGGTCCCCCCAGAAGCAGCCTTCTCTTCTCCAGGCTGACCCAGCCCAGCTCCCTCAGCCTCGAGGGAATCAGACCTCTCGGGCAGGAGATCCTTTGGGGAGGCATGAGAGACCTGCCCAGCTCTTTCTGATCTGCTCCAGGAAGAGCCAGTACATACTCAATTTTTTTTTTTAATTTTCATTTCCTTAAATAAAAGAAGTTCTTGCATACCCCACTTTTTAGTTATTTCCTTAGGAAAATCATTGTTACCAGCTCCTACCCTGCCTGAGAGTGTTTGTTATTGATAGCTTGAGTAGGCACCGCATCTTCCCGGCATCCTCTGGAAGCCCCACAGTTCTTCAGACCTCCAGCTTCCTTTTTCATCTATTTTTAAACTCGCTGGAAAGAACTCAGCAGGAGTTTTAATAAACTTTTATCAGCATAACAGGTCTTCCCATCTGTCCACACACCGTTGCTGGGGTGTGCATGGCTGTGCCAGTACTGTGGAGACGTGGCCCTGCTGTTCTGTGCTTTCTGGGGACACTTTGGTGGGGATAAAGCAAGAGGGAAACTGGACACTTCTCTTACGGGTCTGCCACCTCCTCCCTTACTCAGCTATTTGTGTGGGCATGCAGTTAGCCGACTGGGGATAGAATTAACTGTTTTTAACAGTGAACAGGGTTAATTGCGTCAGTTTTCCCAACCCGCGGCCCATAAACCGTGGTAGCAGCACATCTGAACCTGTGACATGTGGTGGGAGCAGTGGGAAGGGAGAACGTGAGGAAGGGAAGGCTCTCGAATCCCATTTCACTGCAGAAGGAAATGTTCATCCAGGAATGGGCTGCACACAAAGCCCAGCTGCTCTCATGTGGTTTTATTTTCCTTCCTTTGGGTGCTGGGGACCCTGCCGCATCTTCCCCTGTGGATGCTCTTGCTCTGCATCCTGAGAGAGGGATAACATACCCCAACAATAACAACAACAGGTAGGAGAGTGCCACAGGCAATTTCTGGAGCAGCTTGTTAGCTGGAAGCCAGGATGCTAACTTTTGTAATAGCAGCCCATCTGCATGTGATATTCCCTCTCAGCAGCAGGCAACACAGCCTGTGGACATCTCAGCCCATGAAAGCTGTCTGGGGATACAGCAGTGCCTGGAAATAAAACAGAATAGTGTGTCTGATTGATGCCCCAGTCCCTGCAAAACGGCAGCTGGTGCTGCTCACTGAAAGATACACTAAAGGCAGCTTCAGACCGTGCCTTTCAATTATTTTCCTTTTTCCCAAACCAGGGGTCCAAGCCCGTAATTTTCCTGAATTTCTATGCAAAATTATTTTTTCTCTTTCTTTTTTAACCCCAGCCCCTGGGTGTGCTGTGGTTTCCAAACCAGTGAGTGCTGGGCATCGCCTCCGTTCAGAAGGTGTCTGGCAGGCAAGTGAGTGGGATCTCCCTGTGAGTGGCCGGGGAGGGACAGGGATACGAGGACCGATGCAGCCCCTTCCCCCATTTCACATAGCTGATTGAATGAGGCAGTGAACGAGTTAACTCACTGTGGAGGGCTGAGGCAGGTGTAAGCCATGAACATGTGGATGCAACTTCAAATTCAAGATGGTTTTCCGTTTTGTCTGTCCGTGCCCACAGCTCTGATGGATTGCTCAGCAAACACTCTCTCCCTCTTAGCTACTTAAAATGAGCAGCTTAATTGCTGTTCAGTTGTATCTGACAGTTCCTCTTGCCTGCAGCGCAGAGTTTTGCTCACAATGCTGTTTGCATCGCTTCCGAGTGGAAAGGTGACAAGACATTGCCAGTGCCCAGGCTGTGTGCTGACTGGGAGCAGGAACCCCTCAAGCAGCCAGTCCTTAAACACAAGGACCTCAGTGCAGATAAGAAACCCACCCTTGCAGAAGGACAGCATCTCTAGCACATGGTTTCCCTGCCAAGGAAAGCACACTCCTTGCTGCTGCTCTTTTGGCTGCAGAGGTGATGGGGATGAAGCTCACTGAGGCTGTTTCATGGATGTCTGGAGAGCAGAGTGTTAAAGCCCTCAGATCCTTGCGCTGAAGAGTGGCTCTTCCTACAGCATCCAGCATGGGATGCTCAGGATGTGGCCCTCATTAGCAGGGGTGTGTTAATTGATCCAGTCTGCAACCAAAAAATAAAGTGGGAGCAAATGCTGATGATAAGTAACGAGCCTCCCGTGGTCAGCTAATCCTGTCTTGTGTAGGGACTCATATTCAGCAGGGAGAGCATCTCCCTTAGGAGCTGGGTGCTCATGTGCTTTTAATTGTGGGCCTGTTATTCAGAGGGGAAACAGGCAAGTGATCTATCTCATCATTACTTCTTTCATCTTGGCTAAACTCTACCTGCAGGAGTTTATTCACGCCCTGCTAATAGGCAAAGCCCTTGGTCCCTACCTGAAGCTGTGACTTCCATCATGGATTTAACTCCTCTGAGTCACAGCTTTGGATGTTAATTAGCACCTGCATTCAGGGCAGGGAGGGAAGGCACCAACACCTCTGCTCTCAAGCAGGTCGTACTGCCTCATGGAGGGGGCTTGTCCAGGCAGGGACAGAGATACAGGATCACAGAGCTGTAGGGATTGGAAGGGACCCCCAGAGCCCATGGGGTCCCACCCCCTGCCAAAGCAGGGTCCCTAGGACAGGGCACACAGGGCGGTGTCCAGACAGGGCTGGAATCTCTCCAGAGAAGGAGACTCCACACCCCCTGGGCAGCCTGGCCCAGGGCTCCCTCACCCTCACTGGGGAAAAGTTCTTCCCCACATTGGGGGGAACTCCCTGTGCTCCAACTTGAGCCCAGCGCCCCTTGTCCTGTCCCCACAGACACTGAGAAGACGCTGCCCATGTCCCCCTGTGTCCCACCCTTCAGCTATTGATCCCCATTGATCAGATCCCCTCTCAGGCTGCTTCTCTCCAGGCTGAACAGCCCCAGCTCCCTCAGCCTTTCCTCACAGGGGAGATGCTCCAGGCCCTTCATCCCCTTGGGAGCCTCCTCTGGACTCTCTCCAGGAGATCCCTGGCTGTTTCATCCCAGGGAGCCCAGCACTGGACACAACACTCCAGCTGGGGCCTGAGCAGGGCAGAGCAGAGGGGGACGACACTCAACTCCATGTAGACAAGTCCTGGCAGGTCCTGCTGCACACCCACATGGCCCTGTAGAGCTTGTTTGTGGTACCACAGCCAGCTTTGAATGCAGGGCTTGCCAGCAAGGCACCCAGTCAGGATTTTAAACCCAAGGTCTGAGGCTGCTACTGCTCCAGGGCCAAAGCTCCCGGGACAACCCAACCCAAAGCGCACACGTGCTCCCTCCCCAGAGAGGCTTTTCTCTTTACTTCAGCCAAGGTACGTTTCGCAACTGCTACAGAACGTAGTGGCCAGAGCCAAACGTGGAGCTTGATGCCAGCGTGGGCTTTCACTGAACACAGGCAGCTTCAAACCAGGACCCTGGGCTCCACTCCCAAAGTTACCAGACCCACTTTAGGGACACATTTAGGGAGAACAGCAAGAACACAACATGCTGCACAAACAGCTGAGCCCCGGGTCAGTTTTTAATATCTGAGGTCACTAGAAAAGCTTTTTTGGGTTTGTTTTTTTTTTTTCATGTTTACAGTTCAAGCTGACCTGAAAGAAGATATAAATGGGTTTTTCACTTTCTCACCACTTCCAGAGGAAATTTATCATAGCTGCTTAAAAGCCATTTGTTCTTTTGCCAACAATGCCCATTCTGAGAAAAACAGCTCTTTCTCCTCCTGGACATTGACATTGATGAATTTATAGGGCACGATGCCCTCACACTGCACTCAGCTAATCAAGCTTTTTCTTTCGCAAGGCTACCACTCTGCTTCACAGAAGCAGCTTTTATTCCACGCTGAACCTTTTCCATGCAACCACCCTGACAGGACATTTCCATTGGGCAACCAGGTTTGGTCAGGGCATTATCCTGTTGGTCTGACCTTCCAACCCATCCACCACACTCACCTAATACTTTACTCTCCAAAATGAGAACAGCTTCTAATTTTGCAGTATCACTCCCACCAGATTTCATTATTTCATTCTATCTCCCCACACACACTTTTTTTTGGTGCCAAATGACGACATTAAATAATGCTGCTTGCAAAATCAACATCTGTATAGCTTTGCCAGTGGCAGATCTTCAACTCAGTCATGCCTTCAGCATGAAGCATGGTCACATCTTCTTTATCCCACTCCCTTCCTATTTTACAGCTTTTCCCACTAACCTAGTATATATAGTAAGGTTATATACTAGTATTTGTATACTATATATACTAGGTTAGTATATATATACACGTATATACCTAACTAAATATAGAGTAGTTTGCCATATACTTATTATTTATGACTTCCAATCTCCTGTGACAGCTAGTATTTTATTTAGTGCAGAACAGGTTAGATTGACTACATCTCTTTTGCCTAAAACATGGATGTTCCTACCAGGGAAGGCTGTGAAGTAAGTCTTGCACGATCTACCTTAGAGTAAAACGATGATGCTTTTACTCTAGTAAACTCTACGTAGCTTTTCATTTCATCCCACACCCTCCTACTTTCGTTCCAGGGTCCAGCCTATACTGTGACTGTGTGCCTGCTATTTCTTGGTTAACTGGACAGACAGACAGACAGTCTGGCTCTTTTTCCAGGCACGAAGCATCACTCATCATTCACATGCTGGTCGCTGTGGGTCATCGCCACCGTGGTTTCAGGTCCTGCGCTGCCCTGGGCAGCAGCAGGGTTTACTGATAGAATAATCTTTAACTTTCACCTTCCATACTGGGACCTTTACGCACTCTCTAGGCAGGAGTGTCAGAGGTCACCAGCCTTGTCATTCCCAAATTATATATATATATATATATATATATGTATATCCCTGAAAAATAGACAAGGCCTGAGTCTCTAGCCCAAGGACTTAAACAAAGGAGCTAAATTCACAAGGAGTATCTTGTTTTCTTGGCAAAAATAAAGAGAGTGTGAGTTTTATCTGTTTCTTTTCTTTCTCTTATTTCTCTCACATTTACTGCCTGCATAGTTGGTGGGAACTGAGCAGCCCAGGCAGCGTCTGACCTGCTGAAGCTGAGGTACACTTCGTTACAGACACCACCAAACATCACCAGACACCACCACGATGGGACCACATTGCTTGGGTTTCTCTGCAGCACTACAACCCCCCCACCCCTCTTCTCCCCGCTCCATCCTCCATCCTTTCTTTTTTTTTTTAAAGTCACTTTTTCTTTTTTAAACTCAGGGTTTTTTTTTAATGCTGCAAACAATGTTTTGTACACCGTTTGCTTAAGGAGGAGACTTTGTGGGTTTAAAAGCATAGGTGGAATTGTAAGCCTAGAAACAGCTCCAGACTGAAATTTCACTTGTGACTGTTCCCAATCTCAGAATCATCTCAGGCTCAGCCAACATTTTTTCATGGCTCTATAAATTACCAGAGAGAGTTGGGAAATATTCCTAGAGCTATTTTACTTTTGTACATGTAGGGTAGGATGCTGATGATAAGCACTGTAGAAAGTATACTGTGAAAGAGTGTTTCCTTAATACAGGGCTTGGTGTTCATCATGCCAACCAACAAAAAAAACCCTAACAAGAATCAGTGAGTGAAGCAGGCAGCACTGTGCTTCAAACCCCAGGCTTGGGATGTGCTTATGGAAGGCACATTTCTTCAGCAGCGCTCACACAAACGGATCCGAGGCAACAGATTTGTTTGAAGAGGAAGATGCTTTTTCAGTCAACAGCTTTCCTTTGTGGTGAAAACAGAAACATTGCAATTTAAACCCAATGGTTTGTTTTTGAGACGGTGCCATCGCCAGTTGCCAGAAGTACGGTCTCAGGACTCTTCATCCCGCGGTCTCTGGGCCAGACTCCTGAATACCTCTGCAGCACCCGTAACGGGCTGCGACCTCCCTGCAGAAAAATTTGTGAGTCCTTGACTTGGTACATCGGGGCAGATGGCTCCAGTGAGAAGTGGAGTTATGACATATACGGTTGCATTTGCCAAATTGAAATATTTTGAGTGCTGTGCAGCCAGTGCTCGTTTCCAAACTTCATTAAGAAAAACAGGAAGGAAGTAAAACAAGACAGTATTTTCCCCTGGAGAAAACTGTTTTGATGGAAAACTTTCAATCAGACCTCCTCTATGGATGGAATTTCTTTTAAGATGCCTAAAGTCCAGATTCCAGCTGAGGAACTGATACCTGAGCCGAGGAAAAGAGCGAGAATCCCTGTGTAACCCTAATGGGTTCAGAGAGCTTCTCCTGCCTCCCTCCCGCTGAGGAAGTGCAGAAGTACTGGAGATGGTGATCCATGAGCACAGAGAGCAATCCCAGCCCTTCCTGGTGGATATTCTGGACATCAAGGAAAAACACAAAGCAGGAGCAACGTTGGTGAGGGAACAAGTCATCCCAACACCAGCAAGGACTGGTTTCCAAAAACATCATCTTTTGTGGTTGTGGTTTCTCTCCTGCAGCACACACTCCAGCTGCCTGAGGGTCCTTCCCCTTCCTTATGAGTACAAACCCTTGGAAATTACATATATAGATATATTTTAATGTTAAATTAAGACTTTTCTAGCGCTACGCTGGTACCGGACCAGCTCAGTCTGTGGAAGGTCCACAGGGAACCACATGCCCACCCTCCCATCACCTTCACTAGAATCACAGGATCGTAGGGGTCAGGAGGGACCTCCAGAGCCAGTCGTATTAATTACATCAATTAACACATTAGCTTGAGGACTACAACAGCTCAGCTGCTGCTGCCCAACCAACCCTCCAGCAACCCAGTGGGGGGCCCTTGTGTTCTCTTAAAGAAGGTGCCCCCTACCCAGTCATCCAGAGCTGTGACAGCTTCAGGGAATAAAAAAAGACAGAAAAAAGTGTGTGCATTTTTCATTACGAAGCAAAAAGAAAAATCATATGCCTTTTTTTGGTGTTGCCTCAATCTGGGAATTGTGAGGCTGGACACATCACTGGGGTGATGTGGGGGCACGGCTGAGAGACACATGGCTGCATGACAGCAAGACAATGGTGGGAGGAACCAAAAGAAGGACCTTTCCCTCAGCCAAGGCACTGCCGTGCTTTCCTGTTGGCTTCTGCTGTACAAACTGACCCAATCCTTCACCTGCAGTGTCCAGTCAGGTGCTTGCCACACGCTGTGGGGTTCCAGCTCCATCCCTGCCCCGAATTAACGACTTCAGGCAGCATACCACCGTAGCTATTATGACTTTCGAAACCACTCTTGCCATTTGGATGCTACAGGTTGCCATGGTATGTAGTGCTCCGCTCCTCTGCTTAAAAATGAAAGCCATCCAAAGATAAGCAAAGTGAAGACAACTGAGAAAAACCTTTCCATGTGACATCTGGGCTGAAGGTTTAGTAGACCACTGTACATATGTTGAGAACAGCATTGTATCAGTTTCAGAAAAAGAGTGACTGAACAGAAGCCTGTGATGGCATTACATATCATAGAATCATAGAATAACCATGTTGGAAGAGATCAAGGATCAGCTGGTCCAGCTTTTCATGGCAAGAGCACTGTTTAGACAAGATAGCCCTGCAGCCTGTTCAGCCAAATCCTACGTGTCTAGTGTTGGGGAATTTACTGCTTCCCTGGGGAGAATTATTCCAATATTTAATTGTTCTTATCATGAAATATTTCCCTCTATTATCCAACTGGAATCTCATTGGGAGATACTTGCACTCATTACAGGCAAGCAGGTGGAGCCTGGGCTCCATCAGCAGAGGGGTGGCAGCAGGGACAGGGAGGGGATTGTCCCTCTCTGCTCTGCCCTGGGGAGGCCCCAGCTGGAGTCCTGTGTCCAGAGCTGGGCCCCAGGACAAGAGAGATGTGGGGCTGGTGGAGAGGGCTCAGAGGAGCCATGGAGATGCTCAGAGGGCTGGAGCAGCTCCCCTACGCAGAGAGGCTGAGGGAGCTGGGCTGGGTCAGCCTGGAGAAGAGAAGGCTGCTTCTGGGGGGACCTCATTGCAGCCTGCCAGTCCCTGAAGGGAGCAGAGGAACAGGAGGGGAATGGGCTTGTTCCAAGGGCAGAGCCTGGCAGGACAAGGGGGCTGGAGTGAAGCTGGAGGAGGGAAGGGGGAGAGGAGAGCTTGGGGGGCAGTTCTTTGCAGAGAGAGTGGTGAGGGGCTGGCAGGGGCTGCCCAGAGAGGGGGTGGGTGCCCCGTCCCTGGGGGTGTTGAAGGCCAGGTTGGCTGTGGCCCTGGGCAACCTTGTGTAGCTCCAGGCCTGGAGGTTGGTGTCCCTGCCTGTGTCAGGGGGTTGGAGCTCTGTGACCCTTGGGGTCTCTTCCAACCCAGACCAGGCTGGGATTCTGTGATTCTATGGGAACTTGATAATCCTTGGTGCTGGATGATGTCAATTCTCAGGCTGGAATTAGCAGTGACCAGGTTGTGTCTATCTGCTGTATTTCTTCAGCTGGCCAGCCAGCACTGTGAGCCAACAGCTGCCCAAGATGAGTCCCACCTTCCCCTTGACATGACCAGCTGGAAAGAGCACAGCCTTGGCCCTTCTGGCCCATTCCTGGGAGGGTTGGACCCAATGATCTCTGGAAGTCCCTTCCAACCCCTACAATTCTGTGATGATTCCACAGGGGATGGGATAAGGCTGAACAGCAAGGACATTGGCGTCCTTGAAAGAGTCCAGAGAAGGGCAACCAGGCTGGGGAAGGGGCTGGAGGGCAAATCCTCTGAGGAGCGGCTGAGGGAGCTGGGGGGGGTCAGCCTGGAGAAGAGGAGGCTGAGGGGAGACCTTCTCCCCGCCTCCCCTGCCCTGCCAGGAGGGTGCAGAGAGGTGGGCGCTGGTCTCTTCAGCCAGGGGACAGGAGATGGGACGAGGGGCAATGGGCTCAAGCTGTGCCAGGGCAGGGTCAGCTCAGCTGGGAGGGCAAAGTTCTTCCCTGGCAGAGTTGTCAGGGCCTGGCCCAGGCTGCCCAGGGAGGGGGCTGAGTCCCTGCCCCTGGGTGTGTTTAACAGGGGGGAGATGAGGTGCTCAGGGAGATGGTTTAGCACAGGACAGGGACGGGTGGACTCCATGGGCTTAAAGGGCTTTTCCAACCCTGTGATTCTGGGATTCTGTGATCTCCGGATCACCGAGACTCAGTTTGAATAGCTCAGTGACAGCTGGAAGGAAAAGGTAAACTCCTGGAGCAGCTCCAGCCCATCTCAGCCACGCTGTGTAAAAAGGACGTGGGCTGTGAATGATTATAAGGAGACGATCGGTTTGTTTGCATGGCGGGCAAAGCACAGCAATTAATTCCTTCCTTTCCCAGGCACACAGCATTACTGCCCATTACAGCTCCCATTCCATCGCTTCCCCGCAGAGTTCCCCCCCCAAAACAAGGCCAGGGAAGGACAGGGTTGGATGTGCTCTTGGAAAAGCCTTTCAACTCCTGAAGGCTTTTCAAACAGGCATGAAGAACGGCAGCACCAGGCACAGCTCGCTGCGGGTCCCTGCGTGGCTCTGCCCTGTCCCGTTTGCGCAGCCCAGTGTGGGGGGATGGATGCAGGACCCCATGGCCACAGCTGCACCCCGAGCCCACCATGAAAGAGCATTTTCAGACTCCCAGCTCACACACAGCCCCCTCAGACTACTACTCAGGCGCGTGAAGACCCTGGGAAGGGCTGACAATGCAAACGCCCTCTCGACAAGCCCGCCACTGGAATAGCAACACAAATAACTCTGTTTAAGCTTTAATTTAGGGATGTTTTTTCCCTTCCAGCGTGCTGCCCGGCTGTTGGCCGTGCTGCGAGGCAGCTGCTCCTTATCTCCTGTGCATGGCACGGCACAAGCTGGATGAGGGTTTCAGAAGCGTTTGTTTTAAGAGGCAGGAGGCATCGTGCAATCCAAACCCTCGTGGGCAGCTGGGATAAATCATCCCTCACAGCACGTTTTAAAAAGACAATGTGTGAAGTGGTTTAGAGCAACAGGAGCTGTTAAAAAGCCAATAAAAAGTTTAACACAGTGAGGAGGCTGTCTGAATTAATGTTTTACACATCTTCCAAATGGACCATAAATCACAGGTACAGCGAGGGATCAGACTGCCACAGTGGAAATATTTCCAAAAGTCAAGGACACCAGGCAGAACCAGACACAAAATTAGGGGTGTATTTTTTTATCTCTTTCATTTGCCTCCTTTTCTTTTTCTTTCTCTTCTCTCTTTCCTTCTTTTTCCTTTTCTCTCTTTTTAATTTTCCTCTTTGTATTTTCCTTTTCATCTTCCTTTTCCTTTTCCTTCTCCTTCTCTCTCCTTCACCTTCTCCTTCCCCTTCTCTCTTTCTTCCCTCTCCTTTCACTTTCACTTTCCTTATCTTCTTTTTCTGTCTTTCAGCAAGAGGCTGAATCTCCATCCCCAGCCCTGTGTCTCTAATCATTGCAGTGTGAACTACATGGCATGTGAGACTGCCCACTGTTTGGAGACTGCTGAAAATCTCAACCCAGACCAGAAAGGGTTGATCTTAACTCTCTGTTTCCTGGCTGATGTTGCTCTAGATTAATCCAGACACGCTGATTTAGCAAGTATTCTGTGTACGTTTCCTTTCTTTCAGTTTTGATTTTAAAATCCGTTACAAACCAGCGATGCTGATGGATCAGCTCTGAAGTGCCCTGAAATACAGTTTTCTTGTACTTTTCTATCCCCCAAAACATGCCAGTTAGGCAGTTTTTGGTTTCCCGTGGTATCTGCTCTTCTAAACATTACGCCTGCTCCCAGTGCCCTCGTTTGTTCTGCCTGTGCCAGTACAGACAACAGTGTTTCCATCTGCATTGCCATCAGGGATGGACCCAGGCGCTGGAGGTGAAGGGCTTCCAGAGGAAAGTTGCCCAAATACCCACAGTGGGGTTGTCAGACAAAGGCTGTTTTCCCAGCCACTGGACTAGTAACACCTCAGGTTGCTGCGGGTTGGTTTGCAGCCTGGGAGGGTTTTGTTGTTGTGCCTCCAGGAACAGCCCTGGGCTGTTGTGTTAGCAGCTCTGGGCTGAGGGCGTACTGAGCTAGCACTGCCAGTAACTGCTACAGCAGGTATCAGCCCGCAGGCTTCTCCCTCCAAATGTGAGATATGGTAAATTAACTTTATGTTTCATTTAAACAGGGAGGATGCTGGATTATTTTGCAAATGTGCCACTACATCTCCTGTGAAGTGAGCTCTACTTAGAAAATAAGCCAGTTCTTAACCTCTTTAGCCCAAGCACTGACTGATCCCACCCTCCCCCTGCCAAGCTCAGACCTGCTTTCTCATGTGGGGTGGTGGTGTGGGATCCAGCTCAGGGGTGTAAGTTCATTCTGTACAGAATCACAGACTCACAGAATCACAGAGCTGTAGGGGTGGGAAGGGACCCCCAGAGCCCACGGGGTCCAACCCCCTGCCAAAGCAGGGTCCCTAGGACAGGGCACACAGGGCAGTGTCCAGACGGGGCTGGAATCTCTCCAGAGAAGGAGACTCCACACCCCCTGGGCAGCCTGGCCCAGGGCTCCCTCACCCTCACCGGCAAGAAGTTCTTCCCCACATTGGGGGGAACTCCCTGGGCTCCAACTTGAGCCCATCGACCCTTGTCCTGATCTCACAGACCATAGACCTGACCATTTACTCTTGTGTCAGCGAGGAAATGTCACATCCCAGCATGGAGCAGGAACCAATTCTGTCTCCTTATGAGCTGCTCCCAGAGTATCTCCTATGTGTCATGTGGCCTCAACCCAATGCAAAGACCCTAGGGAAACCTTGGGATGGCATCCCAAGGCTATGCTCACTCTTTGGCTCCAGCCAGCCATTTGACAGAATGTCTGGTACAACCTCTGAAACTGGCTGCCCCAGATGTTTTGTGGGAGATCTTGCACAAGCAGAAAGATGCAACAGATGGAATTGCCTTGGGTTGGAAGGGACCCTTTAGATCATCGAGTCCAACCATCACCCTAACCTGCCATCCACCACTAAACCATGCCCCTCAGCACCACATCCCACCATCTTTTAAATACTTCCAGGGATGGAGACTCCACCGCTTCCCCAGAAGATTGTCGGTGATTAGCTCGACACAGGCTCTCCAGAGCACGAGAAAAGGCTTTGGCTCATGAGCCATCTGGCTTGGTGAGTGTATTGCCCCCAGCTCAGCACCCTCTACAAGCAGTGCAGGACTTGCATGCTGTTGACCTTCCCACGTCGCTTGCCATGGCTCTGTCACACAAGTGCAGCTCCCTCAAGCCAGTGTCCCTGCCCAACACTTGCACACACTGATCTATACTTTTAGGCTTCTTATGCTTCAACAGACACTCAGGTTAGTTCTTTTATAGACAAAGATCCAGAGGGGTCTGCAAAGGCTCTTATGTTGGATGGTAAATGCGCTAGGCCTGGGAGGTCATGTTTAGTGATGTGGAGTGACAACATGAAGAAGAGAAAGGGAAGTGACACAGCAAGAGGAGATACAGGTGCTCAGCCTCATTCATTTGATGCTGCTTTAGTGCTGAGCATGTTTGCTGTTCTCACCTGCTCCCTTTGGTGGATGAGGTCTGTCTGCTACTTCAACACAACCCAAACAAGGGCATTTAGTAAAAGGTCTGGGTGCATTTTTCTGCCCAGCCCCTGGTTGTAGATTCCACCCCTCCTGCCTCTGACTGCGTGAGCACTCACAGTCCCACACAGTCACCCCACTCAGCTTCCTGGCCCAGGCGAGAACTAGCAGGTGACACAGCACGGTCCCAAACTGCCAGAGCCAGGGCAGCACAACCACCCCTCTCCCACAACGGTACAGGAACATCATCTCACGCCGCGGTGCTCCATGGATACCCTGACCCAGGCAGAAAGTCACAACGGCACTTGTGTGCCTGCTGTGCACCCATCAGAGATACAGGCCCAGGCAGGGCGCGTTGTGAGCATGGCTGCGCCGTTGGGCCAGCTCTCATTGCAGCCTGCTGCCACAGGGAAAAACCAAACCTCAGGCACTGCCAAGAAGGAATAGCGCTGAGCTGGCAGCAGGTGACTTTTCTCCAGCAGCCTGGGCATCGCCGAACTGTTTCAGAGCTGTCCAGCTCATGATGAAGTCTGGTGGCTGCCCGTCCTGGCAAGGCCTTGGGCCACCATTGAATTTCTAGGAGGAGCAGAATGGTGTCCAGAAAGGAAACTTCATTGCAGGGAGATTAAGTGGCAATAAAATGCCGCTCACAACTCTCCCGCCCCCCACCCCCAACTTTAAAAAAGCCATTTCTGGCGTTTGAACCCCTCTGAAGTGGGGCTGGAAGATGGGTCACATGTTTGCTCACACTGGCAGGATGCTTGAGCAACACATGAATGGACTGGAGAGTCGGTTCTGTGCCTCATGGACAAGCTTCTCCTTGAGGAACTAGGCTGTGTGTGCCTGAAGAAGGCACTGAGAGCATCAGGAGGATGTGCTCAGGAACTGGGGCTCCCTGCAAGGGCTCCCTCAGGCCAGCTCCTGGTGGCATTTGTGTCCCCTGACACCAGACATCCTCAAGAGGTGAAGGACATCCATTTCATCTTGTCAGCAAAGTCTTTGGTCCAGGGAAAGAGCCACAGGGCCCTTCCGGTTAACACCAAGCAGCTAATTAGATTTGCTCCTAACTTAATGAAATCCCAAGCAAAGTCATTAAGGGTTTTGATGACAGTAAGTGGCTTAGAAAGATGCTAATGAGATGCCACAGGGACCTGCTCTGCCCTGGAGCTGCAGGATTTCCTCCACGGGTGTCCTGGAGATAGAAACCACATACCTCTCCCTCTCGATCTATGTGTGTATATATATTTATATATATATGGTGGCACTCCAACGGGAGCCTGCAATCCTGGCATTTCTAAACAAGGCCCTTCCAAGGAAGAGGTCCAACACGGTTCTGGGGACGATGCCAGTCCCACAGTCTGATGGAGAGCTTGCCGTGGGCTGTAGCGAGGAGCTGGCAGATAGCGTGACTCAGCGGCAGGCACTTATTAATTTTTCTACTCTGCCCATTTTGGCAGCGCCCCAGGAAGCTGCTTTTTAGTCCCTACAGTGCTGTAGCAGTGACATCCAGCAGCGTTGGGCTGCAGAGCAGCCTAAAAGGGATGTGTGGTGCCTTAGCAGAGCCAGGGCTCATGCATTTTCCTTTCTTGGAATTATGTGGGAAATAAAAACCTCAGGGCACCTGTGAACGTGGTGGTCCTTGCTCGTGCCCCAGCACACACACGGCACTCTCGGGTGCTGCTGTTCCCAGAAAGCCCCTTTCTGAAGGCTGCCATTCCTTCATGACCATCTCACACCGTCTGGAGAACTAACGACTAGTTAATCCCAGCACCGGCTTCACTTTTGGTGGTTTTCCAGTGACACCAGTACTCTAAGGGAAGATAAATCACCCATGGAAAGGTTTTTCAGGGTTTAAGATAAATTAATTATTGTGAAGCACGGGAACACAGTTAATCCTAACTTCTCATTCTCCAGTGCAGCCTTGCAGTGAGGCAGAGATCTTACACTCGTCCTATTTCTGCACTTGCAGAATGACTCTACTTCCATTAGAGCAATTCAAGACACTGCAAAGGCAGGTAAATGCGTGCCAAGGAATTATGGTCTGTGCCAAGTCCCTTGCAGGAGCAGGGATGAAGCCCCGCTGTCGCTGCTATCACGTGTCTGTATAGCTGTGCATCCACCTACCAGCCCCGATCTCAAGCCAGTTTTCCTTCAGGCTCAGCACCCCTGAGTGCCAAATTTGGCCTTTTCACTTGGTTTGCTCTTGTCATGAACCAAAATGTGGTCATGCCTTCGCCTCTGCCCCAGCCTGAGACAGAAAGTGGGATGGTTTTTGTTTATTCTTCCCCTTCAAGGGTGGGAGGAGAAAGGAGCAGAGCCAAGAGAGCCGGTGTCACCCCCTTTTGCCGTGGCCTCGGGGCCCCCCAGGATGCCACCTGCCCTCTGCTGCAGGCATGGCAGCCCTGCCAGCAGCTTTCAGTGGGATCAGCCCCACAGCAACTGATAGTGACATTGATATCTGGCACCTTCCCCTTTCCTCTGTGTCTCCCAAGGGAGGGCAATCCTGTGTTTATTTCTTTCAGCTTTATTTGTGCAGCACAGTGTCTGCTGTGGTGGATCACAGAGCAGAACCTGATTTCTCCACCAAAACTCATGTCTTTATTTTGAAAGCAGGACAGAAATGTAAAGACTGGAAACTAATGTGGATGGCAAACATTCCAAGCCCTACTGAACCCTTGGGGATGAATGAACAAGCCTCACAGAGCAAATGTGAACCAAAACCAGCTGAACATAAAAAAGCCGGTTCCAGCAGTTCCAGCCTGTGCCTACATTTAAACTTCCTCTCGATAAAGTAGAAGAAACTCCAAGATTACAATCAAGTGAAGAGAAAAAAGAAAGAAAAAGAGAGAAAAGGGAAATGAAAAAAAAAATGGAAATGGAGAGGGAGGGGAAGGGAGGGGAGGGGAGGGGAGGGGAGGGGAGGGGAGGGGAGGGGAGGGGAGGGAAGGGAAGGGAAGGGAAGGGAAGGGAAGGGAAGGGAAGGGAAGGGAAGGGAAGGGAAGGGAAGAGAAGGGAAGGGAAGGGAAGGGAAGGGAAGGGAAGGGAAGGGAAGGAAAGGAAAGGATAGGAAAGGAAAGGAAAGGAAAGGAAAGGAAAGGAAAGGAAAGGAAAGGAAAGGAAAGGAAAGGAAAGGAAAGGAAAGGAAAGGAAAGGAAAGGAAAGGAAAGGAAAGGAAAGGAAAGGAAAGGAAAGGAAAGGAAAGGAAAGGAAAGGAAAGGAAAGGAAAGGAAAGGAAAGGAAAGGAAAGGAAAGGAAAGGAAAGGAAAGGAAAGGAAAGGAAAGGAAAGGAAAGACAAGCTAGTGTAAAGCATGTGAAAAAGGAAAGATTTTAAACAGCAGAATGCAAAGTCAGAAGGGGTGATGAGGTACCAGTTACCCCACTGCACAAACAGTATCAAAGTGGGATGCACCATTCTAATTGTCACAATTACAGTAAGCATGGTATTTTGAGAGAGCTGAAGGCGTCTGAGTGGTGACTGTGACTATTTCCAGCAAGCAGGGTAAACAAACAGCATTACTGCAGCAGCCAACAGCCCCGTTCCACCACGGCACCCAGCACTGCCTGCTCCCTGCATCCAGAGGTGGATCTGAACGTCTGGGATGATGTTATTCCCAAGAATGGGGCAGGGAAGGAGCAGAGTCAAACCCCAGGTGCCTTGCTGCCTACCAAGGCACATGCCAAGTACAGGTTGTAAGCCTGGAAGAAATTATACTCAGGAAAAACATGTCTCTAATTGGTTTAATGATCCTCCAGTGTAACAGGGGCGTACGAGACGTGTTATATTGTGAAGAGGCCACACTTCTATTTACAGAATAAAATGACAATAAGGGGTACAGCTATGGTAAGGCCTGAGCCATGTGTTGTGCTGGGGAGACAGTTCAGCAGCTGAACTGTGAGTGTGTCAAGGCTGGTGCATTCCCACCTGTGCAAGAGTTGGGCAGAGTGAATAAAAATCCTCAGTACTCCTAATAACCTCTATTGTGTTGTGTCCAGTGCTGGGCTCCCTGGGATGAAACAGCCAGGGATCTCCTGGAGAGAGTCCAGAGGAGGCTCCCAAGGGGATGAAGGGCCTGGAGCATCTCCCCTGTGAGGAAAGGCTGAGGGAGCTGGGGCTGTTCAGCCTGGAGAGAAGCAGCCTGAGAGGGGATCTGATCAATGGGGATCAATAGCTGAAGGGTGGGACACAGGGGGACATGGGCAGCGTCTTCTCAGTGTCTGTGGGGACAGGACAAGGGGCGCTGGGCTCAAGTTGGAGCACAGGGAGTTCCCCCCAATGTGGGGAAGAACTTTTCCCCAGTGAGGGTGAGGGAGCCCTGGGCCAGGCTGCCCAGGGGGTGTGGAGTCTCCTTCTCTGGAGAGATTCCAGCCCCATCTGGACACCGCCCTGTGTGCCCTGTCCTAGGGACCCTGCTTTGGCAGGGGGTTGGACCCCATGGGCTCTGGGGGGCCCTTCCCACTCCCACAGCTCTGTGAGTCTGTGATACCTGGTAAAAACACCTTAACCACCTGTACACCAGCCAGGGGAACAGATTTCACGTCTTCATGACTGACCAAGCATGAGACCTGGGGGAGCAACAGCATGTGAACATGAAGAACACCACCTTAATTAACTGAACCCTCAGGGCTGAGACCGAGCACTCAGTATCACTTCTGCCTTCGACACGCAGGGTGTGAGTTCACATTCCATCCTGCAAACTGAGCTGCCAGCAGAAGTGGCCTTTTGGGATCGTGGCCTGAAACATCTCAAAGCAGAGCAGCAGCAGCATCAAGCAGCAACGTACAGATCCTTCTGTGAACCCCTCTGCCATTCTCTTCACATCAGGAGTTTCTTCCTGTACACAGAATAAATGATTCCTGTGTTGTGCCATCCTTCTGTGTAATAATAAGCAATAATTTCATAGAATCATAGGTCTGGGTTGGAAGGGACCCCAAGGGTCACAGAGCTCCAACCCCCTGCCACAGGCAGGGACACCAACCTCCAGGCCTGGAGCTACACAAGGTTGCCCAGGGCCACAGCCAACCTGGCCTTCAACACCCCCAGGGATGGGGCACCCACCCCCTCTCTGGGCAGCCCCTGCCAGCCCCTCACCACTCTCTCTGCAAAGAACTGCCCCCCAATCTCTCCTCTTCCCCTTCCCTCCTCCAGCTTCACTCCAGCCCCCTTGTCCTGCCAGGCTCTGCCCTTTCACAAGCCCATTCCCCTCCTGTTCCTCTGCTCCCTTCAGGGACTGGCAGGCTGCAATGAGGTCCCCCCAGAAGCAGCCTTCTCTTCTCCAGGCTGACCCAGCCCAGCTCCCTCAGCCTCTCTCCGTAGGGGAGCTGCTCCAGCCCTCTGAGCATCTCCGTGGCTCCTCTGACCCCTCTCCACCAGCCCCACATCTCTCTTGTCCTGGGGCCCCAGCTCTGGACACAGGACTCCAGCTGGGGCCTCCCCAGGGCAGAGCAGAGAGGGACAATCCCCTCCCTGTCCCTGCTGCCACCCCTCTGCTGATGGAGCCCAGGATCCCATCTCCCTTCCCAGCTGCCAGAGCCACTGCTGGCTCAGGGGAAGTTTCTCATCCCCCATGACACCCAGGTCCTTCTCAGCAGGGCTGCTCTTTATTTTATAATAAGCAATAACTTATTCAAAACTCACCAGATGATTTCAGGGAGCAGTGTATGTGTTGTCCCCTCTGCCTCTGAAGGTATTCCTCAGGAAAAGCACAGCACTTGCTTGGGAAATGTCAGACTGTCATGACATGATTACATCTGTGCATAATTGATTACAGGGAGAAGATAATGTCCTTCAGCCAAACGGATTAATGACTGGGTCTCCTGCTCCATCCACATCTCCGTTACCCTAGAAACTTCACAATATCCAGGGGAATTTGAAACAGATCTCAGACACACAACTCCTGCTTAAAAAGAAAGGCATGGTGGGTGCTCCTGAGCCGTGGCCTCTCTGGCACTGTGTGTGCTGGTGCAGGTTCAGGTCTTTGCTACGGCTTTTTAATTAAACAGGGTAAAGAAAGGGTTTATTTAATGGCAGGAATGACCATGGTAGTCAAGAGTAACTGCAGCCTACACTGCGTGTGGTGTGTGGGTGGATGGGAAGCTCCACGTGAGCCATCCCTGTGTGCTGTGAGCCCAGCCAGCCCCCCGTGCCCTGTGCTGCATCCCCAGGGGACCGGCAGGGCTGGGAAAGGGGGATTCTGCCCCTCGGCTCCGACATGGGACACAGACCCCCCGGCAGCGCTGCCTCCAGCTCGGGGGTCCCCAGGACAAGGAGCACAGGGAGCTGTGGCAGCCAGTCCCCAGGAGCCACGGAGATGATGGGAGGGCTGGAGCCCCTCTGCTCTGGAGCCAGGCTGGGAGAGCTGGGCTGGCTCAGCCCAGAGAAGAGAAGAGAAGGCTGCTTGTGGGGAGAGCTCCGAGCCCCTTCCCATCCCTGGAGGGGCTCCAGGAGAGCCGGAGAGGGGCTGGTGCCCAGGGCAGGGAGGGCCAGGCCCAGGGGAAGGGCCTTCAGCTGCAGGAGGGGGATGGAGAGGGGCTGGGAGGCAGAAATCCTTCCCGGGGAGGGGAGAGGCCCTGGCCCAGGGTGCCCAGAGAAGCTGGGGCTGCCTTGGGATCCCTGGCAGGGTTCAAGGTTGGGTTGGATGGGGCTGGGGGCACCCTGGGCTGGGGGAGGGTGTCCCTGCCCATGGCAGGGGGCACTGGGGGAGTCCTGAGGTCCTTTCCCACCCACACCAATCAGGGTTTCTGTGGTTTCTGTTTCACAATCCTGCTGAATTTCAGGGTAAAAAGTGATGACTGGCAGATTTAAGTTACATGTGCTTCTTGCACATTTTCACCAGCCTTCTGAAAGCAGAAATATTGCTGATGCTGCAGGATAGATGCTGCAGGAAGAGATGCTGTACACAACCAGGTGTACACACACAAACACACGGAGGCACAAGCACAGCTGTAGGACTGATGGAAAACACCTGTTAGCTTAAAACTGCTTAGAGGCTACATAAAATAGTTCTGCTGTCTCGTGGGGACCAATAATATGCCTGAAATATCCATTTGGGGAATTTAAAAATGATACACCTGTCAGATGTGAGATGTCTTGCAGAGTCAGCGAGTAAAAAGTCATCTAGAAGCCAGAAGTCACTCAGGCTTGAGCCTGGCACTCTGCAGCCACAGAGCTCAGGTGCCCAACGTGCCAGGACGGCCCAGGATCAGCACGTCCCCTCCCTGCAGAGTGCCAGGTCTGGGGCTGGTGAGAAGGCGGGGGAAGGTTCCACCTTGTGCTGCAGCGAGGAGCGATTCCACGTCGAGCAGGGACGGGGGATCACAGTGACAGCTATCAAAAACGGGGTGCACAGCGTGTAATCCAGCGTGGCTTTTGTGGCAGACACTGGCATCTCTGGGTGGCAGGGCAAGAGCCACCAAAGTGGTTAAACATGTTAAGAAGCCAACACTGCACTGAGTTCTTAAGGGACATTTTGACATTGCTATAACTAATTTACTACTGAAGGCTACCAAAAAGCAGGTACAACCATTCCTCAGGTACAGGTTTTGTTCCCACCATCCACAGAAGTGCATTTTTCACCTGAGAAATGGAGGTTTTTTTCTGGGCAGACGACAAAACACACCCACGCTGCTGACCCCTCTGCAGCAGCATGAATTATCACTGCAGCCTCCCCTGCTCCACACACGACAGGGAGCTGACAGTGCATTAAAAAAGGAGGAACAAATAATGCAATTGGCTGCTTTGCAGCAGGAACTGGCTGTCTTTCCCCAAACGCTGGGATGTTTGGTCTTATTTAAGTGTGTTCATTAAGGGAAGCGCTAGCTGCAGGAACTGGAGAGGTCCTGCCTGTCCCAGCTGCCCACATGTTTTGGTGGGTCTGATTCCCTGCCACAATTAGAGCATGCAGAGCTGAAGAACCTCAAGGGAGCAGAGGAACAGGAGGGGAATGGGCTTGTGAAAGGGCAGAGCCTGGCAGGACAAGGGGGCTGGAGTGAAGCTGGAGGAGGGAAGGGGGAGAGGAGAGATTGGGGGGCAGTTCTTTGCAGAGAGAGTGGTGAGGGGCTGGCAGGGGCTGCCCAGAGAGGGGGTGGGTGCCCCGTCCCTGGGGGTGTTGAAGGCCAGGTTGGCTGTGGCCCTGGGCAACCTTGTGCAGCTCCAGGCCTGGAGGTTGGTGTCCCTGCCTGTGTCAGGGGGTTGGAGCTCTGTGACCCTTGGGGTCCCTTCCAACCCAGACCATTCTACCACTCTATGATTCTATGAAGGTACCTGAAGTTTGGCTGTAGTGCCATCCATCACTGAGCAAAAAAAGAACCCCCCAAGCCCCAGAACTCAGGTCACCTGTGAGATCTGCCCCTGCTGAACAGGAGCGTGGGGACATCCTGGTGTTGACCTCAGTGAGAGGAAGATGACACCAAAAGCCTGTAGCTGTGGGAGTGCTGTGCAATCAGCAGCCTTTCTCAGAGACCCACCAGCCTTCACCGTGTCCTTGGTGCTGGTCCTCACAGCAGGAAGGGTGCTGAGCCACTGTCTGCTCACCAGCGCAGGGCTCTGGAGGCACTCTTGCCAGAAATGGAGGGTCTCCAAACCATGACCATCTCCTTGCTCCCTTCCTGCACACAGAGCAAAGGAAGGATGAATTCTGGCAATGGCATGACAGGAACAGCCCAGCCCCTGCCACCTGCCACCTAAACCATGTACCACAGTGGCATGCAAACCTACATGCCTTGAAATCCTTGCTAAGGCTTGCTCTTTATTGGTGTGAGCGTGCATAAAAGTGCTGCAGTGCTGAGAAACTGCATTTTTTTTTGCTCATTTCAGTATGGAATCAATTACAGGAGAAGCAGGAGAAGGGATGAAAACAGCCTGCTGTTACCTGTCACTTCCCTTCAGCTGTGTTTGCTGTGAGCAGGCTCGTGCACCTCTGCATCACACCTGGCTGCATCTGTGTGCACCCACTGCCTCCCTCCTTTCAGCAGACAGGCTGCTCCCCCACCTCCACAGGCAAGGGATGGACGGGGTCCCTGCCAGGCTACCCAGCTCCTTATTTTACACCTCCTTCCTTCGAGCAGCTCTTCTCAGGCAAAGGAGGCTCTGAGAGAGGCAACGTTACACAAAACTAGCAGCACAGCCAGCTCCTTTCCTTCACACACTCTCCTCTTCCACTGCAAACACCAAGCCACCCCCTCCCTCACCCCACACACACACTGTCCTCTGCTTACAGGGAGCAGCTACCAGAGAAAAAGCAATCGTTTCAGATTGAGTTAGACTTCTCACCTTCACACCTGCAGAAAGGTGTTTAGATTACCCAAAGATCCAGAACCCGCACAAATGCTGAAGTTCACCTCAGCATGGGCTCTGCATTCCAAAACAACTGAAAAAACTTGAAAACAAAACTAAACCTCCTTTCCTCACTGTCTACCCGTGCTGGTGGAATGAAGTATTTCACTTTCTGCCCCCAAAGCCCTGCGTGTCAACATTCCTTAATTGGCAAGGTAAGCTGAAACAATGGGAAACAGCCCCCTGCCACAGCCTGGAGGTGTCTGCTTGCAAGGCTGGGCCAGCTTAAGGTCTTTAATTGAAAGGTGACACTTCATACGTTGGTAAGATCACAGGTTCTTCCCTATCAAGGTGACCCCTAAAGACTCCAAAATCTGTAGCACAGAGAATCACAGGGTCACAGAGCTGTAGGGGTTGGAAGGGCCCTCCAGAGCCCATGGGATCCAACCCCCTGCCAAAGCAGGGTCCCTAGGACAGGGCACACAGGGCCGTGTCCAGACGGGGCTGGAATCTCTCCAGAGAAGGAGACTCCACACCCCCTGGGCAGCCTGGCCCAGGGCTCCCTCACCCTCACCGGCAAGAAGTTCTTCCCCACATTGGGGGGGAACTCCCTGGGCTCCAACTTGAGCCCAGCGCCCCTTGTCCTGTCCCCACAGACACTGAGAAGAGGCTGCCCATGTCCCCTGTGTCCCACCCTTCAGCTCTTGATCCCCAGTGATCAGATCCCCTCTCAGGCTGCTTCTCTCCAGGCTGAACAGCCCCAGCTCCCTCAGCCTTTCCTCACAGGGGAGATGCTCCAGGCCCTTCATCCCCTTCAGAGCCTCCTCTGGACTCTCTCCAGGAGATCCCTGGCTGTTTCATCCCAGGGAGCCCAGAAATCAAGGCTGTTGACTCCCACGGGACACATGCAGGGTTTTCTTCTGGGGTCGATTTTTGGAAAGAGAGCCTATGAACTCACTTTTGCAAAAGCATCCTGTGGTCCATCATCTTTGTGTGAGTCCCATATTGTATCCTCATTCTCTTTGATCCTTATAATAACTGGAGCTGGACAAGATCCTAAGAGAAACTGAATGACCAGAAATGTTTCATTTCCTACAGAAGATTATTTACACTCTGCATGCTCCCACCTATGAAAACCAACAGCAGAAAGGAAATCTGAGGGTGAAATGAGCACAAACTGGGTTTTGCTTTTGCAATTGCCGAAGGTGTTTATTTTTTGCACAATTAATTTTGGCTTGTTTCACTACAGCTCTGTGTCTTGCAGACAAGGTTCTCTGCTTTTCCTGGGGCTGTTGGCAGGGGAGAGGATCTGCCACCTTCTTCCCGAGATGATGGGCTTGGAGGCTGACCAAAGGGGAAACGATGGAAGGGTCTCAGAGTCGGGACATGAAGCAGACTACTCCATTCTGTTTCTCCATCACCTAATATCTGAAAACACAGAGAAAACAATTACATGGAGCACACAACCCCAAAAACCCAAACAAACTGAAGGAAAGCAAAAAGAGAGCAACCTCTCTGAAGGGCTAAGCAATAGCAGACTGTGTTAAGGGAACAGAATGCTCAGAGGAGGATGAGGAGGATGAATGCACTGGCTTAGTAATAGCATGAACTCTCTCCAAGATGCTTGTGCAAACACTTTTCCTTCTACTCTCTTGGCTTTGTTTTTGTACATGCTCTGCATCACAACTTGCTGTGTGTGTTACAACCTGGTGAAAGCTGCAAGACCTATACATCAATGTGCTATGGAGAAACACAACCCCAGGCTGGCTTGGGTGGGAAAGCCCTTCCAGTGCCTCGTGCCACGGGCAGGGACACCCCCCAGCCCAGGGTGCCCCCAGCCCCATCCAACCCGGCCTTGAGCCCTGCCAGGGATCCCAGGGCAGCCCCAGGTTCTCTGGGCACCCTGTGCCAGGGCCTCCCCCTCCCCAGGAAGGATTTCTGCCTCCCAGCCCCTCTCCATCCCCCTCCTGCAGCTGAAGGCTGCTCGAGGTGGAATCGCTCCTCGCTGCAGCACAAGGTGGAACCTTCCCCTGCCTTCTCACCAGCCCCAGACCTGGCACTCTGCAGGGAGGGGACGTGCTGATCCTGGGCCGTCCTGGCACGTTGGGCACCTGAGCTCTGTGGCTGCAGAGTGCCAGGCTCAAGCCTGAGTGACTTCTGGCTTCTAGATGACTTTTTACTCGCTGACTCTGCAAGACATCTCACATCTGACAGGTGTATCATTTTTAAATTCCCCAAATGGATATTTCAGGCATATTATTGGTCCCCACGAGACAGCAGAACTATTTTATGTAGCCTCTAAGCAGTTTTAAGCTAACAGGTGTTTTCCATCAGTCCTACAGCTGTGCTTGTGCCTCCGTGTGTTTGTGTGTGTACACCTGGTTGTGTACAGCATCTCTTCCTGCAGCATCTATCCTGCAGCATCAGCAATATTTCTGCTTTCAGAAGGCTGGTGAAAATGTGCAAGAAGCACATGTAACTTAAATCTGCCAGTCATCACTTTTTACCCTGAAATTCAGCAGGATTGTGAAACAGAAACCACAGAAACCCTGATTGGTGTGGGTGGGAAAGGACCTCAGGACTCCCCCAGTGCCCCCTGCCATGGGCAGGGACACCCCCCCCCAGCCCAGGGTGCCCCCAGCCCCATCCAACCCAACCTTGAACCCTGCCACGGATCCCAAGGCAGCCCCAGCTTCTCTGGGCACCCTGGGCCAGGGCCTCTCCCCTCCCCGGGAAGGATTTCTGCCTCCCAGCCCCTCTCCATCCCCCTCCTGCAGCTGAAGGCCCTTCCCCTGGGCCTGGCCCTCCCTGCCCTGGGCACCAGCCCCTCTCCGGCTCTCCTGGAGCCCCTCCAGGGATGGGAAGGGGCTCGGAGCTCTCCCCACAAGCAGCCTTCTCTTCTCTTCTCTGGGCTGAGCCAGCCCAGCTCTCCCAGCCTGGCTCCAGAGCAGAGGGGCTCCAGCCCTCCCATCATCTCCGTGGCTCCTGGGGACTGGCTGCCACAGCTCCCTGTGCTCCTTGTCCTGGGGACCCCCGAGCTGGAGGCAGCGCTGCCGGGGGGTCTGTGTCCCATGTCGGAGCCGAGGGGCAGAATCCCCCTTTCCCAGCCTTTTTTCATCAGCCATGGAATCACAGATGCCTGCTCTCCAGACCCTGTCAGTCCCTGGGATGAAATTGTTTATATAACAAAGTGGTTGTGTTAAGAAAGATTCCCATTCTGGAGATCCAGTCTGGCACAGAAACAGACAGAGACAACTGTGATTGCAGCAGAGTGCTGCACAGACACACCTGTGGGTATAACATGGGTCTTACTTAAGCCTTCCCTAAATAAGGAATGGCACAGTATAGTTAGAATGACACATTATACGGTCAAGAGACTGTAACCAGCTCTCACTGTGTATTTGGTGTAGTTTGGGGGGAAATAACCATCACCAAAAACATGAAGCTGAGCAGGTGCACAGCGAGACATGGCCTGAAGCACGGGGCCTGCACAAGAGCCCACAGGCACACATCGGGGGTGTTTGCTGATACACCTGCGTGGGTAGGGAGGGGGAAGGTGGTTCAGTCTGGGGCAGGGCAGGAGAGTGGGCAGCTACCAGCAGAGGAAACGAACCACTAAACTGTCACCTGAGCATGGCAGCCAAGACACCTGACTGGAGAGGACACAGACGTGGTCTTGGGGGTGAAGATGAGATTTAAACCACCCCGTGCTCTTAAAGGTAATCAACATTGCACTGGCAAGCAGCTTTTACAGAGTTAAATGCTGGGGGTGTTCAGCCTGGAGAAGAGGAGGCTGAGGGGAGACCTTCTCCCCGCCTCCCCTGCCCTGCCAGGAGGGTGCAGAGAGGTGGGCGCTGGTCTCTTCAGCCAGGGGACAGCAGATGGGACGAGGGGCAATGGGCTCAAGCTGTGCCAGGGCAGGGTCAGCTCAGCTGGGAGGGCAAAGTTCTTCCCTGGCAGAGTTGTCAGGGCCTGGCCCAGGCTGCCCAGGGAGGGGGCTGAGTCCCTGCCCCTGGGTGTGTTTAACAGGGGGGAGATGAGGTGCTCAGGGAGATGGTTTAGCACAGGACAGGGATGGTGGGACTCCATGGGCTTAGAGGGCTTTTCCAACCCAGTGATGCTGTGACTCTGTGGTAACCTCCGCTGCCGGGACCCGCGGGGCTCTGATGGCCCCCGATGGATCGCGGAGCCCGAGCGCGCTGGGGACGGGGAGGTTTAGGGAGGGTTAGAGAGGGTTAGGGACCGCCCCAGCCGGCGGCGGGACGCTGCCCGCGGTAAGGCGCGGGGCTCTAAGGCAGCTGTAGCTCCCAGCACACGGGCGCCTCCCGGAGCGCGGGGCCGAGGGACCGTCCCGTTACCCCGCGGCAGCCAACCTGGCAGGCGGGCCCCGAGGCACCGGCTCCCCCGTCCCCGGGCGCCCGTGCCCGCTCTTCGCTCCGGGGTCGCGCCGTGCCCGTCCCGCACCCTCGGGCACCCACCGGCGGGACGGCGCCACGGCCGCACCCGCTCACCGCGTCCCCCTGACGGCGCGCCCGGGGAGCCCACCGGCCCCCGCCCCTCGGCCGCTCCTGCCCGCCTCCCAGCGCCTCCCGCCCGCCCCTCGGCCTCCCCTCAGCCGCCCCTCAGCCACTCCCGCCCGCCCCTCAGCCGCTCGCAGCCGCCCGCCCCTCAGCCGCTCGCTCCGGTCCCGGCCCCCGCCGCCGGGTGACCCCGCCCCGCGGGGCATTCGGTGCGACGCGGCTGCGCGCAGCGGGGCCGGTGTCGGCGGGATGGCCGTGGCGGCGGCGGCGGCAGCGGCGGCGGCGGCGGCGGCGGCGGCGGCGGGGGGTGAGGGGCGCGTAAGATGGCGGAGCTGCGGGAAGGGGAGCGCTACGGCGTGTCCTGCGGGGTGGCGCCGGGCATCACGGTGCTGCACGTCAAGCTGACTGAGACCGCGCTGCGGGCGCTGGAGGAGTACCGGGACTGCCAGGTGAGGGGCGGCGGCGGGGTTACCGGGATTGGGGGGTGCGCGGCCAGCCCCGCGTAGGCTGCGCCCGGCGGCTCGGCGTCCCCCCGCTCCTCCCGCGGGGTCCGTCCCTCCGCGGTGGGCGCGCAGGTGAGCGGGCAGCGGCTCGGGACGCGCCGGGCGGGCCAGGGCTGGGCTCCGCCCGCGTCCCCCGGGGCAGGCGGCCGGCCCCGGGCAAAGGCTGTGTGCAGGAGAGGGACGCGGCGGGACAGAAGCTCCCGTCGGAGGCGGGCGGTCGCTGCGTGCCCCCCGTCCCGCTGCAGCGGCGGCGGGAGCCGCGGAGCCGGAGCCAGCGGGTTTTGGATCGGAAGGCGCTGGCCCCGCTGGAAGGCACCGCGCTGCCGTCCTCGGGTGACTCAGGTATTTGATATTTGCAGTGGCAGCCGCGTTTTCGTGACGCTGCCGGGATCCTTACAGCTGGTTGTTGAGCCGTTAACTCGGGATGAACGAGTTCTTAGAGAGAGAGAGAGAGAGAGAGAGGATGCTTTCCCGCAGCTGTCGGGATGCAGGTGGGACAGGCTCCCGGGGCGGGACGGCTTCCCCGGTGATGGGAAGGAAGGAGCCGGGCTCCTCGTCCCCTGTGCTTCCTACCGCGGCCGGGAGTGGAGGTCCTGACAGGCGGTGTGGAGAGGACAGACGGGCGGTACCTTCCTCCTCACCACCTTCTCAGACAAGCTACTTTGCTGACCCGCTTCAGCTCCCACTATGTGACTAGAAAAGTTTGCAGCAAAGGTGTAAAACCAGCACCTCTGAGAGCTGGGGGAGGCAAGGGAGGCACCCTCAGCTCTGTGCTGTGCTGGAGATCCCTCTGTGCCACACAAGTAACGGCGCAGACAGCTCCTGGGGTGAGACATCAGCAGAACCCTCCCATCACCTACTTCCCCATCCCCTGTAGAGCCTCTGCAGAGTGACCAGGCTCTGGATGCCCAGTTACTGAGCGCTCACATCCCAACAGTCCGCACAGAGAGCGAAGCGCTCGTTGCCTCTGCGGAGCCTTTCCCGAGCTGGGGTGACAGTGACAGGAGACTCCAAGACTCTTCAGTTCTGACCTGGAGACACTGGGCAGAGGAGCTGCTCAGGGCTGTGGCTTCCTACAGGACGGCTGTGGCTGGGCTGGGTGCTGTCAGAGGGCTTTTCCAGCCCGGTGACTCTGTGAGCCCACTCCAAGCCCAGGCTCAGGAACAGGGCTCGGGGCGGGGTGTCTCTTCACCAGGCTGATCTCCAGAGCTGGGTGTGGGTCAGGACAGAGCCCCTCGTGCGCTCTGGCATCCCGGCCTGGGCTCAGCTGGATTCCCAGGCTGGCGCGTTCTTCTCGCCCAGATCCCCTTGGGCACCGTTAAGCAGGGCTCTGTGAGATCTCAGCACCCCGCGGGTGAGTGTAAAGCACAGCCACCTGTTGTTCTTGTTGGAAGCCCTTTCTCTCGAGCAGGCGGTCGTAGCCTGGCTTCTCCTCAGGCAAGGGCTGCGTGTTGCCTGCGGAGGCCGCGGCTGCGGACGCCCTGGCCTGGCGCAGGGTGTGTGTCCTGGGGGCAGCGGGGTGTCGGGGCTCCTGCTCTGGAGCAAGGCTGAGCTGTCCCTGCTCGCCCGGGGCAGAGCCCTGCCTGCTGCTGGGACCGGGCTGCAGGACTCGGCGCCTCCGGCACCTCGCTGCTGCTGGCCATGGGGCATCACCCCCTGCCGTCCTTTGCGCTGCCCTCAGGGGCTTTCTGGAAGCCCCTGCCTTTGTTGTGGGGTTCTGTTATCCCTGGTTCTGCGTCGCTGGGGTGCTGGATGGAGCAGCCTGAGAGCTGAGGGTGCGGAGAGCACGTGGCTGGGACAAGCGGTGGGAGCGGCGCCTTGCTTTTCCAGTGGCAGCCGACTGATGAGATAGCTGGGGTGATGGCAGCAGCTCCTCCCTCTGTGCAGAAACTTGGCCCAGTGGAACAAACCCCCGAAGAGTCCCTTTGTGCTGGTTCAGCCGTGAAGCTGGCTTACCACACGGCGCTCAGGGGCAGCACGAAGAGAGCAGGTTGAAGAGGAATGGAGTCGTGTTGCCGGGCTGCACGCAGAGCCTCTCCTCGGGCTTGGCTTCAGCCTGTAACCTCAGGCTCCCTGGCCGTGGCCAGACCTAAGGTGCCGCCTGCCCTGGAGCAGAGCAGAGCAGAACTGCCCCAGCAGTGAGCGCAGAGCAGCGGGACGGCGCTGCCCCGGCTGATCCGGTCCCTCCGCAGTCGCGCTCCAGCTGGGCTTCTCCAGGGGAAGGCTCTGGAGGTGAGCGCTTTGCTCTGCCCTCTGGTACGGCAGGGGCTTTGGCTGCTCAGATCTGGGCTTCCCACCCCCAGGGATCACTGGGATTCTGGGCAATCTCTTCTGCCGTGGAGTTGTTGCTCTTCAGCCATCGGGATGTTCCAGCTGCGGAGCTGCTGAGCCAGCACGTGACAGGTGATCTTTGCCTGATGTTCCCCGGCTCGGAAGCCATTGCAATGGAGCCAGGGGCTCTGCCATGCTTCACTGCCCGGGGTTCAGTTGTGCTGGGGCTTCTGCCTGCCTCAGACGGCCAGGGTTTGGGCTGGGGGCTGGCGAACCCCTTGGTTTGAAAGGCCTGGCCTTTCGGGGCAGCGTCCCGCTGGGAAGGAGGATGTGCTGCTGGTTGGTGACACTTTGGGATGGCTTGAACTGATTTGAGGTTTTGCCGCTCCTGAAAGGGAGAATAAACCCATTCCACTTCTTCCTTCGGAGAGAACTACCCAGTTAACTGTTTTTTGGGAGGATTTTGTCTTCTAGATTAATGAATTGAGTGAAGTTATGGATGAGACCTGGCAGAACAGCACAGGGCAGGTAAAGAAAGGACCTGGGCTTTCCTCTTCCAGGCACCGTGGGCACTTGGGCAGTTGGTGCCCACACCAGAGGAGTAGAGCACAGCAGGTGTATTTGCCAGCCACCCTAAAAGGGCAGCCCCACCTCCTGAGCCAGCACCCCCATGGCTTCACCTGTGCCAGGGCTGCTCCTGCCTGGCTCCAAGGCCACAGCCTCCGTGCCGTGGCTCCAGCAAGGGGATGGGTCGAGCTGAGATGCACCAGGAGCCCTTGTGCCGCTGCTGGTTTTGGCACTGGGTGGGCAAGTGCCCCCCTGGAGAGCATCCCTCCTGGGGCCTGGCCCTGCTGTGCGCTGGCCCTGGGAGCAGCACCCGGGAGGTGTGGAAACATCACAGCCTCAAGAAAGATTCCCCGTGAAACAGTGTAACCCCCCGGGTAACCAGAAGGGATACAGCAGGGGTGCCCAATTCCATCTCCACCTGCCTGCACCGGTGGCTCTGCCACCGCTCAGGGCTGCTTTGGAGGTGGACTTGGGGAGCTGAACCTGGCTGGGTGCTGGGTTCCTCGGTCCTGGGGCTGTTGGGAGGCAGGGGGCGGCTGGTGTGCTCGCTGGGACGCAAGCACAAGGAGGGGTACAGGGAATTGAAGGGGTGTTCCTGGTGCAGGCAGCCTTTCCTTCCCAAAGTGCTGCTCTCGTGAGGGGGTTTCTGTCAGGGGTGTCAGTTCTCAGCCCAAGCTGCTGAGCAGTTCCCATCCAGCCCTGCTCTGCATTGAAACCCACCCTCTGAGTGCAGGGGCAGCTGGAAGAGCCCGGGCTGTGAGCAAGGAGGGGGAAAGAGCAGGAAGGGCAGGGGAGAGCTTGGGGAGCTGGAGGGGAGAAGGGGAAGGGGGGCAGCAGGAGGGGGAAGGGGGGAAAAGAGGGGCAGCAGGAGGGGGAAATGGGAAAAGGGGGGCAGCAGGAGGGGGAAGGGGGTTCAGGAGGGGGAAGAAGGGGAGCAGGAGGGAAAAGGGGGGGAGCAGGAGGAGAAATGGGGAAAGAGGGAGATCAGGAGGGGGAAGAGGGGAAGCAGGAGGGGGAAATGGGAAAAGGGGGGCAGCAGGAGGGGGAAGGGGGAAAGGAGGGAGCAAGAAGGGGTAAAGGCGGGGAGCGAGAAGGAGGAAAGGGGGGAGCAGGAGGGGAAAAGGGGGGAGCAGGAGGGGAAAGAGGGGACATGGGGGCAGTGGGGTCTTGAGCTTTTGCCCCCCAAATTAGAGACTGAAAACCTGACTCTCAGAGTTTCCATTGCTCTTTGGTTCCCCAGCCAGTCCTGAGTGGGAGGATTCACTCAGAAGCATCAGAGTGGTTCCAAAGGGTGTTGATCAGTTCGGTGATGGGTGCTTTATATATAAAAATATATATATGAGTTTTCATAGTTATCTTAAATCTTCAGATACAAATAAAGAGTAATTATTGAAGTGCAGTGTACCTGGAGCTGCTAGTAGCTTGTTTGTCAGCTGAGCTGTTGCCTGATGATTCCTGCTGATGTGCAGGCTGCTCCAGCTGTTTTGGGCACCAGCAGCAGTGTTTCTGGGTCACTTCCTTGGGTTGAGGTGGTGAGGCTCCAGCTGCTGCCCTGGGTACTCAGGTTGTAGTGTTTTCAAGTTCACACTGTTCCAGAAGCTTTGGACTGACCTGGCCAAACTGAGGAGAGTGTGTTGGGGAAAGGTATCAGCTCCCACCTCAGGTGGGAGGGGATGGTGGGTGGATCAGCACCGGGGAACGGTGCAAGAGAGAAATATGGGAAACCTGGATGGCCCCAGGGCAGGAGTTTTGGACAGTGCTTCCTGCACCCGTGCTGAAGCCTGACATCTGTGGGGGTGTTGTTAAGAGCAGCTCACTGGAGAGAGGGGATGACAGGAGGTTTGGCTGGAGAGCCAAGGTTCCCCTGCCCTCCTCCCTGCTGCTCCCAACCACCTGCCAGAGGGTGAGTGAGAACGTGCAGCTCGATGCCTACTAAACCCAGACATTTTTAAGTGTTGTTTCCTCATGCTCAAGCAGGGGAGGTGACTGCTTACCCCAGCAGCACGATTTCTCCTGCTCCGAACCCAAGCTGTGTGGAGCTCTGTAGGTGGCTGCAGGAAGGTGTGATGGCTGCTGCTGGTCCAACACTGGCATCACATCACCAGCCTGGCTCAGAGATCTGTGGATTGCCTTCAAACACTGACAAACATGTGGAGCTTAAACCTCACTCTGGGCAGCCTCAGACGGGTTTTGCTGCACAGGTGGGTCTGGGTGAACCCGATGAGGTTCAACACTGCCAAGTGTCAGGTGTTGCACTTGGGCTGGAGGAATCCCAGATTAACAGCCTGGGAGAAGAGCTCCTGGAGAGCAGCCCTGCTGAGAAGGACCTGGGTGTCATGGGGGATGAGAAACTTCCCCTGAGCCAGCAGTGGCTCTGGCAGCTGGGAAGGGAGATGGGATCCTGGGCTCCATCAGCAGAGGGGTGGCAGCAGGGACAGGGAGGGGATTGTCCCTCTCTGTTCTGCCCTGGGGAGGCCCCAGCTGGAGTCCTGTGTCCAGAGCTGGGGCCCCAGGACAAGAGAGATGTGGGGCTGGTGGAGAGGGGTCAGAGGAGCCACGGAGATGCTCAGAGGGCTGGAGCAGCTCCCCTACGGAGAGAGGCTGAGGGAGCTGGGCTGGGTCAGCCTGGAGAAGAGAAGGCTGCTTCTGGGGGGACCTCATTGCAGCCTGCCAGTCCCTGAAGGGAGCAGAGGAACAGGAGGGGAATGGGCTTGTGAAAGGGCAGAGCCTGGCAGGACAAGGGGGCTGGAGTGAAGCTGGAGGAGGGAAGGGGGAGAGGAGAGCTTGGGGGGCAGTTCTTTGCAGAGAGAGTGGTGAGGGGCTGGCAGGGGCTGCCCAGAGAGGGGGTGGGTGCCCCGTCCCTGGGGGTGTTGAAGGCCAGGTTGGCTGTGGCCCTGGGCAACCTTGTGTAGCTCCAGGCCTGGAGGTTGGTGTCCCTGCCTGTGTCAGGGGGTTGGAGCTCTGTGACCCTTGGGGTCCCTTCCAACCCAGACCAGTCTATGATTCTATGATCTAAGTTTTAATTCCACCAGACTTTAAGTCCACCTAAATTTTAAGCCCTGCTTCTGCTGGAGTAAAGTTTGTGCTCGTCAGGAATTAATCTGTTGGTGCAACCTGTTTAATGAGTGTGCAGTGGTTGGCAAACTCCCTGCAACACCCTGTGGACAAGCCTAGCGTACTGAGCCAGTCAGCATAGCTGCCCTGTGTTTGTGTGTCCAGCAGCGTGATTTCAGGATCCAGTAAAGCTGAGCAAGCTCAGCATTGCTGCTAAAAGGGGATGTCCTTATCAGTGGGCTCCTGCTGGCACTGGTGGTGGAGCTGTCTGAGCTGTGTCGAGGAGCAGATCTGACCAGAAGCCAGCTCGTGATGGGGAAAAGTAACCTCCAAGTAGCAGGCTCCTTGATTTATTGATTTATTTTTCTTTCCCTCCCCCCTTAACATTTGCAAGGCTTCACAGAGTGTGGTGTCAGCACAGCAGCAGTGCAGGACGCTTCCATCCTTGCAGGTCAGGAACACGCTGCGCCTGGTGCTGTGAAGTTATGAAGACAAGGTGCAGGTGACTTGTGTTATTTTTGGCCATATTGCATATTTCCCTTGGCAGAAACATCGCTGGAGAAGCAGGGATTGTTTGAGGGACCTCACAAGTTGGTTTTTTTGTGGCAGTTTGATTGTGCTGAGCCTAAGGCGTGCTAGCTGAGGTCAGCAGCCCAGGTTAAGGGTGTAAAAGCAGAACCAGGGTGTGTGATGCCCTGCCTGCCCCAGGGCAGCTGGCTGCCAGCTCTGCGGGGAGCAGCGCAGGAGGTGCTGTGCTGGGAGGTTTGCTTTGCAGCCTTGCAAGCACACCTGGCACTCCTGGTGTGAGTACAGGGGTCTGGGCAAAGAGCAGGTTGTGTGTGACTGTGGGGAAGCGATGGCAGCCTGAGGGTGGCCCTAACAAGGGCAGACGTGGTTATGGAGACCTTCCCTGGGTCCAGCCCTGTTCGGGGTCTTTATCAGTCACCTGGATGAAGGGATCGAGTGTTCCCGCTGTAAGTTTGTGGGTGACATCAAGCTGCACCAGGGCAGGGTCAGATCAGACCTGAGGAAAAAGTTCTTCCCCAAAAGGGTTATTGGGTGCTGGCACAGGCTGCCCAGGGCAGGGGCTGAGTCACCCCCGGGTGTGTTTAACAGAGGAGTAGGTGAGCTGCTCAGGGATGGGGGTTAGTAGAGGACAGGTACGGTTGGACTCGATCTCAAAGGTCTTTTCCCACCAGGGACTCTGTGATGCTGAGCAGGCAGGGTGCTTGTGTTAACCAAGTCATTCCATCTGACACCCAGAACTCGAGTGCTTGTGAAAATGGTATCCGACAGCCTCCTCAGCAGCGAAGCCAACCCATCAGCAGCCAGGGCAGGGGGGCAGGGCTTGGGAGGGGGAAGCAAGGCCTTTTGGACTCCCACATTTCTGCGGTGTTTGGACCAGATGAGGGCTGTTTGTCCTTCCAGCCCCCAGGCAGGGCTGTGCCCTTGCCAGGGTTTTCTCAGACTCCCCCTGGTGCCACCGTGTCCTTGCTGAGCACGATAAAGCAGCAGGTCTGGGGCTCCTCAGCACCCAGCAGAGAAACCCCTGGGCCCTGCGAGGAGCCCGGACCCGCTGCGGAGCCCGTGCTGCAGCCTGTGCCATGGGACAGGGGCACAGAGCCTCCTCTTTGCCCTGGGAGCAGCCACCTCCTCTTCCTGCAGCCAAACACCTTCCACCAGCACAGGAGGTCTGTTGCTCTGCTGACATGCTGCTGCTTTTCTTTCTCTTGTAGGATGCTGTTCCTTCTCAACCTTCCATTCAGTTTCGAGGATCCCAAGGGGTGAGTGGATTTTCCTGGTTATCTTGGAAAAGAAGGTATTCAAAGTACTAATTCTCCTGCAGGCATTCTGCTGATCTGCCACCTGCCAGGCGCGTTGCAGCGGGCAGTGTGTTTGCTGAAGAGTTGTGGCTGGGAGGGGAAGAGAACCAGGCTCTGGGTGTGCTTTTCTCTCTTGCCTTTGTCACCTCTCCCCCTGGGTTTGAAAGCAGTGGCAACAACTTGGCAGCCTCCAGTGGAGTGGTGCAAAGGCGAAGGTTTTCCAAGGGAATTCTAAGGGCTTCACAGTGTCAAGCAGCAGTGCAGTTTGGGGGAGGAGGGCTGGTGGCTCTTGAAGCTCCTCTGAAACCCTGACAGAGTCTTTCAAGGCTGTTCATGAAGACCTGGAGGGACACAGGAGGAAAGCTGGTCTCCTGGTGGCCTTGGCTCCTGTTCAACACTCCTGGGGAAGTAAAGCTGGAGATAAACTTGAACTCAGGCTCTGGCCTCACAAGGAGAGTCTGGGTTTCAACTTGAAGGGGTGGCTAAAGACTGGTTGTTAGGCTGAAGCACGGGCTGTGCCTCTGATGCTGTTCCCCTCACCTGAGGTCTGAAGCGGTGCAGTGTGCCACGTAGCTGAGTGGTGCTGGTGCAGAGAGGGGCAGGGGACAGGAGGACTGCTGAGGTCTGTGTCACTTGGCAGGAAGGGGACTCACACGTCCAGGATCCTGTCTCTAGTGAAGCTCCTGTGGAGACAGCAGTTCTTGACGCTGCCCTTCTGAGAAACTCTTCTCTCCTTGGAGCTGAGTGCCACTGGAAGTGCACTGGGAAGCATTTCAGCTGTGCTGGGAGAGGATTTCCTTGCTGGAGTGAGCCCTAGGTCTTAGTTCAGATGGCCAGCCAGAGGAGCTGTACCAGGAGAGGGTGGCTGGGAGCACAGATGGGTTTTGGAGTCGCTGCTGGCATCAGGAGGCAAGTCCTGCTTGCAGACCTGACTGGGAAGGAGCCCAGTCAGAGGGGCTGTCCGGCTGTGGCGGCAGGCACGCAGCCTTGCAAGGGGCAGGGCAGGAGCAGAGTTCTAAATAAACTCTGAGTATGTATATATAACCTAGGAGTTGAGTTTTGCAATTAGGACTCTGTGAAAGAAAAATTAACAGCACCTTTTATCTACCCAGCACCCTCCCATCTTCTGCAAAATTTCACATGTGGAGTTCTCCTGTGCTTGGTGGCAGCAGCTTCACAGCAGTGGTACACAAGGCTTGAGATGCAGTAACCTCCATCTAGCTTTGAGATGTAGTAACCTAGATGAGGCTTTGGTCCTCAGCCATAAAAAATCTGGGGCTTTGTCAAGAAGCTGCCAGAGTCTGGGGGTCACAAGGCTGCTGCAGAGCAAAGTGTTGCCTTGCAGGGGTGTCCCCTTGTCTGTTAAAAAGCCAATCCAGGTATGTGCCCCTTTGTTACCAAAGGCGATGGTGCAGCCTGCTGCCCTGCTCTGTGTGATGGAAACATCTGCAGGCTCTTTGCTGCTCGTGGCAGAAGCAATAATCCCTCACCATCATCTGCCTGTGATTTAGGAAACGCAAGGGAAGGAGATCGCCAGATCCTTACCAGGATCAGTGCCCGCATCCAACGCCACTCTAGACCCCCCCAAGCCAGAGAGCTCGTTATTGCCCTGGAGATTCCCAGATCCTAAGTCTCTGCAGTAGGGATGGAAGTTCAGGGGTATGAAGTTCAACAGACCCTGTGTGAGCAGCGGGCGGGAACTGGTTCGCTCGGTGTCTCTGAATGTTGTGTGGCCATGCTCCCAGGAGCTGCGTGGCAGGGGACTGACCTGCCCCCCCGAAAGGCTTTCCTCCCTCCCCAGGAGTGGCTTCCCCATGGGGGTGTCTGGAGCGAGGAGCAGGGGACTGACCTGCCTCCCTGAAAGGCCTTCCTCCCCCCGCCTTCCCTGGTCTGGTTTCCTTCCTCCCCCCCTTCCCTGGGCTGGTTTCCTTCCTCCCCCCCTTCCCTGGGCTGGTTTCCCTTCCTCCTCCCCCTTCCCTGGGCTGGTTTCCTTTCTCCCCCTCCCCTCCCCGGGCTGGTTTCCTTCCTCCCTTCCCCCAGGACTGGTTTCCCCATGGAGGTCTCCAGAGCAAGGAGCAGGGTCCTGGCCTGCCCCCTGAAAGGCCTTCCTCCCTCCCCAGGGCTGGTTTCCCCGTGGAGGGCTCTGAAGTGAGGAGTGCTGAGGCCTGTTTGCCAGTGCTGAGGCATCACAGGTTACCTGCAGCAGCCAGGGGTTTCCTTAAAAGCTACTGAAAGCAAACAGCAGTTCCACTTCTCTTTGCAGCCCAGGCAGCTATCTTCCAGGTCCCTGCTGAGGATAAAATGCTAGCATTAGCATTAAAAAAAGGCTCTTTTTAAAAACAAAATTACTCTGGTTAGGCTCACTGTGGCCCAGTCCTCTGTGGATGATGGGAAGTGCTGGAGTAGAAAAACATAACAAGCTTCCTGGGGTGGTCTAGAGCCGTGTGGGATGTGGGCACTGAGGAGAGGAGCCTCACACTGGATGAGGCGAGGGAGGAGCTTTTGTTTCAGGTATGTCTTTAACAAGAAGCTGAGATAGGTGTCAGAGGGGCTCTGCGGCCAATTTGCCACAAAACAAAAAAAAAAAGGCAGCTTGTTTTTGTTCCTGTTGAGCAGCAGAGTTGCTCTGAAGGGTGTTGGAAGTGTGCAGATGGTCTCAGAAGGTGCAGTAGCAAGTGCAGTGATGGGGTAAGATGGTGTGCATTCGGTATGGTAATAAATCATTGTGTGTGACGTGTGCTGGCCTCTGGATGCTCTTCAGCACAAGAACCCCTGAAACCATGTGGAATGGTTTGTGCACAACACATCTGAGGCTCCCTGAGTTGTGAATTAGTCAAGTACCTGTGGCTGTTACAACGAACTTTAGCACCAGAGCACGAGCTGGCTCCCTGCACGTCTCCCAAACAGCCTGTGTGACCACGTCTGCTGGTGCCTGAGTAGCTGGAGGGTACTGAGGGACCACAAGGGTTGGATTGTTACAGCGATGCAGACTCATTTTTAAGAATTATCTTGGAATTTAACATTTTGGACTAACCCAGGCAGCCTGGAGAAGGTAGAAGCCTTGTCATGCTGGGTATGATAGCCCTGAGAAAGGTGAATGTTTGCACGGACTTTGTACTGCAGTAGGGATGCATGAAGAGGGAAAGCCCAAAAGTGTTTACACCAAAGTGTACCTTTCTTTTTTTTGTTAAAAAAAGGGTAGATGAGGTGCTCAGGGAGATGGTTTAGCATAGGACAGGAACGGTTGGACTGCATGAGCTTCAAGGGCTTTTCCAGCCCTGTGATGCTGTGACTCTGTGAGTCTGTACTGTGCAATAATGTTTTGAATGACTGTAGTTCCCCTGCTAGGGCTTCCCTTCTGTATTTTTACCTCTGCTGCATCCTGCAAATGCATCTCTTAATAGAGACAGAATGTGCAGAGCCTGTGCCTGTCTGGAGCCATCGACATCCTGGATCTCCCGTGGGACACGCGTGCTCCGGTGCCGTGGGGCCATTCCACCTTTCTCCGTGAGCTCAGCAGCCTGCTGCTCCTCTGGCTCCAGTTCAGGGACAGTTTCCAGCCTTGCTGCCTATCCCAGTGCAAAACTCTGGCCTGGATGTGGGGGGAAGATGCAGCATCCTGAGCATCAGGGCTGGAGGTTGCAGCTCCCAGGGAGATGTTCTGTAGCAGGTTCATGATGGGTTCCTGCTGGGTGGCAGTGAAGCCCAGCACTCAGCGTTTTGCAGAACGACTGCTAGTAGTAACACAAACCCAAAGCATATCAGTACTGGTATTTTCCTTTTTCTCACGTTTAACAGCAGTGAAAAGTTTCAGATTGGTCAAGTAGGTTTCTGGAATGCTTCTGTCATCCTGAAGATGCAGGCTGGACATCTGCATCACTGCAGATAAAGGAGAAAAAGGGGGTTTTAAGCTTCAGAGCAAGCTTACCTGGGCAGGCACAGTCATACCAGAGATCCAGATGATGCTATGGCTAAATTTGCCCCTCTTGAGATTTGCAAAGGATCAGTGCCCTTCCCTGGTAAACGGGAGTTTGCTCTGGCAAAGGACAGCTTTGCTCTAATGAAACTGTGAGTATGCTTCAGCTCAGAAAATGGGCTAATTAGAAATGTCTCAAAAAAGCAGGAGCCTAACTTGCAGGGCCCATAGATGTTAATTTTTAAATCCTTTATCCTGTTGTAGAGGCTTTTGGGGCCACACATCTGGTGTGGATGCCTGCATGGGGCAAGAAGCAGATTCCAGTTAAGGCTTCTTGTGAGCAAGCAAACCTGATCCTTAAAAGTAAGGCTTTGGGGGACACCCGCTGGTGAGGTTGGAATGCTTCTGGGAAGAGACAAAGCAGGGAGGGGACTCGAGTGCATCTGCTGAGCAGAGGCACCTAAAAATGTGGTGCTCCTGCCAATCTGATGACATGATGCTGTACTGTGGAAGAACAAGTGGGTAGATGGGTTCAGAGATTAAGTGAGTCAGGCTCGGAGAGCAAAATAAGGAAATCAATTACCAAGCAGAAGGGATTGAAGGTAAGGGTCTGAGCTGTAGTGGATATTCTCTATTACCAAGTCCATTAGATGGTAAGAAATTGCAGGCCAGTTTGAGGACGTAAAATTTAAAATGACGTTTTAAAGGAGGCTGCAGAGGGGGTCAGGAGCGCTTGATGCTTGTCCTACAGTGCTCCCGCCTGGCTGCTGGTGACACTGGTGCCAGGAGGAAGCTCAGCACAGCTCCCCAGGGCCTGCAGCCCTGGTTTGCGGAGGGGTGAGAGGCAGGAGGGACCCCTGTGCACCACAAAGCACGCTGCTGTTGATAGCCTCACCTGCCTGGCGTTCCTTGGATCACACAGCTGCCTGATCCAAGCCTGCCAGGATTCAGGCTTGGTTTAAATCTTCACCTTTTTTGTCACCTAAAGGAGAAAGCTGATTCTGATTTGAGACAACACAGAAGTGCCCCTGCATCCCTTTGTTTGCAAGTAGCTTGCAGTAAAGAAAACATTGCCATTTTATCCTAAACTTTCACATTTCTTTCTGTACCCTGTGCTAAGACCTTTTCTTTTCCCCTTTTCAATTGAAGAGGGCCCTGTACTAACTCAGTCCATCCTTCCTGGGATTCCCTGTAGCATGCCCAAGTTAGCATTGTGCAGTTTGCTGCACTGATGCTGCTTGTGAAGGTGGCCTAGAAGAAAACTTTTTGTTTTCCTAAATTCCCTGTGTAGCCTCCTGCAAGGCCAGTTCTCTGCCTCTGTGTGGGACTGGGACAGTTAAATGCCCTGCCTGCTCCCAGGGAAGCACAGGAACATGCAGGAGGAAACAGCCTCAACGTTCAGAAGCCCTTTTCCTTGGGGGAAATTGAGTCACCCTGCTATCTGTTGGAGGGGCAGCACAGCAGGGCTGTGGAGGTTCGTGGAGCGCGTTCACTGTTTCTGGAGGAAGACTGTCGATCTTGGGTGACTGTAGATCTACATCTTCTAGACTGTAGGAGATGGGTGTTTGGTGTTTGCATGCCAGGGCCCAGCCACATTGCTCTTTGTATGTGGAAGGCTGAGTAAAAATCAAAAGCAGCTTCTCTGAAAGAAAGGTGCAGTGCTGCTTCCTGATGCAAACAGAAGCTTACTTTCTATTCTGGATTAACGTGGCTGCAGTGTGGGCTTTATGAATGAAGGCTCCTTGACCACCTCCTGGAAGTCTCTCATGAAGAGGAAAAGCATTTTTTTCTCTGATGCTTCTCATGAACTGAATGCAGTTTCCTATTCTGAATAAGCCAAAAATCCTTGAACAGCTTTTCAGAGCCATGTAACATAAACATCTCTTCAAAGCCAGGCTTATCTTCAGAAGTTGGTGAGTCTAGAAACTACTTCAGAGCGTTATTTTGTCTTGCACAGTACAGAAAGAGATGGCAAATATGTCAACAACAGTAAAACCTGATATTAAGGGTTTGAGGTTACAGTAGTTTGTGTGAACCAGTTTATCTGGTGCATGTGTTGCCTTCTCTAGGTGGCTGAAAATGTGTTAATGCCCTAGGAATACTTTGTGGACTGTGTATTGACTAGCAAGAAGCCCTGGCTGTAAAAACATGCCTCTGAGATAAGGTTGCTTGATTTGTCAAGGCATGGGGTCGTCGTTGCAAAGGAGCAAGGAGGGAGCCTTGAAATCTCTTCATGCCAGCGCTGGTGAGTGGCATTTGGGAGAAGACAGTGCACTGAGGCTGGGGTTTGTGCTGCACATCTGGCTGCTGAAGTGTCAGGCTTCCCTAGAGTGGTGGTGGGAATGGGGAAAGGTGGTGGTGGAAACCTCTAGTGAGCTGCAGAGCAGATCAAGAGGAGCAGGTCCTGAACATAATCTTGTGCCATCATCCTGCAGCTCAAGCTGCTGGATCTTGTTGCTGGGTTTTGTTGGTGCATCGCAGTATTGCAAAGTGGGCTTGTGCTGGTTGGATGTTGGGCCGTAGAGCTGTTAGGATGGGAGCATCTCCCCTGAGAGGAAAGGCTGAGGGAGCTGGGGCTGTTCAGCCTGGAGAGAAGCAGCCTGAGAGGGGATCTGATCACTGGGGATCAATAGCTGAAGGGTGGGACACAGGGGACATGGGCAGCCTCTGCTCAGTGTCTGTGGGGACAGGACAAGGGGCGATGGGCTCAAGTTGGAGCCCAGGGAGTTCCCCCCAATGTGGGGAAGAACTTCTTGCCGGTGAGGGTGAGGGAGCCCTGGGACAGGCTGCCCAGGGGGTGTGGAGTCTCCTTTTCTGGAGAGATTCCAGCCCCGTCTGGACACGGCCCTGTGTGCCCTGTCCTAGGGACCCTGCTTTGGCAGGGGGTTGGACCCCATGGGCTCTGGGGGTCCCTTCCAGCCCCTGTGATTCTGTGATTCTGTAGCCTGCAGATTGGTTTCTGTGCAGCTGGTGCCCCCTGGAAGGGTTTTATTCAGCTGCTTTCAGAGCCCCATTCCAGTTTTGTCAATTTTAACTCCCATCTTTGTGCATTTTCTCCCTTTAACCTTTGTTTACCCTGCGGATTCGATAACCATTCTTTGTTTCATGTTTGGGCTTTCACTTTTGAACCCTAATTTGGGAAATAGGCTTGTGTGATTCAACTGTATTCACTATAACTTAAAATGCATTTTTTCCCCAGAGCTTGCCCCAAGTTTATTGAGCTGTGTTATCTGAGTCATGACAGACTTCAGTAAATCTCCTCGTCGAAGGACAAAGCTTTTGGCCCTGTGGATATTCTGAGCGGGTCCCAAAAAAGTTCACAAAAATGAAGGGCTTGTGTCAGCTGCATTACAGATTAAATAACAAAGCTTTGGAACTGAGGATGAAAGATTTGCCCTTTTCTCAGGTTAGTTGCACTGCCACTTTTGAAATCTTCTAGTAGAGAAATGTTCCCTCATGGCTGCTGCCTCCTCTCCATCTGAAATAACGAGTGCCTGAGGAATGGTCATCTAGTAGCTGTGGCCTATGTGACAATGGATCTGAAAGACTTGAGGCTGAAAGTAAACTTGTGGGTGTTTTCTTTGCTCTGTCAGTGGTTGGGGCAGCTGGTGATGCCATCATCACTGGTTTCTTTCTTACAGAGTTTATAGGGGTGAGGGAAGCTGTAAAGTATTGGGAGTTTCCATTTGAGTGTGCTCCTGGCTCATCCTTGCTGGACCCCGTGGTCCTCTGAGGGTGATGGTAACTCTGTAGTAACGCTGGTGATCAGGAGAAGTAAAGCTGCACATCTGACCCAAGAGAAATGACACAGTTGATCTCCGTTCTTAGAGAAACCACACAGATTTCTCTCGAAGCACGCTGTTACTGTGAAGCTGAAGGGAAAAGGGGTGGTTGGGAAGGCTGCCTTTCTCCCTGGGGTCCAGTCCCTGCCTCAGGGTGTCAGTGAGCTCTGCCAGTGCTGATGAGTAGCATGCAGCTGGGATGGAGGTGTTGTGTGGTACCCAGCGGTGCAGGGGCCACGGGTGCTCGGGGAGACCCAGGGCCAACCAGCAGCCCAAGTGTCCAGAGGAAGGTTCATCTGAGGATGCCCAGTATCACTGCTCAGTTCCCAAGTGTCCAGAGGAAGGTCTATCAGAGGATGTCCAACATCACTTCTCAGTATCTTTCTCTGTCAGCTGTACTTGATCCATTCAAAGCTCCAGCCAGTCTCAGAGGAACAGCTTTCCAGACTCACTGCAAGCTCATTTCCGCTTTGGAATGAAGGAGTTGGAATGGCAGCAGGTTTTTGGTGCCTCGGTGCGGGTTGGTGTGGCAGCACACTGAAGAGCCTGCTGATGCCAACAAACATTCCAGCCATTCCTCATCTTTCCATTTTTAGGCTGCAGCAGAATGCAGCACAGCCTGTCCTTGATGGCCAGTCCAGCCAAGGAGATGAAGTGTTGTTCCATCTGCCTGAACCTACAAAACACTCCTGACGGTTCATGCAAATAGCTGCATCCAGAGCTGAGGAGCAGAAAAAGCCTTTTAGGGCCTGTTGGGTGGGAAGTGTGGGCTTTGTAGGCTGAGAAGTTGTGCTGTGGTGATTTGCACATCGCTGTCTCTACTCTTCCTTCCTCCTTGGAGCTGACTGTACACCTCACAGGGCTGAAGAACTGGCTGCCCCTGGGCATCCCACGCAGGGTGTGCACACTGTGCTCCTCTGGTTCCGTAGCTCGGCCTCAGTCCCTCTGGTGACACTCAGGAGCTGGCATTTGAATGTGGGCAGGTGCCTCTTAGTGCCACCAGATGGGAGCAGGTGACTTGCTGCTTGAACCCTTTGCTGAAGCAGAGGCTGAGCGACTGTAGCTTCTGTGGGGCAGTTACTGCCGTGGCAGACACGGAGCCAGCCCAGCTTCCCCAGGGAGAACTGTGCCCAAAACACTAGTTTAGTGTCTCTTAGTGCTTAGTCTCTGCAGTGCTGTGCCTGACATCAGAGCCTTCAAGACACAGTCTCTCCCTCTGAGCCGTGGCCCTGGTAGATGGCAAGCAAAGGGCTGTAGATTCGAGTTTTTACACCACCTTTTTGTTCCCTTTTAGCTTCTCAGCATTCCCAAAGTCGATGTGCCAAACCAAGTGCAAACATTCAATGCTGTTCTACACATCAGATGCTGGCAGTGATACTCCTCAGGGAAGCTTTGACTGTGTCCAGCAGGCTCAGTCCAGGTAAGTTGTACTTAACGTTTCAGCCATGGCAAATTCAAGTAGATTCTGTGGCTTTGCACACCCAGCAGAAGCCTTGAGCAGAAGCCTGCTCCCAGTGTCGAGCTGCAGGAGAGAAGCAATTAGGAGCAGTAGCAGGATTCCTTGAAATTATAAATACCTGCTTCTACATAGAGTTCTCCTTGGTTTGGCTCTCCAAGAAAGTAACCTGTTGAGTGCTTGCTCACCTCTTGGTGCTATTTTTAAAAGGTTCTGGGTTCAGAAGCACATCAGTCAGTGGCCCTGTCCATACCTGCATGGCCATGGTGCTTCAGAACCCAACTGTAACACAGCAGCGCCTTGTCCAGGTGCTTTGAGTCAAAGTGAACAGTGTTAATGTCAGCCAAAGAGGCAGGTTTTGACCTGGGGTTTGCTTCAGCTTCAAGAGTATTAGACTCAGCCCAGTACTGATGTCGTCCGGTGGTGGTGGGTGGCTGTTTGTCCCCTGTCATTGACTGGGACATTGCAGGTGGGGTTTGTGTATTGGTCAGGGAAGCTGATAGCAAACAGGCACAGCAACATGTCTCCTGAAGGTGCTGCTCAGAGACTCGGTCACTGGAGAGCTTCTGCCCTTGATTTCAAACCAGGGATTTGTCTCAGTAATGTGTTTTAGGAGTAATAAAATGAGCTGATTTCACAGCTCTTTGCTTGAGATCTCCCAGCATCCTCATCCTAGATTTGTCCTGCTACAATACAGCCCTTCAGTGGACTCCCTTTCCTGATGGATTAGCAAAACCCCAGATGGTTTAGTGGCGGGGGTGAGGGAGCCTTGGGGCAGCATGGCTTTCGGGTGTTTGGCTTTGGGTGGTTGTGAGTTTTGGGTTGTTTGGTTTTGGGTTTGGGGTTTTTTTTGGGGGGTGGTGGGGGTGATTTTTTTGCATTTTGGGTTTTTTTTGTGTGTGGGTTGTTTTTATTTTGTTTTTTTTAAATGAAACTCTATCTGAAAGGGGCCAGAGCCACCCAGGCTGGCACAAAGCAAGCATCAGAGTTGCACACTGGTGGTGAGAGCTCCTGCCTCTTGGCTGGCCTCCCCCAAGCATCTCTGGGAGCACTTTCCCTTTTGGCAAGGAGCACCTTCAGTTTGAAGTGAATCTTACTTATACAATTAATCCAGTTTAGTTTAAGGTGCTTTAGCTCTGAATAATAGTTTAGATGTGGTTTTACTAATCTGCTTCAAAACCTGACTCGGGCGTGCTTTAGCTAAGTCCTTTGAGGCCAGCGCTTGGTTGTGCAAAGCCCTGGCAAATTGGTACAGAACTACACACAGATTAGTTAAAAAAACCCAACCCCAAACCAGAAGGGGCCTGTGCAAGGTATGTAGCCTAATTTTGTGCTCAGGGGCATGTCTAGCTTCACAACTGGCTCGGGTTTTTCAAATGCGCAGCCCAAGGAGGGGTGACACAGCTGCTTGGCCAGTGAAGATGTGTGTAGAGAGAGGGATGCTGAAGGAAATGGGGAGTGGGTGTGAGCTCTGCTTTAGGTGGTAAAAAGGACCTTTCTTCTGTTGTAAACGTGCTGATTTCAGAGCAGTCAATACTTAGCTCTAGGCTATGGAGGAAGCTGTAGCAGAACCATCTGTAAGTACCGGTCAGTGGCTCGGTCCAGCCTTATGGCTTTCAGCAGCAACACGGTAAGTTGAGGCATGAGATTCTTGACTCTCCTTCTTGGAGCCTTGCTGGGGAGTCCCAGGGTGGCTGAAGAGCTTGGGGATAGCTAAAGCTGGTGCCCTCTCTCTGTCAGAGCTGCTGCAGTGGCAGGTGCCACACAGCTCATTAAGAGTGGTGATGGGTCACTTGGGAAGAAGGGGCTGTTAATGGAGATGCCTTTGCTGCAGGAGGCGTTTGGACTGACCAGGGAGGGATGGGGTCCTGGACAGACACCTTATAATGCCCAACATCCTCCTTGATGTGTCGAGGAGACCTCGAGGGCCTTCCCCTCACATACAGTTTGCTCTGGGTGCCTCTTATCCAACATGACTCCTCGGAGAAGCGCATGCAGTCCTCAGTGCTGCCAAACGTATGGAGCAGGCAGCGAGTAGAGCAGACAGATTTGACAGCAGGAGGAGGGACGATGGGGCTGGCTTGCCCTCCCTGGGCCTTGCAGGGCCAGGGGCCACCATAGGCCACCTTGGGCAGAGGAGAGGAGGCATATGCTGAGCTGAGAGCCAGACAGGCGAGGGGACAGCTCCTGGGACAAGCTCCCTGCCATGAGGGTGCTAGAGCAGCTGCCCAAGTTGTCCCTGCCCTGGTCATTGGGGCAGTTGTCAGCAGAGCCGCCAGCACTTCCCTGCCTCTCAAACACATTTATGTGAGGAAATGTAACTGTACTGACAGGTAAAACTGAGACAATGGGATAAGTAGAGACAATTTGAAAGACATTTACACCCCAGCTAGCCATCCGAACTGGAAAACTTATTTCTTCACCTGTTAAAGACAGGTTTGAGAGTTCCTGATACAACCATACTTCTCAGTCTGAACTAGTGCTCGGGCTCAACCTTTTCCGATGTTTTTGTAGTTCTGGAGCCTCACAACTCAGTTGCCTGGGACCTGTACAGAGTAAAATTACAGTATGTGCCACAAGTGACTCCTATCAGACGACCAGAGATCGCCTGACCCAGGCAGAAGAGGAGTGGCGCAATCGAAGTGCAAAGGTTATTAACCCGGGCCGACCACTTTTAGGTATGGTTGGATTTCGTTTTTTACTAGATGTCTCTGAGTTTTCCAATTCAGTGATTGATCTTTTCAGCGGATCCCTGGGGCAGGTGGTGAGCTGGGTGGTCTCGGGTGCAGGCAGCTCTCCTTCCCTCACAGCTCTGCAGTCTTCTCTTGCTGCATTCAGACACTTTTTCCCCCCAAAGCCTGCCAGTCCTTCCTTCTTCCCATGTTGCTTGACTGGTTGACATTTTGAGCACTGAAGTGAGAGGTTTTTATTGCCCTACACATGGGAAGTCTCTAGTTCAGCCACTACTATTTTAGTTTTATAGCAGCACCTTTGAGTACTGTGCTAAAGCATTCAACTTAATTTGTCCTTTAGAAACACTAGCGTCAAGGAAGACTCATAGAAAGTCATAAACTTAGTCTGGAAAACTCTGCTTTTCACTCTTGCTAATGCTGGTTATGTTTCTTTATGACTTGGTGATTAATAAGCAATGGTCACCACAAGACCCTTTTTAAAACCAACTAACCACATCAGTAAGTGAGGTTGGCCTTTTCCCATGGATGTTCCCGTGGCGTTTTCCCAAGGGATTCATGGTTTCCCTCCACCCAAAGAGTGCTCAGGTGGTGTCTGAGGACGGTTCCCCAAGGAGCATGGATCTGCCGACAGACAGACAGAGGCCAGGTGAGCACACACCTTGGGGGCCTCAGCGGAGCGGGCAGCGGCCGCCCTGTTCCTGGGGGACCCGGGAACATCCATCCCTGTGACGCACAACTGCCCCTCGCTCGGCTCCGGCTGCTGTCCTCCCGCCAGCTGGGATGTTCCCAGCAGAGATGTGGCAACACACGCTCAGCCTCAGCTCACTGCAGGGCCCTGTGAACCAGCATCTCCAGCCTGGGAGACACAGACTGACCTGTGTGTGGCCTTGACACTCGGGGAGCGGGGCAGGGGTAGTGCCAGGGCACGGAGCTGGCACCGCTTCCCGGGCACTGGGGGAGCTGCTCGCCACCTCCCTCTGTGTCCTACTCTCTCACTGGGGGAGCTCTGTCCGGGGAGTGAGGGACCCGCGTGATTCTTGGCAGCTGTTCGCATAGAACTTCAGTGAGTGTTTGAAGAGACGGGGTCTCAGGGGGAGGGTCGGACCGTTGGGGTGCTTGGGGGTGCATCTCTTTCAGACGGGCCTTGGCTAAGCTCAGGTAGGACAGGTCTGGCTGCTGGTGGGGTGCAGGGCCGACTCTGCCACGTGCTTCGTGCCAGTTCGAATTGGGGCGTGGGGCTGTGAATCGTGTGAGGGCTTGGTTATGCTTTCAGCTCATGCTCTTAAGTGGTTTGGAGGCATGGCTTTGGGAGGTGTTTTGTGGGAATGCTGCTCACGCCAGCCGCCCTGCGAGGGGTTTGTGTATCTACACTGAACTTAACTTGTCGAAAGGTTTGTAGCGTGTTCAGTAAACAACCAGCCAGTTCGTACTGTTCTAAAAATGAAGCAGTCTGTGTTTGCACTATTAGGTTTGTTCTTGAAAACCAGAAGGGCAAAGTCCAGGCAAGGTGCAGGGTGGAAAGGTTTGTGGGGGTTTGGCCTCCTCTACAAAAGGGACACAAATTTTTGCTGTTCCTGTGGATGAGCAGCACATAAGCGCAGCCCAGGCTCGCTCCAGCTGGTAAAAGACAGCAAGCTCCAGGTTCTCTCATCAATACTCATTAAGCCGCCCTCATGTAGCAAACATGAGCTGTTGGTTTCAGGAAAAACACCTGGTTTCCATCTCATCCTCTGTTGGATTGCAAACAGGATTTATTGCCATGATTTCCCATAATCTCATAAATCTCTTTGTTTTGTGTCTATTTATAAACATGGCGTAGAGAAGCTTGGGTCTTTCTCTGGGAGATTCTGGATGCATCAATTGCAAACCCTTGCATCGTTCTTCTAGTTTAGAAGCACATCTCTCTAGAGTTGGATCTGAAATGCTGTGCAGGACCTGTTTTAAAACTCCTCTAGCCTTAGCCCCAACATTTCTGGTGTGTTGTGTCTGACTAACTGGGGCTTATTTAATATGGGGAACATTTCAGTATAATATGTGGTGTAACTTAGTGCTTAACAGCAGGTATTCCTATTTTTAAGAACTGAACTGTGTAGACTTGGACTTAGTAGCCATTACTGGAAATCTTTGAATTAAATGGAAGAGCTTTACATCACACGCTACTCATTTAAAAAAAGCCTGATTTTGGGTATTTAGTGCTTGAGCTTGTAAACTGGAAACATAATTAAAGCACCATCAAGATAAAGTTTTCCTGCGCGTAGCACTCGTACCAGACAATTTTACTACTGAATATTTCTTTGTTAATGCTGAGCTCCATGCATCTCCACTGCCTGTCCTCAACAAGTGGTGTTCCTCAGGGGTCAGTGCTGGGTCCAGCCCTGTCCAATGCCCTCATCAAGGGCTTGGATGAAGGGACTGAGTGTGCTCTCGGCCAGTTTGCTGCTGATCCCAAACTGGGAGGAGTGGGGGAGGTGCCTGCAGGCTGTGCTGCCATCCAGGGAGAGCTGGGCAGAGTCACCTTGTGAAACCCAGCAAGGACAAGGGTAGGGTCCTGCTCCTGGGGAGGAGCAGCCCAGGCACCAGCACCGCTGAGGGGGGCCTGCTGGGAAGAGACCTGGGAGTCCCCGTGGGCAACAGGGTGACCAAGAGCCAGCGACGTGCCCTGGGGACAAGAGAGCCAAGGGCATCACCCGGGGCTGTGACCAGCAGGTCAGGGGGTTCTGCTGCCCCTCTGCTCTGCCTGGGGAGGCCTCATCGGGAACTGCGTGTGTGGTGCTGGGGTCCCTGGGTCAGGAGGGGCAGGGAGCTCCTGGAGAGGGGACAGCAGAGGGCTACGGAGGTGCTGAGGGCACCAGCACATCTCTCATACACAGAGACACTGAAGGACTCGGGGCTGCTCAGCCCGGAGAAGAGGAGACTGAGGGGGATCTGCTCAGTGCTGAGCAACCCCTGAGGGGTGGGCTCAGGAGGAGGGCTCAGGCTGTGTTCAGGGGGGCCCAGGGACAGGACAAGGGGCCGTGGGCACAGCCTGGAGCAGAGGAAGTTCCCCCTGAGCCTGAGGAGCAACTTCTGTGCTGGGAGGGGGCAAAGCCCTGTGCCAGGCTGCCCAGAGAGGCTGGGGAGTCTCCCTCCATCTCTGGAGACATTCCCACCCCATGATCCTGGGCACTGTCCTGTGCAGCCTGCTCGAGGGGACCCTGCTCGGGGGGTGGGATGGGCTGATCCCCAGAGGTGCCTGCCACCCACACCGCTCTGGGGCTCTTACAGATCCTGGCGTGCTAATGCAATGCTGTTTGGAGAACTTATCTGACGTAGGAAATTCTTTTAAAGAGACTGTCTTGTCTTCTTCCAACCACCCAGGTAACTCTCTTTTTTATCCTGTCTTTAGGGAAAAGACCACTGGTCAGAAAGCCACGACAAAGCAGTCCAGATCTTGTGCCTGAGAGGAAGAGATCGGCACCCCTAAACCCTGCAATTGCCATCCGTAAGACACAGACACCTAATCCTGTTTCTCAGCGGCCGTGCAGGGAAAGGGTGATGCACTTACTGGCCCTGAGGAGTTACAAGAAACCAGAGTTACTGGCTCGCCTGCAAAAAGACGGTGTTAACCAGAGGGACAAGAATTGCCTTGGAAGTATCCTTCAGCAGGTGAGACCATGGGGCTTGTGGCAGTGTTTCCCCCCTCCCCACTATTGTTTTAATCATAAATTTGAGGTGTTACTGCTGCGTTTGAATTAGAAAGTCATCACCAACCTGTATAAAGCTCTCCCTTCAGATTTTCCATCAACTTTATACTGATGTCCCCAGCTGCAAGTCAAGACGAGGGAAGAAAGAGTACAGACAGTTTGAGCAGTGGTTTTGATTGTGTTGGAAGGGCAGGCAATAATTCTCTCTTTCTAGCCTTGCTGTTCCTTAGGTTGTCTTTATTTTTTTCCTTCCTTTTATTTGGATTTCTTCATTGAGGGCAGCTGAACTGTACATGGAAAAAGGTAGCGGGCTGCTTTGGAGCAGAGCGTTTCTTTGCTGTCGTGTGCACCACACGTGTCTTTACCTTCCTTGAAACCTTTTCTTTTCCAGGGCTCCTTTAAGTTCCACTTGCATTTGGTTGTTGTAGCCATCAAAATGATTGGCCAGCTTATAAAGTTGCATAGGTGAAGCTTCTAAGCTGTGTGTTCAAGAGTGGCAGGGGTTCATTCTCTACCAAAAGAGGTCAGAAAGGGCTTCTCAAAGAACTGTGAGATACAATGACTCCTTCTTCATGGTTTGAAATACTCTGTGTACCCACAGGGTGTGGCCGAATTACATATGTGGTGATATGTAAAGAAGGAACGTATTCTGTAGGAAAACGTGCTTTAGAAACTATGGAGTTAGTAAAATTCTACATTTACACAGCTGTGGCTGATCCTAGGCTGAATTTTAAAAGCTCATTGCTTGAATATGTTCAGTGTTGTTGCTGTGTTTGCTCAGCCTGACGGTAGGTCCGTTGTTGTATCCTGAGGACACAGACAATGTAACAATATCCATGTTCTTACACACAAACCCAAGCAGTCCATTTCTACTGTAAGTTGATGATGACATTGACAAAGTTCAGCTGCCTAAAGAGAAAAGGTGCACATTTCTTCTTGGAGTCTGTTTCCTGTGCGTGGTGTGACCTACCTCGAGGTTACACTAGCAGCACTAGGCCCTGAAAAGCCTTGCTTCTGTTTGAATTCTCTTTTTAACTAGGGAATTGCAGTTTCTGGCTAGCATTGTTACCTTTCCTTTTTAGGCTGGGTACAGACAGGCCCCCCACCCCATACCCCCGACACACACACAGAGCCCAGCAGAATTCATCTGCCATGTTTTGGGGGAAAACCAGGCAAAGCTGCACAAAGCAGTCGGGATGTGTTGGGAGATTCAGCATTTGGTATCGTGCACATCGAGTCTGCTTTTCTTTGGGCCTTTTTTCTCCAAGCTCTGAACAGGTGTCAGCTGATGTCGGCCTAAACCAGTGTTTTAGGTGTCAAGGGCTCCCAAGTTTGTGCTGGCTCGCTCGAAGTTTTTGAGTATCTTTTGTGTTTTTCTGAGGAAGATAGAAACCCAGTTTCTTTTCAGAGCTTTCCAGTGAGGCAGGCACAGGCCCTTCCCAGGACGGTGCTGTCTGGAACGGAGCCCGTGCCTGCAAAACGAAGGCCGCACCTGGGCCTGTGCACCTCTCCTGGGCCTTTCCAGTGCCAAACCCTGTGTGCAGCGTTCCACTCGCTAGATACAAGCGCAGTTACATTGATCCCTGCTGCTAAAATGTTGATCTGGCTCAAAACTAAGGGGATAGATGAGTAATTGCTCTTTGTGCTAAGGGATAGAGTGGTGAGGGGCTGGCAGGGGCTGCCCAGAGAGGGGGTGGGTGCCCCGTCCCTGGGGGTGTTGAAGGCCAGGTTGGCTGTGGCCCTGGGCAACCTTGTGCAGCTCCAGGCCTGGAGGTTGGTGTCCCTGCCTGTGTCAGGGGGTTGGAGCTCTGTGACCCTTGGGGTCCCTCCCAGCCCAGACCAGGCTGGGGTTCTAGGATTCTGTGATACTTAGTGCAGTGAGGTGAGTGGAATCTGCACTTCCCGGTGGCTCAGGCACTTGAGAAAGAAAAGCAGCTCTGTTGGTCAAGACAGACGACGAGGAGATGCTGTGGTCATTAATGTGATGAGTGAAAACACGCCTTGTGCCAGCACTGCCTGTGCTCGGCCTTTGTGGTGTAGCTGCCTCAAATAGAAGAGCAGCAGGTGTCGTCCTGAAGTTGAACCGATCTGAATTTGTAGGTGGAGATTCTGTTCCTGGGTTCTTAAAGGAAAAAACCCAACAAACAAACCCAGCCCAGAACTAGGCCTCTCAACGTATTTCATGCAGTGAATATTTACAGCTTTGCTGTACTTTGCCTTGGTTCTCAGGCCTGTATGACAGACAAGAAAGCAGATAGACGGTGCAGAGAGGATTCTGTAGAGCACGTGTCATACATGCTTGCAGCAATTTGGGATTTCCTCCCACCCAAATTTCTACATTCCAAATTGACCAGTTTTTCTTTTTTAAATGGTGCTCATTATGCAAGATCTACTTTGATCTCAAAAGCCCGGATAACTGGAGTGTAAATTAATTTTTAGCTTTAATTTAGTTATGCAGTACTGATTTTTTTTTTCTGAAAGTTGCATTTAGGTATAATGAACATTTATTTTCTTAAATGTCTGCCTGTAGGTAGCCAACCTGAATCCAAAGGACAATTCTTACACTCTGAAGGATAATTTATTTAAAGAAATTAAAAAAGATTGGCCTGGATACACTGAAATAGATAAACAGTCATTGAAGTTAAAACTTTCTAGGTAAGTTCAGGCTCTAGGGGAAGGACAATAGCCATTTAAAAACTTTTCCTGGGAAATCAATGTCGTCTTCCCTATAATGAAAGAACTACAGCATAGGTGCTTTTGCCTTCTAACCTGAATGTTGGGCCGTCCTTTCAGCAAGTTAAATCCATCTCAGGATGCCACCACCACTGCTCATGAGGAATTCCCTGTCACTTCTGATATGGATGGTCCATCAACTTCTCAGGTATTTTGTAACTGTTTTTAATATTACTTACAGTAAGTAAGATTTATCACACTTTCTGTTGGTGTAAAAGCTGGGATGTGAAGCACTAGTATTGTCTTGAACACAAAAATCCCTGAATCATTTCTTTAGTTGATGGTATTTTTTAAAGGATGTCTGCACGCTGAAAGACTGCAGGAAAGTAGCTTAAGGGCTGCTATAGTTAGTATTCTGTATTGCAGAATGTTTCCTAAAATACCAAGGAAAACTAACACCACCTGTCTGCAGAGTATTTTGAAAATACAGCTCAATTTCTGACAGGGACTCCCCCTGTCATGTTGGAACAGCCAGTGTGTTGGCCTAAACCAGACCTGTCCATCAGCAGCGCCTTGACCTTGCAGAGGCCTGAACTCCCCTTGTAGGCTTTAAACTTGCCTGCTCAACGTCTTGGTTGCCCATGGTTGTTACACAGCCCTCTACTTTCTGGGTAAATGCTGATGTCCTCCTTTCCCCTTGATGCGAGAGGACAGTGCAGACCCCTTGAGAGGAAGCTGGGAAAACTGCCCAAGAGGCATTGCTTTAAGGAAAAGGGTGATACTTTCTGTGGCTGAAATTGCCCTTTGGGAGAGGCAGTTGAACTCTGAGGATGGACAAGAGCTTGTGTGTGCACAGTGTTAGTCCAGAGCCGTGTGCCCAGGGACCCTGGTGCGGAGCCGTGTGCCCAGCATCCCTGGTGCGGAGCCGTGTGCCCAGCATCCCTGGTGCAGAGCCGTGTGCCCAGCATCCCTGGTGCGGAGCCGTGTGCCCAGCATCCCTGGTGCAGAGCCGTGTGCCCAGCATCCCTGGTGCGGAGCCATGTGCCCAGCATCTGAGGCAAAACTGGACTTTTTACCTATTCCCACCTGCTTTGTGCTTCACCTGCTCTAAGCAGGGTGCTGCCACATGCTTCTTGGGGCATCTTTAGTCAACCTCTTGGCTGCCTGACAGCAACAGCCGGCTGGTCACCTGGTGTGTGGGAATGGGGATTGGCCCCGAGGCAATGCCAGCCTGACCTGGCTTTGGGGAAGCCTGTGATGGAGCTGCTGGGGAGAGCATCTTTCTCCCAAAGCCTTCTAGCTGTAGAGTTGAAGAACAACTTGCTAGGTGGTAAGAGTGGAAACTAAGAATGAAATAGACACTGAGTGTCGCTGCAGTGCTTCCCGGGATTCTCGGACCACGAGTTCATTCTGATGATTAATTGTTGGGTTTTTTTAATTACAGAAACAACCTATGAATTCTGACTTTATCAGTCCTCTCAACAAAAAGCCAAGGATCTCTCACCTGGCCAGTCGAACCAATCAACTGTACATTGGCCAGTTCTCTGCCTCCAGTGAGAAAGCCGCTGCCACTGCTGCGCCTCCCCCACCATCACTGCATCTCACACTCCTTTCCACCTCCAGCCCTTTGCAAGCGGCCAGCTCGGGCTCACCCAGCACCTCTGAGGGACAGGGGACACGGGAGCTGCCAGGTGACTGCTCCAGCCAGAGCAGCCAAAGCCTCTGTGAGAACCAGCAACACAAACAGACCTCACCGACTGCCTGGGGAGCCAGCGCGCCTGCTGCCAAGTGCCCTCCCAAGTCTGCAGAGGAGAAGCCTGGGGTGTTGGACACCATAAGTGCAAAGGAGGAGAATGACCATAAAAAAAACAAAACTGGCAAGCTGAAAAAGTCCACCAGCTGGAAGCCTGGTGAAGGTATGAACGTGCTGCTTTTGGTCCCTTCTCACCAGCTTACCCACATTACCCCAGGGGCTGGCCATGCAAATGGTCTGGTTTTCATTCACTGCATGTCAAGTTTCTTGTCGTTATCCCCACTCCCTGGCCACGAAGAATCAGCAGTTTTCATTCTGCCATTGCATTACATGGTAAATGTTAGTTACAGACACAGGCAGACCAACCCAACAAACACTGGAAGCTGTTGTGCTGGACACCTACCCCAAGTTACCTTCATTTTTTAGGATTCTCACTCTGTAGTCCAGAAATTACTAGAAGAAACAAATCACGAATGGGTAGCTGTGAGGCAGAGACTAGCTAAAAGGGCACCAGGAAAATCACAAGGGATGGGGTTTTATTCACTTCTGGATTTCCAACAACCTGAGAGTGTTTGTTGAAATAAGTGTACTGCATGTTAATGCCACTGAGGACTGATTAACTAGCACAAATAATCCTCAGAGCCCGTGCTGCCACCTTGATGGTGGCGAGTCTTGGTTACTGAAGCCTGAATGCCAGTGAACCCTACACAATGCCCCTGACCTTCCCAACTAGCAGAGCTCTGAAATCAAACCTTGGCTATCTGGAACTGGCAGGGAAGGAGGGACAGGAACATGGCATGGGAAGAACTGCAGCTTTCCACTCTGCTTCTGGCTGGAAGCTGGATGGGGAGCCAGGCACGTGGGTACAGGCAGGTACATGTCCCAGGCTGTCTGCCTTTGTGCAGCCACCTCTGGTGCTGCACAGCTTGGGGTGGTGCCGATGCCACATCCTGCCTGGAGATGGGAGACGCTGACCTCAGGGAACACTGGGGTCACCCAGGGCCTGCAGAGTAAAGCAGAGGTGCCTCTGTCCAAAGCCTGCTGCTGCAGCTGCTGGGGAGAAGGTGGTGTGAGCCCTGCTGTTCACTTGGAATGAGCTCTGTGATACCACTCGACAGGGTGTTTGTGGGTTTTGTTATCGTAGAAGCCTGTTTATAGCACCCAAACTCTGCTTTTTCCCAGGAGTTGAGGAGACTTGCACCGCTTCCACAGACCCTTCTTCACCCAGTGAACAACCAGACTACATCCTGTGAGTAAAGTAGCCGTTAGGGGTTGCACCCTGAGAGCTGCTCCCCGGGAAGGCTGGGAGCAGGGCTGGCTCTGAGTGTAAAACCACACGTGTGTTTGTCTCTTCCCCTCAGAAAATACACAGCTGTAGAATCCTACAGGCAACGGGAGAGCTACAAGGCCGACTTCAACGCGGAGTATGGCGAGTACAGAGCCCTGCACGCTCGGGTAGAGAGCGTGACCCAGCGATTCCTGGAGCTGGATGCACAGCGGAAGCTGCTCTCTCCAGGCACCAAGGAACATCAGGTAAAGAAGGAAGAAACCCCGAGGATTGTTCTTCATCTCCCCCGTGCCCACACCTCCCCAAAGCCCACCTTGTAGGCAGGGGCAGAGCCTCCAGTGAGTTTATCTATGAAGTGAGGCTGATGTAGATTTAAAAGAGCAGCAGGATGCTGCTCAATCAGGCACAGGGAGACCCTGCAGTATCTGCTCAGACCCTACATGAGCTGGCTCTGATTGCTGTAGCTTCACAAAACCCTGCAGAAATTTGTGCAGCCCTCACCGCCCCCGGCCTTTTTGAGCTGGCTGTGAAGACACAGCAGCTTAGGCATCTTCCCAAAGTGAATCATCAAGCACCTGCTGCTTTTGTTGGCTACTTACAGCCTTGATGGCAGATCTTGGGTGCTGCAGGGGGTGGGGGTTTGAGCAGTGAAACATTATTCATATTGACCTTGTGTTTGTTTGGGTTTTTGTTCCCCTGAAGATGCTTCAAGAGGAAATCCTGGAGGAGTATCGAAAGATAAAACAGGTATAAGTAAGGCTGGGTCTGTGGGTGCTCCTGGCACCAGGCGGCTCTTAAGCGACGGGCAGGAAATGTGGGACTCTGAGGGAAGGTTTCCACTCGCTCATCTTCTTTTTCTTTTATTTTTAACAGTCCACCCCCAGCTATTACCAAGAGAAAAGCAGGTGCCAGTATCTCCACAACAAGCTCTCTCACATCAAGAGGCTGATAGGGGAATTTGACCAAAATCAAGGAGAGTTGTGTCATCAGTCCCTGACCAGGAAAAAAGAATAACCCAAAGTTTAGTTATTTAGAACTTTAGATAGTTTGCAGTAAGGCTATAGAAAGGTAGAAGCAGAAGTCTCAGTTTTAGCAGATTTAAGTACTTTTGTTGTTGTTAATGTTGAGTATAGGTATATTTGAAGCTGCTTTTCCTGGTCCTTTTCTTCAAGACTTCTGTTTGTCCCATGAAAGAATTGTATGGGTAGGTGCGAGGGACCTGGCACCTCTGCTGAGGTGTGCACATCTTGAGAGAAGGTTGTAGCAAATTCAAATCCTTCTGGATGTGTTCTGACCTTTCTTGGTAATGCAAACCCTCTGCCTTAAATGGTAGACAGTTGAGAGTGTTGCACACAGCAAAAACAATGACAAAAGTAAGAATCGCCTTTTGGAGGGTCGAAGAGGGATGTGTGAGCCCCTTTTGTTGCAGCAGAAACTCACCCTGCAACTTACAGCCCTGGTTGCAGCGGTTGCCTTAAGGTGTTTGCTCGTGTCCATCCCCTGCAGTTGAACCATTAGCTACACGGCTTCCCACTGCGCCGAAGCAGCCGGGAAGCAGCCGCGGCCGCCCGCGCCTGGGAGCGTGTGCTTGTCAGTGTGTGCGTGTGCCAGAGTGTGGGTGTGAACGGGAGTGATGGGGAAACACAACCAAACCAAACGCTGCTGCTCTCCACCTAGGCCAAACGCTCAGCTTGCAACAGCTGGGGAGTGCTGCTGCAGGTGGGTGCGATGGCATTGCGGCTCGTGATGTGGGAGATGGGAGCGTTTCCATTTCCACAGGCTGTCAGCCTTAATAATGACCGCTGGGGAAGTGGATACTTGACAGCAATGAAACAGATCAGACAGGCTCGGGGGGAGATTATAAAATTACACGTGGGGGTTTCCTGTTTATATACTGCTCTAAAGTATTTTTTGAAGAGAGAGATGCAAAGAAGCTATTGCCTACACGAGAGATATATTTAAAGAGGTTTGTTTAGTTTGTCCTGGATGCCAGGAACATAACGAAGGACAGATGTATTTAAAGAACTGGGATGGGTAAACAGCACAAACTTTCATTTCATGGAGTTCCTTTTGCCTTTTGGCTTTCTTTGGGTGTGAACCATTGCTTGCTTTGCCGTGTGACAACACAGGTTACGGGGTCACAGCCAAGCCCAGCGCTCGTGTGTCCGTGTGTCTCTTCCCCATGCTGCCAACTGAATGGGGAAGCGTTACGCTTACAGACCTGGCTGTACGTTGGCTGCCAAGGTGTTGGTGGTGTCGCTGACAGCCTGTATCTCCAGCATCAGAAATAGCTGTTGTGTGTCCCTGTAAAGCAGGAAAGGTTTGTTTGCCAGGAAACACGTGCTCAGGTGGACAGGAGGAACCGAATTGATCTGGGACTTGTGGGCTGGCAGGCGTTGGGCCCCTGAGGACGTAACGGCACGCGAGGCACACCTGCTTATGGTGCACACAGCAATACCTGTCACCTCCCTGAGACCTCCCTGACTTTGGGTCCCTGGGGCCAGTGCAGTGGTTTCCAACACCCCGTTTCAAATGGCAGCGTGAAGGGAATCCACCTCGCTTCCCATTGCGAGCTGAGTCCATCCAGGCCTAACGCCTGCGCTGGGCCTAACGCCTGCGCTGGGCCCTGAGCACGGGCCGCACAGCCCGGCTGTGGATGTGGGGGCTGTTCAATCCAGGGCAGCTCTGCCGCTGGGTCGTGACCTTCCAGCCTTGAAACAGAGCGGCTCTTTGGGTTAAAACGATGTGAAATTCTCACAGAGGGGACCCATTGCGGCGCGTCGGTGCCCTGTACCCAAACGTGTGCCTGGGCCCGACGCTGGCTGCTGTTACGGGGACACGGTGCTGCCACAGCTGCCTCAGCCCCTCGCAATCCTTCATCGTGCTGTCGCTGTGGCACTGAGACCCTGTGTGGCTCACTGGGGCCTTTTGACACCCCCCTTCCCCACGGGGCTGTGCTGGCGTGCATCTCCTGCTTTGCAGGCGCTGTGTGTGTTGCAGCTGGAGGCCAGTCCTACTTCGGAGCTCCAGCGCTGCGTATCGCCGTCAGAGCAGACAAGCTGCTGTAGAGGCCTTAACTGAAGGTGCTGCCTGTTTGCATGGAGCATTTCTGAAGCCCTGTGATTAGACCCACGGCCGATGTGTCACAAAATAATGCTGTAAATCTCCTGCCTCCTGTTTGCCAGACACTGATGTTCCTGCTCCATGGGGGCTGGGAGCCTTTTGGGGGCTGGGAGCATGCAGGCACTGGGCCTCCCTCCCTGTGACAGCTTTTCCTGGCTCCCAAACATACACTGCCTGTGTTGGCATCTGCACAGGGGTTACACTACTGCAGATCCCAAGCGAATGACTGACCTAAAGAAGGGGGAACTGTGCAGGTCTCCTTTGTGGAAACTGTGAATCTCACTACAGATTATTTAAAGACAAACCAAAACCCAAAGCCAATGTGGTTGAAAGGGTGGCAACACCCTTTTCCTGGTGGCCAAAAAAAAATGTGAGCTAGGATGATTGGTTTCCAACCTTTCTGGCATTTGAGGGAGGAAAAACCGTGCCCAAAGTAATTATTTTTTTTTTAATTGTCGATATGCTCTAAAGGAGCACTTGAAGCAGCTCACTTCACTGCTTTTAAGTCTTCAGTTCACATAGTCACCAAAACAGTAATAGTCGAGTCTCTCCAAAGTGTGTTGCCAGACACAGAGACTGTGTTGGAGGCAAGTGACTTCCACAGGTTTTACACAGAGGTTGGGTTAAAGCATCACTACGTAACTGTGCTTGTCTGACAGCTTCTAAAAGAATGCTACAACCAGTCTTTGGGGGTGTGTGATGTTGAGTCACCCAAAGACCTGTGACTACTCCGAGTATAGCTCTTTCTGTAACTTTAAGTTTATGTCCGTGGTGGGGGACAGATGTGGCCAGCAACTCCATCACCTTCACTGGGGAAGTATATGAAATGGCTGAAGACGTGTCCTGTCTTGGGAACATGAAGACTGAAAACAGGGATGTGAATCCCCCTTCTGACTCAGAGAGTATTTTACACCTTTCCATCATTTCCATACAAACTGTACATGGAACATCCTGGGGCGTTCTGTTAATGAATCCTTGAGCCATTGTTTGTTGCCCCCCTCTGCTGTTCTACATCAATTTAAGTTCAATAAAATGTTAACTTTGCAATCCTGCAGCTTGGGTCCTTTCTTGCCATGGTGGTGAGGGGGCTCAAGGGACCCCTCTGCAGTGAAGCAGCATGAGGAGCCCTGTCGCGGGGCTGCTGCTTTGCCATGGAGCGTGGGGTGAATTCTGTACTGGCTGTGTGGGGCTGGAAGGGACCCCCAGAGCCCATGGGGTCCAACCCCCTGCCGAAGCAGGGTCCCTAGGACAGGGCACACAGGGCGGTGTCCAGACGGGGCTGGAATCTCTCCAGAGAAGGAGACTCCACACCCCCTGGGCAGCCTGGCCCAGGGCTCCCTCACCCTCACTGGGAAGAAGTTCTTCCCCACATTGGGGGGAACTCCCTGTGCTCCAACCTTTCCCTGCGGGTCGTCCTCTCTTTATACCAAGTCTCCCTCTTCTCACCCCGTGTGTAGTATCCTGCCCTGTTCACTTCACTACACCAGCAGATGACCCCAAATTCCTCATCTTCCAGTGCCGGGACCTGAACAAGTGAATCTCTGATGTGCCCAATTGTGGTGGGTTTCCCACTCTCCCCGCTTTGGGGTGGCCATCTCACCTTCCCCCTGGCTGGGGAGCGTCTGGGACAGGCGGGTGTCACAGGCCACAGGGCTTCCCCCTGAGAGCTGCAGCTCAATGCTGGGCAGGCATCCCCAGGGATTTCTCTCCAGTGGAATTGCTGATCTGTTGCTACGAAGCAGCAGTTGCTTGTGGGCTATAAATGTGAAACCCATGGATGGGTAAAGGTTTCACAAGCAGTTGTCTTCATCCTGGCTCACACTTCATGGTGTCCGTAATCCCTTCCAGAACGTGTGATTTCCTCCTGTCGACAGGCCGGTGCGTTCCCAGCTGTCATTTCAATCCAGATCCATCCAAACGAACCAACATCTCCCCAAAGAGGAAAAAAGCCCCTTTGCTCTTTTTAAAACCCATCAATTAATCCAGTGAGTTACAGCTGCCTGGGGGGCGGAAAGCTGCTCTTACACCCCCGTTAACAATGATTTTTGAAGCGCTAGGCTATTGGCTTCCCAAAGAAAACCCATCCTACAGCGGAGGGTTAGCCTGTGCTTGCCCAGCACACCAGTGCTGTAGCCATCAGTAGGCTCTGCACACTGGCACCACACTCTGCCAGCTCCTGAGCTCCAAGTGCTCCTCTGGCTCCTGCATCTCTACGCAGCCACATCTGCCGTTTGGGCAGAGCTTTGTGCAGCGGGGTTAGCGGCTTGGGGCCGGGAGCCGTGCGAGGGGGCTGCAGCTGAGGTCCCCGCTCCTGCTTCTCAACTGACCTGCTCAGTGTTTCCTCCCAGAAAGGTTTTTCCCTTCATTAGCATCGGCAATAACGAGGTGGGTTTGCTTCCTAAACACCACCCCTGCACATCTCCTGCGTTCCCTTCTGGCACATCTTCTTGGCCAGCCCGGTCAGTCCCCACCACGGCGCCAAGAGGGGAGTCAGCAATTAAGTTTTAGCTGCGTTAGAGCTGGGATCTTCTGTGAGTCCCTAAAGCCAGGAGGGAAGGGTGGCTCTGAAGTGACAGAAAGCCTTTGGTACGCAAGTATCCACCGTGGTGGAGGTGACGTGCTGGAAAACAAACAGGGAGCAGGGCAGAGCCAGTGCCTGGGCTGGAAGCAGGGAGGCGCTCTCACCTCTCCCCAGCATCTCTTCCTCTGCAGAGTGATGTGCGCCAAAGCCCGGCTGCAGAGCCCAGCCTGAGGTCTCTGCAGCCTGTCCTGGGACGGCTCCAGCTGACTCTGCTCCACTGGTACCCAAAAGGCATCTCTTCCCTGCACATCCCTGTCCACCTCCCTGAACGCTTGCCAGCAGCCGTCCCACCTGCAGAGCCACTCCTGAAACAGGACTGTAAATGTGCTTTGTGAAGCATCTGAAGGGTTTAAATGCCTTTCTTGTCTTAAAAAGACTTGAACAACATTTCCAGCCCTATCACCCGTTTCTTCTGCCATTTTTTGAGGGGTGGGAAGAAGGGGCTGTACTCCCCAGACCCCCCAGTCCCCTTCTGCACGATGCTTCTTCCAGATCTCTTCCTCCCTTGCCAAGAGGATGCTTTCTCTGGGAGAGAGACTGATTTTTTGGGGACACCCCCCTGCTGAAGGCAGCTGTTTCAGAAACTATTTCCTTCTACAGATTGCTGGGACGCTCACAGAGCCGCTGTTGCCCGTGCCCCGACTTAGGCAGGACACACTCGTGCGCCCTAACGTTTCAGTCCCAGTTCCAGATGGGGCGTTGGACCCACAGCACTGGAATCCCAGATTTTCCATAGAAGATCTCACCCATAGAAGGTTTCCTCCAACAGTGTTTTGGGTCAGTGACCCAGCACCTGCAAGAAAACCCCACTCCCCCAGGGCTTTTCCAAAAGGGCACATGAAAGAGCTGTGCATGGAGGTCAGTAAGCAAGTGCTCACTGTATGTGTGTGCTGGAACACACACCAGACACGAGGGAAGAGCTGAACCAGCAGTGTAACTGTGCTTGGTTCTTCTGGTCAGAACTCTTGGGGAGGCTGCACCTGCAGTGCTGGGCCCAGTTCTGGGCCCCTCACTACCAGAAGGACATGGAGGGCCTGGAGCGTGTCCAGAGAAGGGCAACCAGGCTGGGGAAGGGGCTGGAGGGCAAATCCTCTGAGGAGCGGCTGAGGGAGCTGGGGGGTTCAGCCTGGAGAAGAGGAGGCTGAGGGGAGACCTTCTCCCCACCTCCACTGCCCTGCCAGGAGGGTGCAGAGAGGTGGGCGCTGGTCTCTTCAGCCAGGGGACAGCAGATGGGACGAGGGGCAATGGGCTCAAGCTGTGCCAGGGCAGGGTCAGCTCAGCTGGGAGGGCAAAGTTCTTCCCTGGCAGAGTTGTCAGGGCCTGGCCCAGGCTGCCCAGGGAGGGGGCTGAGTCCCTGCCCCTGGGTGTGTTTAAGAGGGGGGAGATGAGGTGCTCAGGGAGATGGTTTAGCACAGGACAGGGACGGTTGGACTCCATGGGCTTAGAGGGCTGTTCCAACCCAGAGATCCTGTGACTCTGTGACTCTGATTTGTGTGAGGACACACCAGACAGCAGCGCCATGGCTAACACAGGACTCTCACAGGACTTTGCCCCAGCATCACATCCAGCCCCACAACGGGTGCTTTGGCCCTAACAGGGTGAACGGGATTAGCACAACCACCTTTCCCCTGGTGCCACGCTCCTCATGTGCACTGCAGTCTGCTCAGGGCTCTAGAGACGACACCAAAAGACCCAAGAACACTGTGAACTCCCAGGGGCTGTGGCTTTGTCTGGTTTGCAGATAATGGGTCCTGCAGAACCACACCAATTTTCACCTCTCAGCACCCTGCCCTGGCTTGAAGCAGGAGTGAAGCTTTGATAAAAAGTACAGGGCATCCAGGGAACCAACCTTGAGAGAGCCACAGCACGGCGTGCTGCAGCGCTGAACGGCAGCAGCTCTTCTGCCTGAGCCACGCCACACCTTAAACCAGCGCCACAGCCGGGTCTCCTCTACCTCGACCCCCGTCTACGTGAGCCTTTAGGAAGGAGGTAGCACTCACCCCTCGGCCTCTCCCTGCCTCACACCTCGTCCTGATCTCCTGTGTCCAGAAAGAATCAACTTTTCATGGTCTGTCTGTAGAAATCTGTAGGAAACGTGACGTTAAATATCCCTGGGGAATTGTGATGGCCATGTGGGGAAAAAAAAAGAAACTGAGAACTAAGGCAAAACTGGAGCTTCCAGCTTTGACCTCTCACAAAGCAGGATCTCTGAGCTGAGCCTCATCCTTCCCCTTCCTGACACCCCAGAACGATGCCACAGCCCGGGGACTGACTCGGAGGGAACCCTGTCACCCACTTGAGTCAGGGCTCCTCTCAGGCCCAGAGGTGCAGATACTCCCCTGAGGCTGCTGGCACCAAGGGCTTGGGGCAGCGATGCTCTGCTGCTGCTGCTGGCCCTGCCGAGCTCCTGCTGGGCATGGGGGGTGGCATGCAGATGCAGCCAGATGTGAGGTTGTGGAGGGCTGGGAAAACCCAGGCTCTGTGTGTGATAACAGAGCAAACAGGAGCCACAGAGTCACAGCACCGTCCCTGTCCTGTGCTAAACCATCTCCCTGAGCACCTCATTCTGGCCACAAGGGAAAGTGAGACACAGCCACTGATTGTGCCCACTAATTACCCCCTTACCACCATGGTGCTGAGTGTCACAGCCCCTCTCTCCACAGCGATCCCAGGCGTGAAGCAGCAGCGCACCCTGAGCTGCTGCTAATTTCTGTGCCAGCTTATCACCCTGGCGAGGCACAACTTTCCCTCTCATTCAAAACTGCTTGAAAACAGGTATTTTTCTAACAGGCAAACCTCTGTAACGCCCACAACCCCCCAAAACCTAACAGAACCTCTGTAATACTGAAAACCCCCAACCCTGAAAGAGGACCTTAGCCCCAAGGTTCTCTCTCTCTTCCTTCCCTGTTGATGATATCTTATCTCTTTAAAACAGGGTCCTGGGACACCCCGTGCCTCATCTCTGCCACGGGTCAGGGTCTGGAAGCAAAGATGAACCCTCACCGAGACCCCCGTGTTGCTCAGAAGCAGAACCACGCCGGCCCTCAGCGGGAAGGATTTCCTGGCTGTGACCTTGGGTGGGCACAGCTGCTTCTCTGCAGGTGCTGCAACCCTCCACGGGCATTTTGGGTGACTGCACAGCCACCCTGTGCCGGGGCAAGGAAGCCTGGGAGGGACCGTGGGGAGCGGGATGCGTTTGAGGGGATGCTGGAGTGCCCCGTGGTAACAGCACACCAGAGACCGGCAGAACAAAAGCAGCTGGAAGTCTTCAGTCTGGATTTGTTGGGTGGGTTTGGGTGAGGGTTTCGGTGTTCTGGCTGGAGCCTTGGGAAGTTTTGTTTCCAGGGATCAGGCAAGGTGATGGAGGCAGGGAAGGCCCTGAGTAACCAGGACTGTGCAGCAGGAGTGGGTGGAACGCCTCCTTACTCCCCGGCAGGCCATGGCTCCACGGAGAGCACCCCCAAAAGACTGGTTTGGTCCTGTCTCCTCCCTGCCGATGAGGTCTCAGGACAGGCCACTCCTGAAAGTCGTATTAAACTAAAAAGAGGAATAGAAGGAGTCCCCATGCATCGAGCCAGCTGTGAGCCGCACGGCAACGGCGCCCGGGGCTTTCTCTGACACCTCACGCAGGTCTGGGGCCGTTTTCCTCATGTCCCCCTGGGCTCTGCTCCTCACCCAGTGCTGCAGCAGGGGAAAGGGCGGGAGGGGGGAGCGGGTGTGATCAAAAGCGTGAGTGAAAATGGCTTCAGCACTCCTGGGAGCCGAGCTCTGAGCCTGCCCTGATGTGGGACCAAGAGGTGCTGGACCCTGGGATGCCGGGTTCTCCTTCCCTGCCTGCCTGGCTCAGCCTCCCATCCCGGTGCTGCGAGGGCAGTCGTGTCAGAATGTCACACCACTCTCACCAGGCATTCCAATTCTGCAAAAGCTCCATTTCAGTAGAGCCCAGACTGTCCAGGGACGTTCTCAAGTGAACTGGCATCTGCACCCACCGAGTTTTCAGGGGTGGTGTCCTGCCAGCTCCTTCCCTTCCTGAAAGAGGGGACAGTCACTTCCCAGGCAAAGCCCCTGTTTCACTTCCCAGTGAGGCACCGGCAGGAGCTGGAGGTGTCCCTCTGCATCACGGCCTTCTGCTGGGATGCTCTGGCATCCAGGGCACCGAGCCCACTGAATCTCTGCGGGCGCTTCAGTACTGGAGGAGCAGCCAAAGAGCCCCGACCAGAGTGGAGCGGGAGCTGTCATTTCACGCCCCGTTACCTGCTGCTGGAGGGGTTTGTTCCCCAGCCTTTTCTTCAGAGCCAGGCTGGCAGCAAAACCACAGGGACTTTCTGCTGCCTGCAGAGCCTGAGGCTGGGAGGTTTCTGAGCCACAAAAGCAAGAGGAAACACACTCCGTTCCAGCAGCACCCCACGATACATGGCTCTGAGCCCCTCTCAGCTGCAGCATTGCTCCAGCAACAGCCCGCCACCCAGGGAACGTTCTTACACTCAGGGAAACGTGAAGGCAGGAGGTCTACTCCATAGACAGAGAGAGGAGCCTGGCCAAGCGGGGAGATGCTCCCAGCACTGAGATCCAGGACGGACACAAGAGGCGGATTTGGACTCCGGCCTCTCCAGAACGCGGCCAAACCAACCCACTGGTGCTTGTGAGAGTGAGCAAGGGCGGCGGGGTGTCCACACAGGTGTGAGAGGGGCACCAGGATGCTCTGCCCTCAGGCACCCAGCGCCTTTGCTGTGGGTTTTGGAAAGGATCCTCAAGATACAAGCACAAAGGTTTGAGCTGAGGGGCAGGAAGGCTGCAGAGGTGCTGTGGGCAGAGTGCCTGGGGATCTCCAGCTGGTTTCCTGAGCCCTGGAGAATTAGGGGAATTAACAAGTTCCCCTGACCTCCCTGGGTCTCAGTTTGGGGCTTGCTAAAGCTAAAGCAACCCAATCACTGGAGGTGCCATCAGACTGCAAGTGTGATCAGATAAACCTGTACTGACCGAGAGGAATGAGCCTGGACTGTATGGTCACAACTAACACATTTAAGATTCATTAACACATCTAAATACACACACACACAGAGAGTAGAATATATATATGTGAAAAATAGAAGAAGTAAAATACATATATAGAATAAAATAGAAAAATAGATTGGAAAAATAGAATACAAACATAGAATAGTAGAATACATGTATATAGTCATATATATGTATATAGTCATATATATGTATATAGTCATACACACACACATGCACACACACTATGAGCACTAGAAAGGCTCTATTTCTTTATAAAGACAATTTATCATAGAATCACAGAACCCCAGCCTGGTCTGGGTTGGAAGGGACCCCAAGGGTCCCAGAGCTCCAACCCCCTGACACAGGCAGGGACACCAACCTCCAGGCCTGGAGCTACACAAGGTTGCCCAGGGCCCCAGCCAACCTGGCCCGGGGAATGCTGGAACTCACCTCAGGGTTAGTAACAAAAGGGTTCCAAGCAGCGCTGGAGCGTGGAGTGATGCCCTCCAACAAACCAGACCAGACGCGTGGGGTGACCCCTGGGGCGATGGGGCGTGTGCTGTGGGGGGAGCGATGCGCAGGGCGCTGCTCGGGGCGCTGCGCGGGGCGCTGCTGCCGCCCGGCGGAGGTTGCGCGCCGCGCAGGATTCCCGCGGGGGTGGGAACTGCGGCAGCCTTCTCCCCTCTCTCCCCCCCTCTCTTCCCTCTCCCTCCTTTCCACCCTCTCCCCCTCTTCTCTCTCTCCACTCGCTCCCCCCTCTCCTCCCACTCCCCCTTTCTCCCATCTCCCCTCTCTCCCCCCTCTCCTCCCACTCCCCTCTTTCCCTCGTCTCCCCCTCTCCCACCACTTCCCCCTTTCCCCCATCTCCCCACACTCCCCTCTTTCCCCCACTCTCCCCCTCTCCCCCTTCCTCTCCCTCTCCCCCAGCTCCATTCCCCATCCAGCCGTTTTGGGGTGAAGCCGGGGTGCCCGCGGGCACGGGCAGGGGACGGGGGTGCGGTACCGGGTGGCACTGGCGGAGAACTCGGGTGACGAGGGGGTGCGCTGACAAATCCACGGGGGGTTCTGGCTCCGCGCTGCCGTCGGGTCTCACACCCGGCGGGGGAGGAAGGGGGAGGAAGCGTGTCCGAGGTTAAGTGTGCACACGTGTGTGTGGCAGCAGCAGTGGTGTGAGAGTGCTCGGGCAGCGGCTCCTCCTTGCCCCGGTGCCAGGCAGGCAGCAGATTTCCCCAAGAGGAGGGTCCCTCTGGCACCCTGGACCCTCAGGACCCATTGGGAGTCATCTATAGCCACAACCCCCCGGTTCTTCCTCCTGGAGGCGGTCGCGGTGCAGGGGCTGGGCCTTTCCAAACTTGGAAACCCCTCTGTGGTGGAAGGACCATCACCCCCATCACGCCCTGACACCATCCTTCCACTGCAGAGCCTGGGACCTGTCGTACAGACACCCCTGGGAGGAGGTTCACGTGTTTCTCTATCCGGTGAATTGATGCTTAAAGTATTCTAACCTCTACTGTAACGACAGGAAATGATGGTTTGGTCAATGGACCCTCAGTGCATATTATTTCCCACCCATGGTTTTCTTGAAGGCTTTCAGTTTTCCACAGGGGCACAGAGGGGCATCGCTGGCAGCTCGGCCCCGGCCAGCGCAGCTGGTGCCGCGTGGCTCTGCAGCCTCGTGCCACAGCACGCTGGAACAACGGCAGAGCCGACACCATCCAGCTCCACGAGGGACCCACCACTGGCCAAGGCTGAGCCCATCAGCCACAGGTCGGCACCTCGGGGCTCACAGGGTTAGGAGGAGGGAAAACCAAGGAGCAGCTTTGGCATCCAGACAGAGGAGTGGGAAGGTGTGAGCGGAACAGCTCTGTGGGCCCCCAGGTCAGAGCAGAGGGAGGGCAGCAGGTGCTCTGGGCACGGAGCAGAGACCCCCTGCGTCCCTGGAGAAGGCCTGGTGAGGCCGGCTGTGCCACACGTCCTCTGCCGGTAGGAAACATGGAATCACCGCGGCACAGCTGCTGCTTTAGCTACAGAGACATCTCTCCGCTAAGGCAGCCGGCACGGGTGCCGCCCGTTCCAAGCCTGGACAGGATCAGACACCCAACACTCATACACCAAATCCTGCGAAGCTTTTCCAGGCACACCTTGCACAGAGCGAGCCCCACAGCTCCCCTTCCCGCCTGCCCTGCATGAAGATGCTGTCCCCTGTCCCTTCCCAGCATTGCCCTGTGCCGGGAGCAGAGGCTGCCGTAAAGCAAATGACCCTGTGAGGAGGTAAGGTCCTCCTGGGAGGAGTTTCCAGGGGGAGGGCTCCGTGCTGCCCATAAATATCTTGGCTGGAGCGGAGGGACACCGCTGCTGCCCCATCCCAGCTGCCTGCGACCTCGGCCTGGAAGCTCCAGGCTCCTGCTCAGCTTGGGAAGGCAGCATGGCCGAGCGGTTTGTCAGGACCCACATCAGGGATCACAGCGTGACCCTGTTCGTGACGTCGGGCTGCCCGTACAGCCGCAACGCCCTGGAGATGCTCAAGAGCTACGACTTCGTGCCGGACGGGCTGCGCGTGGTGGATATCACGGCGAGGGAGGATGTCCAGAGCTACATCCAGCAAAAGACCGGCCAGAGGAGCGTAAGTTCTGGCAGCCTTTGCTCCCGAGCCTGCCGCTCCCTCGTCCGCGCCGGCCCACGCTCTGCCTGGCTGGGCCCGGGGCTCCGGCCAGGTCCCTGTCCCCTCCTCTCTCTGTGCCAGGGGGCAGGGAGAAGCCGCTGGCCTTGCCCACCGCCACGAAGGCTCCTCTGCTCCTCCTGCCCCAAAGCCGTGGCAGGGACCCGTGCTGCCGTGCTCCCCGTGGCCGGGGCCGGCTGGGCGCAGAGCCCTGGGGCTGCAGCACCTCCCGGGACGTGCTGTGCCTCCCCCAACCCTGTGGCCAAGGCCGCCGGCCGCCAAGGACACACCGGGCTTGCTCACGTCCTGGCATCACCAGCGGTGGGGCTGAGAGGTAGCAGGACAAGAGGCCCGGAAGGGCTGCGAGGAGCAGGGGTCGTGCCACAAGCCCACACCTGCTCTGCCCAGCGGCTTTGGCCGTCGTGCTGGCTGTGCGGGGCCGGCAGCACGTCCCTCCATGGGAGCGCCGGAGCCGGAGCTCGCTCGGGGACCCCGCTGTGGGCACACGCGTGGTGCCTCCGCGCCTCAGGGCCCGGCACTGGGAGCCGCTCGCTCGCCGTGCTGGGACCCGGGAGTGCCTGCAGCCTCCCCAGCGCTCCCCTCCCACAGCCCGGTCTCACCCTCTGCTACACAAGGCAGCGGCTCCCCTGCCCTTCTCCTGGCGCAGCAGCTCTCCAGGCAGGCGGGGGCTCGGGGCCAGGCGAGGAGGGGGTGTAACTCCGGCTGTAACTCCCCAGAGCAAGCCCCTGTGCGCCCCAGCTCTCCCCATTCACCCGCGGTGGTGTTTTCGCCCAGGCCCCTCACGTGTTCATCGGCAAGTACTGCATCGGAGGGTTTTCGGACCTGCAGAGCATCAGCTGCGACCTGCCCAGGATGCTGCAGCAGATCGGGGCCCTGCGCTAGCTGGAGGTGAGTGCTGGGGGGAGCGAGGCCTCGGCAAAGGAGACGTCACCGTGGGCTCTGGCGAGGCGGGGGCCGTGCCCGGGCCTGGCCTTTGCCCGGCTCAGAGCCGCGAGTCTCCCCCGCCTCCGGACCGGGCGCAGTCAGAGGCCCCGGCGCTCCCTTCGGAGGAGAGCTGCCCCCGGGGGAGGCGGCCGGTGGGGCCGGCGGCTGGGCCTCCGGTGCGCTGCCGTGCACAGCGCCTGTGTGCACACACGGCCCCGTGTGCCTGTACAGACACCGGCGTGTGCCTCAGCCTGCGGCCAGCGCCCGGCGTCGGTGTGACGGGTGCAGGCAGCGCCGGGGGGGTCTCCTCCGCACCCCGTCCCGCGCCGGGCCTGTCCTGCCGGAGTGGTTCCCGGCAGCAGGGAGCTCAGCCCTCTGCGTCTGCCCTTTCTGCTTCCAGGAGAGAGATGACCACGAGCCGTGGCCTCCGCCTTGCGACCAGCAAAGGGCCGGTCCCTTCCTCCGAGGGGATCACACGCAGCCTTTGGCCACCGCAGCTCCTTCCCCTGCCCCTGGCCGGTGCTCCCCGGCGTCACGGCCTGCGCAGCCTCTCTGTAGCTCTGGAGCCAGGGGCAGAGCACGCTGTGCTTCAGCCCAATAAACTGCCCTTGCTCTCGGCGGCTGCCGGCACCCGTGTGGTTCTTTTCCCTAGAGTCCCGTTGCCGTGCCCCTGGCAAACCCCCCGCCGCTCCCTGTCTCTCCCAAAGCCCCTCTGGGAATTGCCCCGTAGGAAGGGGTGCCGGGGGTGCGAGCTGAGGTGTGCACGGGCAGCTGTATGTGGGTGCCCCGCAGCGGGGTGCTGCGCACACCCCCTGCCCCGGGACCCCCCGTCTCTGGGCCGGGCAGCCTCTCCAGGCAGGGTCACAGCAGCCCCCCAGGCAGCAGTGCTGGATGCGCAACGCCCTGCCACAGGGCCGCTGGCGGGAGGTGACACGGGCCCGTCCTGTCCTGCTGAGCCCTGACGGGCCCAGAGCTGCCTGGGCCGGGACGCGCCTGCGGCTCTGCAGCCTGGGGAAGAGCTCGGCATGGGCAGAGCGCCCTGGGAGACAGCATCAAGGCTGTTTTCTCTCCAGGAGCAGCTGTGAACCCCCAGGTTCCTGCTTCACCTCAAGGAGCAGCTGTGAAACCCCCAGGAGAAAACGCTTCCCAATTCTTCTCCCCTCCCCAGTTTACCCATTAGGAAGCGCCGGGCAGAGGCAGCCTAAGGGCAGGAAGCCAGCCCCCTGCCAGCTCAGCCCCTTCCCCACTCTTCCTTGAGGGACCCTCCTCCTGAGCGTGGTCTCCCTCTCCCAGCAGAAAGCTGGGACGAGGCGGCAGGAGCCTGTCCCCAGTGCCACCAGCTTGGCAGCCTCTTCCTGCTGGAACAGTCCCCAGTGGTGCTGCTGGCGCTGCTGTCCTGCTTACCCTCACCAGGAGGGACAGGAGCAATCCCGGCCTTGCTCCTGTGCCCAGGATATCCTGGGAAAGGCAAGGCTTTCCTCCTGGCAGTTGAAAGCCCTTCACCTCGGGGCTGGACAGCCACCCCCTTGCTGCAAGCCCTGGGTAACTCCAACGGGCTTCTGATGTGCCCAGACTCAGGTTTGGCAGCGTGTGGTGACCCCCAGGCACGGGGCAGCGCCCCAGCACAAGGAGTTCCATGCAGACCTTCCCTAGATTGCCTGGCAGGCGTCCTGGAAGCTGCTCTCCAGCACAAGGTGCTGCTCCCAGTCCCTTTGTGTGGCTGGAGTGGCCCCCAGATGACAAGGGTGTAGCTGGACCCGGAGCTGCCAGCACATCACCCAGCAGCAGCAGCAGCTCAGGTGAGGCAGGGCAGGAATTGCCTCAGGGATGGGCACAGCACATGTGCCTGGAGGGATGCCAGAGCTGCTGCTGGGGCATGTGTCCTACAGAAGCCCTGGGGTGGGCAGGAACTGTTGCTGATGGCACAGAAACAGTTCAAATTGCAGCTCTATGGTGGATCTATACAATCATAGAAGGGGTTGGGCTGGAAGGGACCTTGGAGCCCATCCAGTCCCACCCTGCCGAGAGCAGGGACATCTTCACTGGAGCAGGTGAGTTTTATCAAGGATCTGGAACAAGAGGTTAATTTGGTGCATGACAAACGCATGAGGAGTCACATGAAACTCTTTAAATGTCTGATTCTTTTTTCTTTCTCTTTATTTTTCCAGCTGCCATTTTTTCACCCTTTCCCTCTCCCTCTCCTTTTCCCTTCCCTTTCCCCTATCCCTTTCCCCTATCCCCTTCCCTTATCCCCTTCCCCTTTCCCCTTTCCCTTTCCCTTTCCCTTCCCCTTTCCCCTTTCCCTTCCCCTTCCCTTGCTAGGCAAGGGGAGCGGCAGGAGGGTTAGCAGTGTGGAACGGGCTGGAGGGGGGACTGGAGGGCATGGTGCAAGAGAATTGGGAAGACGAGCTGTTGCAGTTGTGCATAGTTGGCTACTGAGAGAGGGCCAGGTCTGGCAGAGAACGGCTGCTGGTATCCTCTGCAGGCCTGCTGATAGCGCCTCTGAGAATCACGTACAGGAGACAAAGACTCCACCAGAACACGGGGTGCCAGGGAGGCTGCAATCTGGGCCTGTTCAGGGCATTGGGATATCGATTGGCATATAAATGTGAGCAGTTGACAGACACACAAGGCCGGGCAGGCTGGGGGAGGAGGCCCCAGGTACCCGGGCCAGAGATGCCCCTGCAGCCCGAGCTGAAGCACGGAGAGGAGAAGAGGAGAGGAGCCATGGAGGAGGCAGAGACCCGACCTGCCCGGTGGAGAGGCTCCACGCTGGATGGAGCCGGGGGAGACACAGAGAAGATGCCGTGACTGACGTTGGGATGAGCCCCTGCCAGCACAAGCGACCTACAGAGATGAGCCAGACAGGTTTGCTGGGGGAGGCCTCACAGCCCCGTGGAGGACTGGGACTGAGAGACACTGGGATTGATTGCTGCCTGCCAGAGCAGAGATGGAGCCCGGTGGGAAGAGATTTGCCTTGGAGACAGTTCCTGGAGGACTGGCTCTACTGAGTGAGATCCTAGGGTGCAGCAGGGGGAGGGGGTGTGGGATGGATGCCCCCATCCCGGCCGAGAAGGAAACCATCTTGCAAGGGCCTGACCCAAGCCCCCATCTCCCAGTCCCTGCCCCCTGTCCTGTGCTGCGAACAGGAGAGGGGAAGAAGGGAGCAAACTCCTGGCTAAAGGGCAGTCTGCTTTAGAATGGAGGGGTGGGGGGAAGGTGTTACCCAGACCCCCATTTCCCCAGTCCCTGCCCCTCCTGGGCTGCGACCGGGAGGGAAGAAGGGAGCAAACTCCTAACTAAAGCCTGCTAAGGAGGGAGTGTGTGTGGGGGAAAGTGTTTGCCTGGTTTGCATTTGTTTCCAGATTGTTGGTGCCACTCCTGACTGGTTCCTTTTCACTGTTTTTCTCTTCAGTGTAATAAATCAGATCACTTTCTCTCCTGCACTCTGTGTTGAGTCTGTTCTGCCCGCGGCATTAACGAGTTTGCCTCTTGAGCCGCCCAATTATGTTATTTCTCCCCTGTCCAACTAAGAAGGGGAGTGACAGACTGATTTTGGTGGCGTCTGGCCTTTGGCCAGGGCTCAACCACCCCACCAGCCCTGGGGAAGAACAGACTGGGGGCAACTGGGGGTGATGGACGAGAAGGCAGCGAGCACGAGTCATTCGGAAGT